>JAJMEU010000005.1:600000-909325 GCA_030574335.1 Meyerozyma elateridarum
CCAAATGATAAACGGAACGGAGATAAACGAGCTAATAGAAGGTATTTGTCAACTGGCCAGCAATTGATGTCTCCAGACTCAGATAAAAATAGAGATATGTTCCCTTTCCCATATGGAGACTCTCCACAAAGTCGATACTATGACTATGATGAAGAGGATGAAATAGGTGATGATCATGGCCTTGGTTCTCGCAAAGTACTGGGCCAATTAACCCCTCATCTTTCTCAAAGTAATGGTCACTTTATGTTACCAAGAAAGATGTCTAAGTCATTCCGGTCAAATAAGGTCTACTTTTGGCGAAGTGTCATTTACACTTTATTTAGTATTCTTGGTATCATGACGATCGGTTTCATCATGGGATTTATTCTTGCTTCTACAAAGGATCTAAATAATGTGGCTATTTCTAATATTTCAAACCCATTGGTCTCACAAGATGAGCTTGTCTTTAACATTGATGTCAGAGCATTCAATCCTGGATGGTTTACTGTCGACATCGATGAGGTGGAACTCGATGTGTTTGCCAAAAGTGGATTTTTGGATACAATGGAGGAAGGTGCTGAAGCTTCAAGTTCTTCTGTAGAAACTGTGCTCTTGGGCACTGTCTATAAGCTAGAACCAGCTTTAATTTTTCCAGGTGGTATATTCAGTCGAGATCCAATAGTACAATCCGGAGAAATACGATTATTGACTCCTGGAAAGAACCTTACAGGCATCGTTAGTCACGATAACTCTACCGAACCTGATAATTCCAAGAAATGGGAAGTGATATCCAAGAATCCATTTGACTTAATTATTCGAGGGATTCTCAAGTACAGCCTACCCTTGAGTTCAGATACCAAGTCCGTCGTTGTGAACAAGGTTGGGTACGTCGATCCGTCACAAGGTATCACAAGCCTCTAATCTTTATAGAATATAATAACTTAAGGCCTCAAGTTTTCATTTGTACGTCAAATTGATCAGGGCCAGTTAAAAATCATAAGTAAAAACAAACACAGAGAGAAATCTCAAGTTAGGCTGGTTTATCTAATGCCATGCTGCAAATAGAGACTGATGTCAGTTGCTTTCCGCTATTGCGGACACTTGTAGGTGCTTCAATCCACATATTTTCGTTGTCGTTTCTTAGTTGGATTGTTATAGATATTCTTTTGGAAGTAGGAGTCACCCCAAAAATTCCAGGCATGCTTTCAGTTAAAGGATACCCAATTGTGGGAAATATGCTTCAGGTTAGAGAGAATCCAGCCAAGAAGTACATGGAATTGTCAAAAAGGTATAAAGTTCCCGTGTTCCAAGTGAGAAGGGGGTACAGTAGAGTTGTGGTTGCAAATTCATACGAAAGTGTTGACCATCTCTGGAGCAAAAGTGCTACTGCCAATAATTCCCGTCCTGCTCTGTACTTGTTTCACGATATTGTTTCAAGTAATCAAGGGTTTACTATTGGATCAACTCCTGCTGGTCCATCGTTGCAAGCAGTAAAACGGGTAGCCTCTCAATTTTTGAATAGAAATAATATCAACCAGGCGTCACAAACAATCGATGAAGAGACTAGGTATTTGATTAAGATGATAATTAAGAGCAATGTGGACTTAGCTGGATTGCCTTCTACGTTTGATGTTCAAGCCAGAAGCATTAATTCCGATATTGATTTGTTGCCATACCTCAAACTCTTTTCACTCAAATCAGCCGTATTACTCACATATGGCATAAATATTGACTGCTATGGTAGAGATGCCAAGATATCACAAGAAATTCTAGACATTGAAAGTCAAGTGATAAGACTAAGAGGTCCAGGATCAGGTTTACCAGATTTTTTGCCATTCATGAGATACGTTCCATTTTTACTGTCACCAGCAGAAAAGTTTCGGGAGCAAAGAGACAAGTACATGGAATATTTTATGAAAGAGTTCCAGAATAATCTTATTCACCAAAGAATTGAAGCACAGGAATGTTTACTTGGCAAATTATTTGAAAATGACTGCAAACTCAGCCAGAGGGAAGTAAACAGTATTTGTCTCACAATGGTAAGTGCCGGTCTTGACAATACTCCATTGACCTTAAACCACTTAATTGGGCACCTATCTCACCCAGAGCACGGCTATCGTCTCCAGAAGTTAGCGTATCAAGAGATTATGGCAACTTATAACTCGGATTTAATGATCGCATGGAACCAATGTGCTTATAATATGAATTGCACACTAGTGGTGGCAATGATTCAAGAATCACTACGGTATTTTACAGTCTTACCACTTTCCCTTCCGAGAATTACCACCAAAGACATCAAATACAACGGCAATACTATTCCTAAGGGTACAGTAATGTACATGAATGCCTATGCTGCAAATCACGATCCTGTCAAATTTAATAACCCCAAAAAATTTGACCCTTGGAGATGGATCGATTCAGAAACAGGGAAATTGAAGACAAAGACCCAAATTGATCACTTTGCGTTTGGTGCCGGCTCGAGAAAGTGTTCTGGAAATATCTTGGCTATGCAAGAAATGTACACTATTGCGTGTCGTTTGATCTTGACATTCAAGATTCAGGAGCCACTCATTGGTCTAATGGAGCTAGACCCGTTTGAGAATAATCTGCATCCCACGGCAACATCATTTGAACCCAAGCTTTTTAAAGTCAGACTAGTGCCTAGAGTATGCCATAAAAGTGATGAACTTTATAGACATATACGACAATAGACAACGGATTACTCAACTTTATTTTATTGAACGTAACAACATTTACTATAATACATATAGATCAAGTATGACCACTGTAATTTCCAGAAATCAAATGTCTTGCAGCAGGCAACGCCTTTCCTTCACCGTCTACAACATTTGCTAAAATGTATGGAGGATCCCTTATAGAGAACTTAAGTTGAACTCCTGAACTGTGTTCACTGGCCTTGCCTTGAGTCATGAACCGGGCAATCAACTTCTCCTCAGTCTTGGCTGCGTCAAATGCCAATGGAGCATCATATCTCCAAGTGATTCTATTCTTTTCTTTACTGAAAGAACCTTGAGGTCTAGAAGAAGCCGAAGTTGATGGAACAGAAGGATTCAAGGCCACTGTAACAACTACATTGTCAAGACGAAGACTATCGGCATACAGAGGGTTCAATCTCAAGTTAATCATTAAACTTGCCTGATGCTCCTCGAATTTCCACACCAGCTGAATGATAATTGGAACTTGAGATTCAGATAAAGTCATCATGTACTTCAATCCACCTAAGGTACGTGAAAGAATCTGCGAGGGATCAATTCTGTATTGTCCATCACCAAGAGGATGAACAAAGTTATTGTTTTCCAAAACTTTGTCAAACTTAGCGGGAACTTGAATGCTAAGTGGATCGGAAGCACCATCAGTGCCATTGTAAACGAATGCTATCTCACCAACAACTTGCGATTTAATGAGAGCTTCGTCTTTGAAACTGACATTGATTACTTCAGCGACAGATGCATTCAAACCAGGAGACTCAACGAAAGTGCCGGCTTCAAAATGTTTGAAATAATCATTCTTACGAAGCAAAGAGCTACCAGTGTCTTGACTCATCAAAGCAGGAGGAGGAGCAAACGACTCTCTGGCACCAGGCAAGTTGTGGAACATCTGTGAATGAACGTCTCTTCTTGGCTTTGGCTTCTCAGAAGCCGGTGGAACGGGAGGAGACTCAGTAACTGATGGATGATGGAGCACCTTACGAGCAGGTGGAGGTGGAGGAGGTGGTACTTGCTTGTTCTCAAATGGCTTCTTGAGATCAGTGGCACCATAAGCCGCAGCAGCAACGCCGGCACCGGCAACAGCACCACCCAAAGCGCCGGTAGCAGCATCAAAACTTCCAGGCATTTCGGTACCGCGTGTCTCCTCAGCACCAATATCGGGTGGGGGCAAGGGATCATCACGAGTTCCATTAGTTGGTTGAGGTGTGCCATTGAAAGGACCGAAACTCTGTTCCGATTGCTTCACTCTTGGAGATGTGGCCACTGGCCTTTCATCATCTCCTGCTTCAAAACTGTACTTGCCAGAACTACTTTGTCTAGATCTGGAAACGTCCAAGTGATCCTGGGATTGCGCTGGAGGTTGCAATGACAATCCAGACGGGGCAGTTTGAGGAGCAGTAGATGCAGAGGGAGGAGCCAGGCGTGATTCCTCAATTTGATCATTAGGGTGGCCAACAGGTGGAGTATATGGAGTGCTCAAATCGTGCTTCTTGAGCATTGAGAGACGAGTACCATTGTTGTCTTCACCATCAGAAGACGAAGTGTCATCGTTGTACTTTACAAAGTTAGGCGATTGTCCTCCACGAGCCGACTGTTCTTGAGCATGCTTCTCTTGAGCCACAAGAGGTGCTGCATTAATCGTTGCTGGAGCAGCTTGGCGTCCAGCTGAAGGCTGCTGTTGTCTGGTAGTATCAGCATGAGAAGATTGACGAGCTGTAGGACCACTACTTACTGAGGGGCGAGTACCATTTATATTGTCCAATTGATTAAATGAATCAGTGGATCTATGGCCAAGACGAGGAGTTGAAGGAGCAGAGTCGGACTCAGGAATCGTCTCGCCCGTGAAAGTGGCCGATTTATTCTTATTCTTTTTCCGTCCAAAGATTGAACCTACCTTCGACTTGAGTTTTGATGGTTTCTTTTGACTAGAAGGAGCCGAAGAGTTCGTGTGACTCGAATGAAGAGAAGTCAGGTCATGGGCATGAGCATGGCCACGTGGGAATGACGAAAGACGTTTCTTGTGTGCTGGAGTTTGACTAGCATGGGCAGCATTTCCAGCTGCAGCAGGAATTGGTGCCGCCAAGTCATCTGGAACCTGTCTTTTCAACATATAGTTCAAGTAATTTTGCATTTCGCGGTCAAGTTGGAACTCTTCAATCACATAGTTGACGGACTTCTCGTTCCCACTCAAGGCCTTGGAGTTACGGGAGTTTGAAGAATTGAAGTAGTTGAGCACACTGTCAAACAAAAGCTGCTTCTCGTGCTTCTTGTAGTTTTCAAGATTATCAAATGTTTGAGGCGCTTTGATGTTCCATTGGTACTCGGCGTCGGCTGAAGAGCCCGATTGAAGTTGCCGAGCCACTTGTTGAAGTTCTTGTGAATTCACAATAAGCTCCGAGTAACTCAATTCGGTATCTTGCAACTGTCTGAGCGGTCCTATACATTCCACCTTGAGGTTTTTGATAAAAATTTCGTTCAGGTGAATATCTTGTTGGAGGGAATTTACGAGGGATCCCCACACTTTTGTTAAGGAACCAAAATTGGGATTTTCACCCTGAGGAAACACGCCTGTAGCCTGTTGGAAGATATGTTGGAGCGATTGATTGTAACGCTGCAATGCCTGCGAGTAGGCGTTGAAAAACTCCAACATGTTGGCGGGCACTTGGCCCTGGGTGTCGGCTAACGCAGCCGCTACAAGCAGCGACGCTTGCTGGGGCGTTTTCGACGTAAGAATCGAGGTGGCAAAAGCGTACAGCGAATCCGACATGGCAGCGCAATAAAATATCTGCAATTAGCTGGCGAATTGAGGGCCCTCTGCTCACTATTGCCGTTTCGCCCGAATAGTTGAGAACTCGGCTGCGGATGGTGGGAGGATGTGGAATGGGTGGTGTATGGCGGCCTGAGGTCTCAAATATCACGGCCAGGTTGGTAGTTTGGGTCACTGCACATAGACAAGGGTCCTGTATACGAGCTCAGCCTAATCCGCGCCGGTACCGGCTATGCACCTAGAGGGACGTTAAACGATGTGCGCAAACCACTGATAAGAAGTCTATTTACCAGCCCCATCACGAGCAACTTGGGGTGCATATGGTCAGATAACAAATGCAGTCTTATCAATGCCAAGACGATTGGCGATATGTGCGGAGACAAGAGTATAGAGGGTCTGAGGGCTTATGTACCGGCCCCCGTGGCTACCTCAGGCGGATTGCGGCTCAGTTTTTTGGTGGCCCACTCGCAGCCTGAGATTGCAGCTCAAATTGGCCATAAAATATTCGGGCTACCGGCAAATTATATGAAGCTGTTGTCTAGATCTGTAATAGTTCTGAGAGATTGCCAGCCCCGCATGGCATGCATGAACATGACCTGTTAAACCTTCATTAAGTAATTGGTGGTTTCTTTTCTGATTATATGCGGTAAGGATTCGTAATTTTGTGTAGTTGCAACCGAGTGGTGCGACTTTTTCTGGAACATAATGGAATTGAGAAAATTAACACCGGCTATTATTAAGAGATTTATAATAGAAACAGAGTAGTATAGAAAACTACAGAAAAATCTTAAACAAAACGTAGCAAAACTATAAACTGCCAAGCCCTGGCGCTCGTATACTTCATATGCTCCACCGTTGAAGATTCACCTCGAAACAATATCAGCCTATTAGCCTGTAAGTCGCTAAATACGAACATCTCTTATCTGAGCGCGCACGGTGATTGGCCGATTGTTCCAGATATCTGCCGCACGATAACATTTTCATTGTATAAAAGAGGTGGACCGAACATGCCGGTGCCTCTTTATAGTCGGCTAACGTTTGTAATTAACCTCAATTGCTACGATCTTGTCATATCTTGATAGCAAATAAGTTTCAACCATGGCTGACGACAAACCTACTGGCACTGGTGCCGGTGGAGACATTTTAAAAGTAGATCTTAACAAGCAATTCGACAAGGCTGACATGGCCTGGATTGGTGCTGCCTCGGCGCTTGTGTGGATCATGATTCCCGGTGTGGGTCTTCTTTATTCGGGTATGTCTCGTAAGAAGCATGCCTTGTCACTTATGTGGGCATCGCTTATGGCTGCCTGTCTTACTGGGTTCCAATGGTTCTTTTGGGGCTACTCGTTGGTGTTTTCCAAAGGCGGTTCTCAATTTTTGGGTACCATGAAGAACTTCGGTCTTAAGAATGTGTTTGGTGCTCCAGCCGTTGTTTCATCAGTTCCTGACATCCTTTTCTGCTTTTACCAAGGTATGTTTGCAGCCGTCACCGCTATCTTGATGGTGGGTGCTGGATGCGAGCGGGCTCGTTTAGGTCCAATGATGGTATTCTTATTTATTTGGTTGACCGTGGTATACTGCCCTATTGCCTACTGGACATGGGGTGGTAACGGATGGCTCTTTAACCTTGGAGCTCTCGACTTTGCCGGTGGAGGTCCTGTGCACGAAAACTCTGGTTTCGCTGCTTTGGCCTACTCGCTCTTGTTAGGTAAGAGACATGACCCACTTGCTACCGGTAAGGTGCCCAAGTACAAGCCCCACTCGGTGTCTTCTATCGTGTTGGGAACGATCTTCTTGTGGTTTGGCTGGTTCGGTTTCAACGGTGGTTCCACCGGTAACGCTACCATCCGCTCCTGGTACGCCTGTGTGAACACCAACCTTGCTGCTTCTTGCGGTGGATTGACTTGGATGTTTGTCGATTGGTTCAGAACCGGCGGCAAGTGGTCGACTGTTGGTTTGTGTTCCGGTGCTATTGCTGGTTTGGTTGGTATTACTCCAGCTGCTGGTTTCGTACCCGTCTACACTGCTCCAGTATTTGGAGTCGTTCCTGCTATCGTGTGTAACTTTGCTGTTGACTTGAAGAACATCTTGCAAATTGACGATGGTTTGGATGTGTTTGCCTTGCATGGTGTTGGTGGTGCCTGTGGTTCCATCTTGACTGGTCTTTTCGCAGCCAACTATGTGGGTGCTGCAGACGGTGCTTTCGCTGCCGACCCCGCTAATGGATCTCTCTATGGTGGATGGTTCTCTCACCACTACAAGCAATTGGGTTACCAATTAGCTGGTACTTGTGCTGTTGGCGCATGGAGTTTCGTTGTAACTTTGATTATCCTTTTCGCTATGGATAAGGTGCCTCAATTGAGATTAAGATTACACGAAGACGAAGAGTTGCTTGGAACCGATATCGCCGAGATCGGTGAGTACGCCTACTACGAAGACGACAGCGAGACTTCTGCTGACAGCGACAAGCTGCCATACGTCATCGAGCCAATTAGATCTACTGACGCCAGAATGGCCAAGTTGAAGGCGGCCACCTCGCACAAGGGAACTGAACCTCCTGCCATTAATGGTACTACTGCAGATGGCCAAGGATTCGTTAGTCCCGACGATGGCACCATGAGTGAAAACTCCAAATCCGCTTAGAGCATAAAAATCCGGAGTTGTTAGGTATGGTGTAGAGCACGAGCCCGTACGGCTCGCAGTATAATAATATATTAATGGGATTTGATAGATTCAGACATTTATTCTACTGTAGGCCAAATTGTTCACTAACGTCAAGCCCTATATCCCAATGGGGTAAAATCAGGAACAAACCGCCTGCATGTTGGGCCGGCGCGCAGGGCAACCAATGCATAGTTTGATGGGTTGTCAATGGATGGTTTGAGCGATGGTGATAGATGTACAGCGGTCGATTGTAGCGACAGTACCGATCGATGACTTTGTTTAATGGTTCACATGCGCGTGTACGTCCGAGTAAATGCCCGTAGGCAAGCCAACCCGCCCTGGCGTTAAGGGTAGTGCTCACCAGCTGCGCATCTCCCTGAACTTCTCCGATTCCCAATGCGTCCGCTCACACCCCCGTTTTCAGTCCCTGTTGGGTACCGCAACCTTTGATCTAGTGTAATGTTGCCGATTTTTATCGGAAGGATCCCGCACCCTATCTCCATTTGGTGCTGAGACCGCCTTACACCCGTAGTGAGCTTGACTAATAGTGCATCAACATGCATGGTGCATATCTGAGATGAATATTCGCTGCGAAAAGATTCTATTGTCCTACAATAGACAAGGAAGGAATTAACTCGTGGGGCTTGCTGAGTGCAAGGGGGAACCGCACCCGTCGAGGGTATATCTGGTGTACATTCCCCTCTGACGTGGATCTTTCATCAAAATTCACCAGTCGACTTGCTTTCATCCTTAGGTGATTCATCATGAGCTTCTACCTTCTCCCGCTGGTCCTGTACCAGACGCACCAGAAGATGAAATCCCAAATGGAGCATCAAAAGTCGGGGTCCCGTCGTCGCTCCTCGAGAAAGGCGTCTGTAGCTAGTGGGTCCCAAGCATCGACATTGACCAACGATAGCGCCTTAAGTGCCACTTCCACTAGTGCCACCTCCGATCTCAGCTCTAAGAGACTGGCAGCCAAAGACCCCAAGCATCCCAATGCGGAGTCGCCCGACTTGGCGGACGCCAGACTGACGCACGACGGATCTATTTCCAATTCTAGTATTCTTGAGTTTTATACCCGATCTTCAGTCGCTCTGGAAGCGACAACCAGCTCACACCGCAAGACATCTACTTCTCTTAATTATGAGTGTCACAGCGATATCAACGAGATTCTTGACTACTCAAAAAAGCACAAGCGGAGACCGCTGAGCAAAAAGGGAGGGCTGGGTGCTCCTACCATCAAGTCTTCGAATTCTTCAATTTCTGATAGAAGGTCGTCAATGTCTGAGGTAAAATCGGCCAATTCTGAAGCACCATCTGCCAGTGCTGCTCGTCCTCGTTCAATTTCCCTGGTGTTAGAAGAGCCAGAAACAGTGGAGATTGCTCCTGCCGCTGTGCTTATGAAGTTCAATAATGTAGAGTTTCTGGGCAGAACGGCTGCAAAACCTTCTCCCGGCTTAGATTCCGTCACTCAAGATGTTGGAGACACCGAAAGTGATAACGAGCCAATTGCGGAATTTTCTGACGAGAGCTCCATCTTTAGTATCACTGAGGAAGAGAAGAAACGACGCCAACAAAATAAGGCCCAGAACAAAGACGAAAAGGACAAGAAACTGACTCGCGAGCGCAAGGAAAAACGAGAAAAGTCCAAGTCGTCAAAACAGGAAGTGGAAATCATCTCTAATGCCCCGGAAACCACATCGGGATTCTCCAAGTTCATGAAGAAGTTCAAGTAGGCTGTGCCACTTTTAATCTATAGAATAACGATAGACGTCCAACGAATAATAATACTTTCATTGAAAAAGCGTAGGAACTCCTTGATGAAAATAGGTAATTTACGGTTCATTATATACGGCGGCCACATGTACGTAAACAGGCTACCCAAATCACACTATACAACCGTCTATTGTTCAAAAAGCCTTGTACGCTCTGAATCTGGCTAGCCCATTCACACCTGAACCAACGGCGTCCCCACCTTTATCGGGTCCTGCATTTTCCTGCACTTGCTATCAGTCATTTTCCTGCACCTACCCTAGAGTCACCCAGGTGGGGCTTATCGGTATACCGTTCCTTCTGAGTATTAATTGTGTCCTAATTCGAAATTTCTTATGATAAATTGTACTGATATTTTCCCAGGAAAGGGAATTGGCAATTCAGTGACCCTTGGCCAAACTTTGTACTCGTGTATCAAAAAGTTCGACAAGTACGGATATAAGATCCAGATTGTTTACTCCAATGATGACTACCTCAATACGCCTATTATCGTCAAGCTTCCCGATCTTGGAGTCAGGTTAACATTTTGCAACTACCAGTTAGCGATAATCGAAATCGTCGATTTATCTCTACTTAAAGTGTCCTACAATAATAAAGTGTTGAACCCATGGGCTCCGCTAGATCGATCTGGTGACGAGCCTTCTGGCCAATTAAATATAAAAACAATCTACCATAAGGTGTTTGGCCCCACATACCCTGGAACCCTCACTAAGCTGAATTATATTTTGAGTTATCCCGGAATATCGTTCAGATTTAAGCTTCATCTGGAGGAGCTTAAGTCACAACTTCACGATAATAACGATAAGGATGCTATATTGGCTCGTATTCTTTCTTCAAAGGATTCTGAAGTCACCTGTAGCAGTATTGCAGTACACTCAGAAGCTTCATGGGCCGACGCCGTTAAGAAATATCTTGCGCAAAAGCAACAATTGAAGCCTCCAACCTCCATTCCTAAACTTTATATAAATGTCAGGTCCGGAGTTATCGAAGTCGACTACAACGGCAATCACAACGTGATAGAGATTGGTAAGACCACTCAGCAACAAATCTTAAATATTTTCGGGCCACCTGATGACTGTTTCAACAAGTTTGATTCTAGATTGTTGATTCACAACCATCTATCCAAAACACTAGGTATTGATGTCAACGAGAATTCGATCTATAAATTCCACAACTATTACACTTTAGGCCTTGATTTCCTTTATGACTTGACTTCTAGTGAATGCAAAACAGGAATCGTCACGAAAATGATCGTTCATAATGGCCAAATCGCCGAGAGCTTAGATTTCATGAAATGGAATCGATGCAATTGGAATGTATTCCACTCCACCGATCCAGAATTCAGTGAAGATGAGTACCGTGTCACGTCCGATATGTACTTCAAAGATATTCATCCCACGTTTCTTGCAGAAATTAATGCTGATAGTGACATCCAGCCGGTAATTCTTAATCGGAATGAGTCTGAATTTGTCGATAATGATTTAGATATTATCGGCACTAATGACCTCACTGAAGTTCTGTCAGAAAACTCCACCAGAACTAAGAATTGGGGGCATTCGAAACTCATAGGTTGCAAACGCTGCATTTGGGAAGTTATTGATAGTAATGGTTGCATATCTAGTGTCACTGTATTCTAATATGGGTGCACTGGGTGTAAAGGTTTTGGATTTGGTTTTGGCAGTTTTGGCTCTGCTAGTTAAAGGATAAATACAATTGGGAAATACATAAGGCATGCGATTAACATCACAGACCATAGAGGATGCACCAAAAGTGGTAAATCCCGAAAATCAGTACACTCTCCAACTTCGTAACTTGCATATTCCATATATTGAGAATCTAGGCATCACCAGCGATAAATTTGAGGTTTTGGACTTTTCCAGCAATGACTTAGTGCAAATTGATAACATTCCGCTACTCATTAAGGTCAAGGTATTATTATTTGGGAATAACCGAATAATTCGAATAGGAGAGTTGGGAGATAACTTACCCAATGTAGAATCGGTATCTTTAATGGCTAATGAAATTTCCAATCTTAAATCTTTATCACCACTTGCATCTTTACCCAAATTAAAGCATTTAATCATTTTCAACAATCCAGTCACCAGAGTGACTTACTACCGACTATTTCTTGTCTGGCTCATTCCGCTGCTTGTAGTTTTAGATTTTGAAAAAGTGAAAGATAAGGAAAGAGAAGTTGCGGCTTCAATGTTTGGCACTTCAGAATCACCTACCCAACTAGCCAAAGATATCCTTAGCGATGAGCTGTGGGGTGAAAAGCCGCTTACTGTTGATCCAGAAACAACGAAAAAGCTTACGGACGAAGACAAGAAGTCGCTCCTTGAGCAACTCGAAGCGGCTCAGACCATTGAGGAAGTTGAACGCATAGAAATGGCATTGGCTACGGGATATATAGAAAACAAAAAGTAATAAGCCGAAATAATTTATAATAGCATATAAAAATTAGCAATACTACATACGAGCAGGAAAACCTTAAACACAGTGTAATAAACCCGATTGGCAGGGTTATTCGGCCCTGATTAAGAGTGAAAAAAATTACATAAGAAGTCTCTCCATTTAGGTAGTGGAGACAGAAATATTTTTACCCGTCTAAAAGTGGGAAAGGACGAATTAGCGTTCAAATAGCTACCGGCTAATAAGATATTTCATACTACTTGTCTAATT
Organism: Meyerozyma elateridarum; assembly: GCA_030574335.1. Taxonomy (NCBI): domain Eukaryota; kingdom Fungi; phylum Ascomycota; class Pichiomycetes; order Serinales; family Debaryomycetaceae; genus Meyerozyma; species Meyerozyma elateridarum. The sequence continues at coordinate 612,595 of JAJMEU010000005.1, forward strand.
CGTCATTTCACGAATTCCACCTTTCGAAATCACCTTCTGGTTTCCAAAATTGCCTATTTCATTTACGGCCTGAAAATTATCACCGCAATTCCAAATCGTCTTAAACTATATGTTGTAGACGACTAACCATGTCGAGACCCAAGAGAAAGGCGGCTATTAATAAGTCGTATAATGACCAAATTGACGAATCCATATTCGAGGAACACCACCCCGAGCAGACCCTGAATAATGGTCGTAAGAAGATAAAAATTTCGTCGCCAATATCCTCCGTAACCAACTCCAATGGCACTTCAAGCACAAATTTATACAACTGGCAGCCTCTTCCTCAACCTTCCGACTACTTTTCCCAAAAATTGAACCTACAAGATGCATACATAGACCTTGCAACTCAGACTTTGTACTGCCCAGATATGGACCCACCAGATAGCACCGTAGACCACAAACTTATTTCGAATGAAAAAAGCACAACTAAGAGGCGAAAAACCAAAAAGATGTTTCAGATTCTGAAAGGAGACTTTATATATATGGTGAGCGAGCCGCCTGGAGAGCCATATTACGTAGCTCGAATTATGGGCTTTAAGGCCAAAGGTGGCCGAGCCAATGCTAACGAAGACGACCATATCATCAACGGTGGTGATCCTCACCATGTAGATGCTCATAAATATCAATTTCAAGTGCAATGGTTTTACAGACCACGAGATATCTCCAAGTTCTCGAGTGACAGTAGACTCTTGTATGCCTCCATGCATACTGATACCTGTCCACTTGTGAGTTTCCGGGGCCTAGTCACCGTAAAACACAAGCTGGAATTGGATCAAAGCGACAAAAACCATGAAAAATGGACACCATCTGCATCAAGTTTAGAAACGTATGCTTCTAAGCCCAACTGTTTCTACTTCGATAAGTTATTTGATCGGTATATGGTCAAGTTCTACGACGTGATACCGACAAAATTTATCCTCGAGAAATCAAAAAGTAATCAGTGTAAAAATTTCTTAGAGGCCCTTCACAAGCGATTTGAATATGTTTTCGTAGAAACTCTTCGGTCAAAGACATTCATCAACAACTTTATGACTGACACTTCTAATTGCGAGAAATGTGGTCAGTGGTGTTCTAGCCAAGACTCTGTGAGTTGTGGAAGTTGTAACAAGCATTACCATATGTTCTGCCTCGATCCCCCGCTTATGAAGAAACCCAGCCGGGGATTTTCATGGACTTGTGCTGCTTGCACCAAACAACATGACATTGAACACCTGAAAAAGAGAATCATTATGCTTTCTCACGACAACAAGCTGTCGAACGCTAAACAGCTCTCGGAAGAACTCGATGCCTTGAAAACGGCAGAAGAAGAGTTACTGACTGACACTGAGCCGGAGAATAATTTTAATGGGTCCACGTCCGAACTTCCACGCTACGAAATATTAGCTACAGAATTCTTAAAAAATGATCAAGATGTAACATTTGAACAACGGAGGTTAAAGGAAGAATGGAATATGCGATACTTGGGTATCTACGCTAAACTCGAAGACGGCGTAGATGTCGAAGATAGATCTCCATATCCACGGGCTTCTACAAGATTAGGACCAAAGCATCAAGCCACGAACATTCCAGAATATTTTGATCATCCTATTGTATATTACGATGTGGAATCATCAGCAGCTACAAATGGTAAGAAAAAGAAGCGAACAGGGAATAGTAAATCAAAAGTTGTTGAAGAAGAAATTAGTCCCCTTCCGATCCCACCAGAGTTTCAAAATATCAACAAGAAGGATTTCCCACAGTGGCTTCAACCCCGTCCGGAAGGTTATATAGAACGAGGTGTTGATGATGGAGAAGGACACACTTGCACACTATTATGGAAACCTCGAGAGATTGATATTGTAACCAACTTTCAAAGAATCGATGAATTTGTCGAGAGATGCAAGCCTTTTGCAGAAAAACTTGGGGTATTGCCAACGACTCCAAATTTTATGGACGCTATTCTTCTCGCTTACATGAACAATAGAGGTAATCTTGAGAGCTCTCTTGGCGTAGTGAGCACACTCACTCGAGCCACGCTCAACGAGCCAACCTTTACTAAGGAAGAAATTAAACGGTTTGAAAACGGTGTTCGCAAATATGGTAACGAATTGCACCCCGTCCAGAAGCTAGTGAAGACCCAGCCATATTCTATGGTTGTAAGGTACTATTACAATTGGAAAAAGAGTGAATCAGGTCGCCAGATTTGGGGTAACTTTGAGGGTAGAATGCAAAGAAAAGCCAAAAACTTAAAGGAAGACCATGGCCATAAGGAGGAAGAATCTCATGACCATGCTATCGATGCATTGGCGAATCCGGATGACGATTCTTCGTATGATAACGACAAAATAAAAGCAACAAGACAACTTTTTGTTTGCAAACACTGTGAAACTTCTACTTCTACCCAATGGTTTCGAGTTACTGGTGTCTCTTCTGCACCAGCGAAGAAAGGAAAGCAACAAGAGACAATTGCATTATGTTTTCGATGCGCTCGTATGTGGAGAAGATATGCTGTGGTTTGGGAGGATCCACGTGAAGTTGACAGAAAGAGCAAGCTTTTTACTTGGAAGCGTAAGATTGAAAGTGAACTATTAAGAGACAGTCAGATGATTCTCACTGAAGGCACTAAATCTTCAGTAAGTTCTCCTACAAAGCAAGCAAGAGTTGTTTATCCATCTAAGGAAACTACTCCAATCATTGACCAAGAATCAATTCCTGAAATTAAACTTGCACAAAGTCCAAAGAAAAAGGCAGTTACCGCTAACGGGATAAAGACTGCTTCAAAGCGTACTGTGAAAGTAAAGAAAGAACCTAAGGAAGTAGAGGTCACCAAGCCAAAGGCCAAAAGTAAGGTTGAAAAGATTACGGCAAAGAAAGCCACAAAATCCAAGACGAAAGTTAAAGTAGAAGATGTTAAAGTAAAGGACATCAAATCGAAAGCAGCGAAACCAAAACCATCTTCTAAAGCAGCCTCTCTCAATAAAAAGTCTGAGAAGGAGCAACCAAAGGAGGAAGTTGTTAGGTCATATGTTGATTCCTATCCTCTTTTCAATGCTGATTACATCTTGCCGAAATTATTGGAAAGTCAGAATGGCTCTACAATTGCTAACCAAATGATCGCCAGCATTGAAAGCTATCATATTAACCAATTCATTAACGCTGAAAAACGGTGGAGAGAAAATGGAATGGCCATTTCCCATCCGAAAAACTCTATTTTCTTGCCTCAGAAGTGCACAATTTGTTCAATACAAACTGAAAATGAAGATAAATTCTTAACGTGCCGCGGGTGTGGGCTTGGTGTACACTATGATTGTGCTGGTATACTGGTTGCAACTTCTGTAGACCAACCGATAAATGACTGGCTTTGTGAAACTTGTGTCAACAAGTTGAGACCCATCAGCTCTACCCATTATACTTGCTGCTTATGCACTGGGGAACAACTGTCTAGAGATTACTTCAGAGGAATTGGCGATAGTCGCTTGTGGTGTCATTTTGTTTGTGCGCTTTTCAACCATAAAGACATACTGTTTATCCCACAATTAGCAGCTTCTAAAAAGAAAAACGATAAGAGCGAACAAGAAAAAGTTGTCCGTTCTAGTCTTGAAATCGACTCCGTGAAGGATGTATTCATGAACCATAAAACATCGGCATGCTCAATCTGCAATGAAGAAGCAGGCATAGTTTTTGCTTGTAGTTCATGTGAGCCCGAAAACGCTAAGCTAGTTCATTTGGGCTGCGCCCGATCAAAATCTGGATACGTCCTTGGATTCAGGTTAGAAAAGAGTGAAGGCGACACAAAATTGTCGGTAAGGATCAAAGAAGAGGACGGTAGATTGACCCCAGTTATACAATGTTCTACCCATTCGCAACAGGAGAATGTCTATGGCTTCACTGAAATGGCACGTAGAAGCCACCAGAATGCGAACAACCTCAAGCCTGCCATAGCTCTCTTCATTGAAGACATCATGAAAGAATCTCATGGTAATACACCAGTTTCGGGCCCTCTTGGCCGCTCACAGTTGTATTCGAAAATGGCAAAGCAAACAGACCTCGAGACTATTGTCAACCAGCATCCAAAATCAACAATTTCATGTGCTGAATGTGAATCTAGGAACTCACCTATCTGGTGGGACGCTAAAGAGCTTAATCGAGAATCAGGAACCTATTGTCACCGGTGTTATCACTTACTTAAGCCGTCGCTGGCCCCAGAAAGCGAGGATAATCTGAGTGCTGAACCTGAGCAGTCACTTAAAAGTTCGATTTCGCAACCTTTAGACGGACTGAATTTTGGCATTGTCGGTCTTGAAGATTCGGTCCGTGACCTATATGATCTACAGGGCAATTCAAATGCCATAGCATTGGAAACTATATAACGAAATAGCCACAGTATATTTAACAAAAATGAAACTGTTGAAGTTTTCGCGAATTCATCGCGAACAAGTCTTTGTTCAACCATGTTGAAACTCGAAGACAGAGACATGCCGGAGATTCCTGGCCAGCTCCTCGAGAGAGAGGAGGCCCAGGAACTTCGACTTATGGTAGCGGATCTTTTAGGGCGAAAAAGTAGTTCGTTTCCAGGATCACAGCCCGTGTCGTTTGAGAGATACCATTTGAGAGAAACATTGATGAGAAAAGACTACTTTGTATGTGAAAAATCCGATGGATTGAGATGTCTCTTATTCATAATCAACCATCCTGAAAGAGGAGAAGGTGTCTTCTTAATCACAAGAGAGAATGATTATCATTATATACCTAACATACACTTTCCACTTCTGGTCAACGAAGACCACGAGAAAACATTTCATCACGGAACTTTACTAGATGGTGAATTGGTGCTAGAAACTAAGAACGTATCAGAACTGTTTCTTAGATATTGTATTTTCGATGCATTGGCCATTAATGGCAAAGATATAACCAAGAGAACATTATCGACCAGACTTGGATATATCACTGAGCATGTTATGAAACCATTTGACGCATTCAAGCTCAAGCATCCTGAAGTGGTCAACTCCCCAAACTTTCCATTTAAAGTAAGCTTCAAACTCATGACTTCGTCATACCACGCTGATGATGTTTTGGCTAAAAAAGAACAATTATTCCATGAATCCGATGGTCTTATTTTTACTTGTGCAGAGACTCCTTACGTATTCGGTACAGACAACAGCTTATTCAAATGGAAACCAGCCGATGAGAATTCGATTGATTTCAAAGTGGAATTTGTATTCAACAAATATCAAGACCCCGACATGGATCCCCGAGATCCTGACTCTACGTACACAGATTACGACTCGAAGCCAGACGTAATCATCCTTAAGGTATGGAAAGGGTCTCGCAATTATGAAGACTTTGCCAAGCTCACTCTTTCAAATGAAGACTGGGAGCAATTAAAAGATCTCAAACAACCTTTACAAGGACGAATTGTGGAGTGTAGAAAGGCCAGTGACAAAGAGGGATTCTGGGAAATGCTTCGTTTTAGAGATGACAAGAGTAATGGAAACCACGTTTCTGTCGTAGAAAAGATTTTGCTCAGTATCAGAGATGGTGTTACTGAGCAAGAACTTATTGAGGCTTGTCCCAGCATGTCTCAAGCCTGGAAAAAGCGTGCATACGAGCGTTCACAAGCAAAGCATTCACATCCAGCTGCTGCTCCCACCGCAAACCAACCCCGTCCTAAGCACGACGCTCCTTCTGATGACAACGGCCAAATGCCACCTCAGAAGCGACGAAAGCAGGAGGAGGATGGACCGGGAGTTCCCGACATTCCCACGTACGAAGATAGCGATGAAGATTAAAATGTATAATAGGAGAAGGAAAAAGTATAGGAATAGTCAAAGATAATATTACATGGTATTGAAAACTAATTGTATTTTAAATTGACGTTATCTTTGTCTGTCGCAGCCACAGCGTGCGGCACATTTGAAAAATCTCACCACTTCAAATCACTAATGTCAAAAGTAGGGCTCATCAAGTCAATTGCAGTCATCGGAGGCGGCCCTTCCGGAGCATCTGCTGCAAAGGCACTCTTGAGAGAGAATTGCTTTGATAAAATTAAAGTTTTCGAAAGGAGCAGCCAGTTTGGTGGACTTTGGAAGCATACGACGGATCTCACTTCCGTTGAAGTACCAAGTGAAAAGCCTTATCCTATAAAGCCAGTACCAAAGGATGACGGTTACGTATGGACTACACCAGTTTATGATACTTTGGATACGAATGTTCCAAAGCAACTTATGACTTTTGGAACTCTTTCCTTTCCTTCATCGGTACCTGTCTACCCAGATCGGGAAGAAGTACGCAAGTACATTTTGAAGTACTCCGAGGAGATCCTTCCTCTTACCTCATTCAACACGGTGGTAGTAAGAGTGTTTAGAGAAAATGATGCATGGACGGTTGTTTCTCGTAAAGTGTGTAAAGAGACTAACGGAGGAACCACACCTAGTACTAAACCGGGCTTTGAAGACTTGCACGAAACATACGATGCTGTCGTAGCAGCTTCAGGCAATTTTGATGTTCCATATATTCCTGAGAGACCAGGCATGAAAGAATGGAATCAAAAATTTCCAGGCTCCATCACTCATGTGAAGACATACAAGAATCCACACCAGTTTGCACATATTGAAGGTGAAATTGTCATGGTAGGCAACTCTGCGTCGTCTGCGGATATTTGTTTCCAAATTGCTGAGGGATTGAAGCGTAGAGTATATAAATCCCTTAGATCGCCCAATGCTTTGGGAGCCACGCCCTCAGAATACGTTGTAGACGTAAGTGACATCGTACGATTTGACGCTGATTCAAAGACTATAGAGTTTGCTGACGGTAAGACTGTCAGTAACGTAGACAAAGTGCTTTTCGCTACTGGGTACTTAAAATCATTCCCATATTTGGAGGACCTTAATAAAACCGATACTCCGGTAATCACCGACGGTCAAAGGGTCCGAGGAACTTACCAGCATATTCTCTTATATAATTTCCCGAATATCGCTGTATTGGGAGCGGTTAAATATGTTCTTCCTACTAGAACAGCCGAGTCTCAGGCCTGTTGGGTGGCCAAGGTTTGGAGTCATAAGGTTCCACTTCCACTGGTAGAAGAAATGAGACAATGGGAGGAAGATAGAGTTAAAATTAAAGGAGACCGCAAGGAATTCCATGATTTGATGTCTCCAGATGACGTTCATTATTGCAACCAACTCAATGCCCCGGTAATTGAAGCCATGAAGGCTTCGCCGCCCGAAAAGAAAGGCTTGATGCCTAGAGTTTGGGATAAGGAGCAAATGAGAATTAGAGCTAGTGGTAAAGGTGCAAAGCAAGCTTATCTTAAGTACTACCAAGACACTGGCAAGTTGGCTTTATCCTATGAAGAATTAGCTGAACATGGTTATATGACTATAGCTACAGATGAAGACCTTAAGGAAAAAGGTTACCTTTAATAGAATTAATTAGAAATACATATATACAAGATTATCGCTCAAGATTAATGTTACTACCAAACTTCGAGTACAATCGTTTCTTCAATGAATCTAATTGTTCGTCAATGTCTTCAATGGACGATTCTGTTGATGCTATCTTTTCTGCAAGTTGTTCGTTGGTCTTTTCGATTTTCTGGACAGCTGCTTCTACTTTTAGGAATACGAAAACTTCGCCTATTTTGTACTGGACTTTTTCGTCTTCGTCAAGAAGCTCTATTTCCAAACTGAGATCATCAAGGTACTCTTTTTCCTCGGTGAATTTCGACAACACGTCTTGAAGATCATCTTTTTTGTTTATGAGCGATGAAAATTTGTTGATTTGTTGCTGATCCTCCCAAGAAACTTCCGTAGAAGTGTTCTTTTGGCCCTGGGGAAGCAATTCCATGGTTTAAGTGGTAGTCGCTACTTGAATCAATCTTTGGGAAGTCGTTGCATTTTGTGCAGGACAGACCATCAACTAGAAAGCTTAAAATACCAAACCTAAAATCAATGTAAACAACCTCCCTAGACTTTCCTTGCATTAAAGGGCCCTCCGCATTCTTGGCACAATGCAGCCAAGCCTCTGCCACTCTCCGTTGCTGCCTAGCAGAAACAAGCCCTGAGGCCCCACCAAGTGAACGGCACTGCACCTAAATGCGCCTAAATTTCCCAATCGAGCCGACGGTATATCGTTAACTGCAATTGAGAGCGATTGACAGGCATATGACCCTGGTTGCAAACTGATAGGCGTGACTACTTATAGATCAAACATACCCACCCTGCTTCATTCCAACCACCATGACCTTCAAAGACAACTACAAACTTGTACCCGCAACCGACCGGGAAACCATCGATTTTACCAGGGCCCAGAATGCGGCCTCGTGGAAGGGCCAGTTGTCGGCTCAGGACTACTCCACCAGAGAGTTTGTGCTTGGCAAGGCCAAGATTACGTCCGGTAAAACAAACAGGTTACTTGTGTTTATCCTCCAGGATGTCACCAGCAACGAAAAACTCGCTTCCTGTGAGATGCTCATTAGAGATGCGACCAAATATATTTACGATGAGACCAAGCCCGATAAAGTAAAGCAAATCCCCATTCTTTCTGGATGCATTGGAGCGGTATTTACCTATCCTAATAATAGAGGGAAAGGGTTGGCGAGAATAATGGTCGACAAGTTGATGGAGATCGCCAAATCGGACTTATTGGGACCCTCGGGCTTCACCTTCTTGTACTCCGAAATTGGCGAATACTACCAGAAAAACGGATTTCAATCTTTTGAAATTCCATTAATGCACATCCCGGTCGATGATTCGGCTACAAAATCATTGGACGAAGACGTAGAGTTTATTAAGTACCACGATTTCGAGCCATATCTCGACATCTACCGCAAATGGTCCACCGACGAAATCATCAAACTGATCCAACTAGATCATAAAACTAGAATTTCTGTAAACACCACTCTGAGTTACATTGACTGGTTCCACTTGAGATCCAAGTTTATTTCATACAAGCTTTTCCACCAAAAGCCCGTGATTGACTTTGAGTCGAGCTCATATGAGCAAATCGTAGAAAAATTCCAAACTATTGCTCCTCACATATTTGGGCTTAAGATTAGCCACAATGGAAAGCTTGCCGCATTCATCATTTTCACCTACGACTGGAACATCTCCGACAACGAACCACCTGCCAACTATGCCACCATAATCAAGATTCATGTTGAGCCTGGTTTCTCGCAACATGAATACACCGTCAGACTCATAAACAACCTCAAGACTTACTTTGAGATCCAGAACGAATCTGATGACCCTACTACTAAAGGATTCACCAAAATCGTATTATGGCAATGTGAAGTCACTGACGATACTCACCAATATCTTGTAAACCATCTTAATTGCAAGTCAGGAATCGCCAACGGTTCCAGAAGTGCCATTCAAATGCATACTGATGAGGAAAATAAGCAGTTGGTTGCGGGAGATCTCATATGGGAGAATAACAATAAGATCCCTTGGTTCTAAATATATTATCATGGTTAAATATTTTATGGGTATGTATTATTGGATATACATTGTGCTAATTTAATAAAGCAGTTAATCTACCGGCCGAGTTCAACAGTTGTAAGTCGCTGTTACCGCCAATATGCTTACCGTTGATAAATATGTTAGGCACAGTAGACTGGCCTGTAAGTTCTAGGAGAGCCTGTTGCATTACGGAACCGGAAGGCGTGGTGTCAAGTTCGATTACCTTGGCATTGGCATTCTTTTGAGTAAGCAAGTGCTTAGTTTGGTTACTGTACGAGCAATAAGTTTTGGAGAACACCACCACTTTGTCGCTATGGATAAGCGATTCGACTTCTTTCTTTACTTCAGGCAGCACTGGTTCGGTCTTGAACCATGATGCTATATAAGACCACATAATGATGAAGAAGACGAATTTGAAATCTCGTGGTGATTTTTTATGCACTACCGACTGATATACTGAAATATTTAAGCTATTCATAATCGTCGCTAAATTGTTGTCTCATGGCAGCTACGACGGAGTAGAGTGACCTTTCAGGTTTAGGAAGTCGTAATATGATATCTTTAGGATCCCATTCTTTAACCTCATACTCATTAATGCTGTTGTAAATTTCCACGAGTTTAGCGTAATATGTGGGGTAAGAGTCAGTGAGTTGCTGGCCAAACTTCGGTATTTTGCTGTTTTGGAGGAGATACTCTCCACCCGTTTCTGGGAATGTATTAATTAATAATGAAATGAGGTCCAAAAGTGTAGCGTTCTTTTTGGAGTATTGTGCAGAAAGATCGTGAAGTGCTATGGGATCAATGCACAAATTTTTAGCGGTAGATCTTAAGTGGTACCTTATAGGATCAGTTTCTATATCGTGGCATAGCTGATAAAGCCATTGAAGCTCGTATTCCTCACCATCTGGATAAGGGATCAACTCCGCATACTGATATTCAGCAAGAACATCGATGGATTTACGAACAAGTGAGTACTTGGATGTTCCTGAAGGGTATCTATCATGCACACTGAGCTTTAATTCAGGGAGTATTTCAGGAAGCTTATCGAAATTGGCCTTGACTTCAGGCAGAATATTAATATTGGGAATATCCAACCGGTATAAGAAGCCAGCAATATTTCCCCAATGAACGAAACTTTTCAACGCAACAAGTATATCCGGGGATACTAGAGCATCTTCTCCGAAGTATTCACGTACAAAGTGCTTCATATAGTAGCTTTCTACGCGAGTTCCAATGTGATGGTCGGTATGAAGAAAGTTAAGTTTGGCACACACCATGAGATTTATACCCATTTGTATATGAGACTCATTAGTAGTTGCAAGGAACGCTAGGGCATCTTGACGGAACTCTTCGGGTTCAAAATGGGAGTTATTTTTGTGGATTACCGATGTGTTTTCCACTTCACACCAGCCATTTTGCTCCAATTCATGAGCAAATCGAACCACCACTTGACAGAATTCCGGGTACTCGTTCAAAATGTTACCCTCGTTAATGGAAGCGAGGATTGAGAATGCCGAGATGGCACCCAAATGTAAATCTATTTGTTCAGGACATATTACAAGATGCTTACTTTCCTCTCGTACCCGCTGAAACGAGTTGTTTACGAACTTGTATTTCCGGCCCTTCCGGTTGTATTCAATGTTGTTAAGCCTATTGATGGAATTGAGCACCGAATCGGCCACTTCTACCAATGCGTCTCCCGTATACATCGCTTCAGTAAAGTGTAAATAAACAGACTATTTTTGATCTGGAGTCGTCTAACATGAGTAAGGTCTTACATAATGGGAAATTTGGTGATAAATTTTAGCGCCAAGAAAATATCGCCAGAGATCGAGCGAAAACCATCCTTATCGTAAAGGGGTCAAGGGTTGCTATTGTTCGATGATATTCTCAGTCACTGTATAAAGGCCAAATTGATATACGGTGATAATATAACGAGCAAAATAAATTTATAAGAAAAAAAAAAAATTTAACGACCATGTGCATTTACGCCTCGTTAGTATCTCGTAACTAAAGTCTGAGGGTGACAACGGTCGCGGGGAACCCGGTGCGCATGCACGACTATTGTGTTCTCAGGTCATTCTGCTTTGCCCCTCTACATGCCATAGTTTAAATCTCATCAGGTGAAGAAAAGAGGCTTGGCAGTTTCCGTGGAAAAATAATGTCAGGTGAAAAAGTTAGTCTAGATTTAATTGATGTACATATACTACGTCAGATACAATAAAAAAAAAACCTTAATAGACCCTACCCACAGATCAGGGCTCACCACTTAAAATTATTTTAAGCCAAAATTGTGGGGACTGGGCCCTGTCACCGATATGACGTAATCTGACTCACTAGGGAAATTTATTTTGACACAAGGCTTAAGATTGGTGCGAATATTTTATGCACTAATTCTGCGCTTCATGCACCATATACGCCCCATAAACACTTCAACCCTAAATTAAGCTCTGGAGGATCTACGTAGCGTTTACGGTGGGGCGATTAGATTTGGCCCACCTCGTGTGGGCCTGGGTTTTGGGTGAATGCTGATCCCTGCAGTTAGCTTCCAGCGTCAGCCGCACCCTGCCTTCCTTAAGGGTGCAGTTTGTATACGGGCTCCCAATAGTGCCTAGAAAAAAAAAAAAAAATGAAGTAACCATTTGGGTAAGAAAACGTAAATGAGAAAATCTAAATTGGAAATGAGAAAATTGAAATGGCGTAATTGGCTACTGCAAAAACTACAATAAAAATTCCAGTAACTGTAACAACTACAAGTATATACTACAATTCAAGCAAAGCAATCACAATCGTATATTGTCATATCTCTTCTACCGGTTGTTGTTCTTTCAACATCTTGATTTTACGCCGGCGCGCATTAATGAACCAGTTGGAAAGCTGCTGTTGAGAAAGCCCAGTGGCCGCCATCAAATGGTTCTTTTCAAACGAATTAGGGTATGGGTGGTGCAAGTGCTCGTTGAGCCACTTGAGGAGGATGTAGGTGGTTTCCTTGGGGAGGTTATTCCGGGTTTTCCGCTTGGTTCCTGAGATCATATTGATTTCACCGTGCGAGCTATGCCTTGGAGTCGAACCTTCAGTGCCAGCACTGGATTTGTGTTGTTCGTACGAGGGCAGTGGCAACTTCCAGTACAGAGATCTGGGCGAGACGGAAGTCATGGAAGAGGGTGAGGGTGGTAAACCACTAAGTGACGAGTGGCTGCTGGATCCGGCCGAAGAAACCGGCTGAGCGGCCAGGCCGCGGTACATAGCGTAGTCCACCAGTCCACTGTGGCCGAGACCTGCTCTCAATGGCGTCTGTTGCTGGGGAGTCAGCGGTAAGTAGTAAGTAGGGTAAGAACCGGCTTGTGGGAATGGAACTTGTTGTTGTTGGGGCGAAGGGTAATGGTTGAATCCTGCGGGATTGCTATAGGATGAATGGGGCAAAGGAGGCCTCAAGTAAGTGCGGTAGGTGCTTGCAGCCAAACCACCCTCCGACTTCGCCGTGGTCAAAATGTCTGAAATAGGTGGAAGTGAAACTCGTTGAGACATGGCGAAAAAAAAAAAAGTTCTTAGGTAAAAGATTCAATAAATAGTCACAGCAGCTAAAGGAACAAAAAATTAAGGCTTGGATAGAAAACTAGCAGTCCAGCTGTAGTTTAGGGGGATAAATACCTGCAGGTGTCAAAAAAACAAAATTAGTGGGGGCGGATTCCCTCCTTCATATATTCTCTTCTCATGCAAGATCTCACACATTTTGAAAGCGAACAGGCAAGTGGCGATTATGTAAGTACATGCATGCTTGGCACATTCCACTGGGGGACGATGCAGGATGCATCTATGGCGTGGCAATTAAACAATAAGGCTGGGGTGAGGGAAAATAGCCGTTAGACAGGACCCTGAGGCCTCCTGATGGTGGTTCCTATGATGCACTTGCGCCTAAGGTGAAACCACCATAGGCCATCTGGAGGTGGTATTCCCCTGGCCCCCAACTATCGTCATTCATCGCCGACTAATCGGCGCCAAGATGTCAAACACACGACCGTGCAGTAAGCCGCATAAATCTATCCTGCCCTATTTACGAACTGAGAATCGCAGTCAGTTTAAAATTCCCGGTGTTGGGGTGTGCAGCTGTGCATTATAGTATCGGATTTGCTCAACACTAGCGATGGTGTTTGGATGATGACTGCATGGTCTGCCGATACGGCATCATCTGCGCATGACTCGGCGGCCGCGCCCAGGTGTCGGCGGCGGCCGCAGCTTATGCGCCCACCCTGCCCGACGCTGCCAAAACCTAGTTATAACACCGGTGGCTGTGGCAATGGACTTGTGTCGGCCGCCAATACCGGCTTTCGCTGGTCAAAACGCCGAATTTCCCGCGTCCCCGTGTCCACTTTAACCGAATAGCAAGGGTAGCTGCATCTGGTTTAGTTGACCGATATCGCCAGCGACTGCATATCATTAGCGAGATTGTACAATAGGGTCGATTTTTGAGGCGGGGGCGTTTCCACACAATGCCGCTCCCCGTAGATCATCGCTTACATGCAAGACTACCTGTCCAAGTACGAATTTTTCCGGCACATAAGCGCGATCTAGGTTGATCTTTTTTTTCGTTGACGCCCACGGGTAAACCATGCAGGGGACGTTCAATTGGTCATCAGAGACTTTACTTCCCGATATGGACGGTATCAAGCGATGCTGTGCATGATAATAGCTGCGTCAAAAATATCGACGGCATGTCCGGCTCCGTCTCGTATACACAATAGCTGCCACTGCCACTGCCAAGACACAATATTTTACGAGTTTTTTTCTATAGTCTGGGGTATGTCAAATTAAAGACGTGTCGCCTAATCGGGACGAATTGCCGAATTAGTCGAACTGTTATAATGTCATTTAATAATGGGTTAATAATGGCATGTTGTTGGCAGATCTTCATTAATCAGATGTTTACGACGTATATTTGAGGTATTTTGTAGGGAGAAGTTCGGGGTAGCGGTGGCTAGCTTTCTGGCGGGCGGTCACTTGTGCAGCAGGTTTTAGTGGTGGCACTGATTTGCTTACCCCTATATTCTTTATCGTTATGTGTCACCTCGCACTGGATCTGTATATAATTTTGTTCTGAAGCCCAACATTCATGTGTCGTTTAACGAACGGCTCTGCTAGAAAATAATCTGGTTTTACGGCAGATCGTTTATAGTTGATCTTCGTTTATTAATTATCTAGTTATGGTCATTCCTACCCCACACTTTCTATAACCGGTCATTAAGCACCAGCTCAAACTGGTTCTTATCCCATTTGACATATTTACTCCGATTCTTCGTAAAATCGGACATTCCATATTTGTCGTAAAGCTTGAAGTAGGCGTTAACCGTTAACTTTTTGATCTCATTAGAAAGATAGGAGCGCAAGCTGGGATCACTGATGTTGAACTTCTCGTAGTTCCGGAGCGCATCTTCAAATGATTCATTAAATGTCCTGAATAACTCTTTCACTTGTTCTCTTTCCTTGTTGTTCATTCCACTGCTGGAATTTCGAGGCAGTGATGTGCTGTTAGCGATGGCATTGGTGGTAGCGATGTTCGTCATGTCTCGAATAATAATATACGACGCATAGTTCCAATCGTCGAGGAAGAGTTTAAGGAATCGATTCTTAAGTCGGTTAAGCCTCTCCATACCGATTGCGCCGAGATTGTCGTAAAGCTGATGCGATCTGTTGATGATGGTCTCGATAAGAACCAAGTTCTTCACCAACAAGAATCCTTGAGTCAGCTTCTTGATATCTTCGTTTCGTAATCCCAACTCAAGGTTCACCATGATGCAATCAATGACATCACTGAAGAAAGAACTAAGTAAAAACTCACTAGATCCTTCGTCAGCGCTGCCACTGCTACCCATTACGGAAGTATATACTGAAATAAATTTGAGGGGAGGGTTGCCGGTAAGCCAGGAACCTAATTTTACACCTTCAATTAACTTTAAAAGTGATTTAGGGTACTCCAGAACCCTTCTGATCTTCGAGATAATTTCCACCGTAGTTTCTGGAATCGTAGTGTCGTTATACTTTTCCATAGAATTGACTCTGTGATCTACCCATTTCACCAACTCGTTAAATATTCCTCGGTTAGTATCGACAAGCTTATGGTACAGATCGGTAAAGCCGGAGAATTGAGCCAACGGCAAGTTGATTGCAGACAAAAAGTCTTCGAAATGCTGCAAATTCTCAATCGCTTCAAGCATCAATATATCATTTTCAAGCACACCGCTGCCAGCGACAAAACTATTGAAGCCACCGACAACTCCCATATAACTATCGGTCAAGACTCTCTCTACAATGGATGCTAATATTTGAGTATGGTCAATGGGAGCTGCTTGTGCGATTTCGTTCAACAATGCCGATTCTTGTTTGACTTCTTTGATCATTTCGTTGTTGTAACGATTAATACCATTAGTACCTTTCTCATAAGGTATTTTAGAATTACGTTTTACTGGCCTTGTAGCCTGTTCGTACTGCTTCAATTCTTGAACAATACGGGCCAGACGACTACGGATGTATAATTTATTGATGGCACCTTGTTCAAATCCAGACTGGTTGTTGAAGTATTGGAAGATTATGGCGATATCATCCACTTTAGGAGGGTTTAAAATCTTCTGAAAATGGCTCTCAAGGTTCAAGTCCAGCTTATCTATAAGATTTTCAAAGTTCATAAGAATGCCTCTAAACCGCTTGATTTTACCCTTCATTTCTTTGAGAAGAAGTTTTGATTTGGCAAGCGATTCGATGTACCGTTTCAAGCCAATCATGTCTATAGAGTTAGATAATACTGCCTCGAGCTTTGCTGTCTCTGCAGCGTACTGTGATACTTCTTGTAAGATGGAAATACCATTATCGATTTTGTCTCTGGATTGAGTCAATTGGTTAACATCGTGTAAAATGGGTTTTATCTTGGTGGAGGCGGTTGATGATTTATCTGATATGGTTCTAAGTGATCGAGAGATGGATGCAAAGAGCTCTTTGGACTTTGTTAGGTTTTGGTTGAGCACTGCAACATCGGCTTCGTCTACGTCCACCATGTTGATTGTTGATCGATCTGTGCGCGGTGTTGGATGGAATTTAATGAGAGATGAAGACAATGTTAATTTTAGGCATTACATGAATTACATAGTGTATATTGACAGAAATGGAAGCGCTTTTGATGTGAAAGAGTCGATTATGACTTAGAAGTAATTAATTCTTGGTCTATCATCATATCTATTTTTAGTAATTTTGGGCTCCGCAATATTTGGCAGCATCTGCAAAGAATGTTCCTTTGGTCACTTACGATTCTGTCAGTATTGAGTCACAAACTCTGTCATTGGGCTAATCGTGCATATCAGATAGTTCATCGACTCACTTTTCCTTTTTGATGACGCATATTTTGTTAAACTTTGTTTTCTTCTACCTTGACTCATCGCAGCCATCGCATATTTATTGCAACCTTCACTCGCGCATTTCACATCCATCAACTTTCAGTCTATCATGTCTGCATTCACTCCATTGCAACCAATCGTCGAAGAGGAATCCACAGTAGCAGAGCTCTTGAATAACCTTCTCTCGGACAGTGGTAAGGGAAAGAAGAAGTATGGTCGTCATACGAAACTTGCAAACAAGACTGGAGGTGAACCAATTTTTAGTTGGATATTCCAAGACTGGGCATACAAATCACAACCACTCCCCACATATGCCCGAGGACTTTTCACCATCGGTAACAAGATTGCTGTAAGGGGATATGATAAGTTCTTCAATGTGAATGAAACTTCCGCCACGAAAGTGGAGAATTTGAAATCACAAACTTCTGCTCCATACGAAGTTACGCTTAAAGAAAATGGATGTATTATATTTATTTCGGGACTCGAGAATGGCGATGTCCTAGTGTGTTCTAAGCATTCCACGGGTGAGAGGGAAGATTTGCAGAATAAGAACCACGCTGTAGAGGGAGAACGAGCATTGGCGAAACAACTTGCATCAATTGGAAAGACGGTCCATGATCTTGGCCGTCTTTTGCATCAATTAAATGTTACATTGGTTGCGGAGCTCTGTGATGACGAATTTGAAGAACATGTATTAGAATATTCCAAACAGGATTCGGGTCTTTACTTACATGGAATCAACTTTAATACCATCCAGTTTCGCACGTACCCAATGGATGCCGTTGAGAAGTTTGCTAAGGAATGGAACTTTTTGTCTGTCCAATACTTTATCATGAACGACTTTGAGAGCTTGTGGGCTTTTTTCGAAGAATCAGCCAAGACGGGAACGTATAACGGAAAGGAAGTGGAAGGTTTCGTTGTAAGAACCCGAAGAGAAGGTGCTGATTTCTTCTTTAAGTACAAGTTCGAGGAGCCATATCTTTTGTATCGTCAGTTCCGTGAAACAACCAAGCAGTTGATTGCCGGAAAGGGTATCGAAAGTATTGTGGTGAATCAAAGACAGCATAAGTTTATCGTTTCCCAATATCTCGAATTTGTTGACCAATTGTTTCACGAATATCCTTCCTATAAAGAAGAGTATTCTCAAGGGCATGGTATCATTCGAGCTAGGAAGCTATTCTTGGAGAAGCATGGACTTGTGACAGGTGGTGGTATGGATTTAATCAACTTCGAAAAGATGGATGATCAGATGAAGAAAATGGAAGTTGATAATCCAGAGACTAAATACATTCTTGTGCCTGTTGCCACTGTTGGATGTGGTAAGTCGACTGTTTTCCGGACATTGCTCAATCTTTTCCCAGAGTGGAGCCATGTGGAGAACGACAACATCAGTCGCTCAAGTAAGGTGAAACTTGTGGATGCAACTTTAGCCAAACTTCGTAGCTCTCCAGTAGTATTGTGTGATCGCAATAACCACCAATTCAGAGAAAGGGCGCAAATCTTGACTCTGGTTGATCGGTTACGCCTGCAATATCTCCCGTTATCTACTACCGTAAAAGTTATTGCCCTCAACTTCATTGATGATGATCTCAGCGATGAAGAGTTGTGGAGAGTGACTTACGGAAGGGTAGCTGCAAGAGGAGATAATCACCAATCTATTAAGTTTGCTACTGATGAAGCTCTCGCTAAAGAAGTAATGCAAGGTTTTATTACTCGGTTACAGAGATTGAATCTCGATAGAACTCCAGATCTGGAATTCTATGGCGTTATCAACCTCAAGATTTCTGAAAATTCCTCTTTAGAGAATACCAAGCTCATATTGAGAGAATTGGAGAAGGAACTGGAGTTGT
This sequence comes from Meyerozyma elateridarum, assembly GCA_030574335.1. Lineage (NCBI taxonomy): Eukaryota > Fungi > Ascomycota > Pichiomycetes > Serinales > Debaryomycetaceae > Meyerozyma > Meyerozyma elateridarum. Next base: position 631,306 of record JAJMEU010000005.1, read on the forward strand.
CTCTCAGGAAGGTAACTGATTCTGAGGTAGAAGAGGCATTTCAAAAAGCTTTAGAGTATCGCCCAACGTTCACCAAGACGTTCGGGAAGACTAAAGCAGTAGGGACGAAGGAAGCTCCTAAAAAGGTTGTCAAGACTGTAAAGTCAAAAAAATTGACATATTTTGGAGTCCATGTCACTGATGCCAAGAGCTTAGTCTCGCTAGTAGATCAGTCCACCTCAGATTCTACTTGGACTGATCTCAAAACTAATAGTAGAATCCAAGGTGCTTTTCATGTAACGTTAGCTCATAGGGCTAACCAGAAGGTGCCAAGCCATATGTTGGTATGGAATCAATTACAGGAGTTGTTTAAGTCCCCTGATGAGAAGACTGAGAAGCAACAGAGGCTGTTCGTTGATTTCTACGTTGACATTGAGCTTAAGCGTCTAGTCATATGGAGAGACCACCTTGTTTGCATTGAGGTAGAATTAGCAGGTTCCTACGATTCTAGGAAAAATCCGATCTCTATCCCCTTCACTAATACCAAAACGCACATCACCTTGGGAACGTTGAGTCCTAAGATTAAACCGGTCGAGGCTAATCGTGTGTTAGAGAACTCAACCGGCCTGATTGATGGTTCTGCTATTACTGAAGTGGGATTGAGTGGAACTCTTAAGAAGCAAAGGGTTTACGCTTTCTATCAATAATATATAAAATACTTTTAGAAACATAATTTTTAATTTATAATTTTTGAAACATATTGTACCCCACAGTTTTCGCGATGACAAATATATGAGACCCTTCTCCGGAATCTCACGAAATATCATGGCCATTACCAGGAAGAGGGCTGCGTCAACAGTAGTTGTCAAGGAGGAGGCTGATGAAGTTGTCAAGAAGGTCAATTCCAGCCGCAAAACTAAAAAAGTTGCTGTGAAAAAGACGACCGTAAAAGCACAGACATTGGAGGATGCCTTGAGTCATATTAAAGTACCAAGTGATTTAGCGCTTCCTGAAAAATTTATAGAATTTCACCATCCAAAGTTCATTGAAGCGGTTAACTACATCGTCAAGCAAGATCCGTCGTTATATCCGTCAATAGTCTATAAACCTTTTCCCCATTTTGAAAATCAAGTCGGACCAAGTCAATTGACCGACGATGAGCTTATTTTAAGCTATTGGGAATCCTTGATATCCAGCGTAATAAGTCAGCAGATTTCAGGAATGGCTGCTAAATCTATTAAGGCAAAATTTGATGCTCTTTTCGATGGTAATCCAACTCCTCAAGAGACAGTCAAGAAATCGTTTGACGAACTTCGTGGAGCTGGACTTCTGAAAATGAAGATTTCGTACGTCCAACATATTAGTGAAGTGTTTTCAGATCCCGATGCTAATCTCACAAAAGTTCTGTTTTATAAAGAAGCTCCTTTAGAAGATGTTGTTAAAGAATTAGTTTCATTAAAGGGAATCGGCGAGTGGTCGGCCAAGATGTTTGCCTTATTCACATTAAAGGAATGGGATGTGTTTGCACATGATGATTTAGGGGTGGCTAGAGGCATATCCCGTTACCTTGCAAAGCGTCCAGAGGTCTTACAGGTGGTGAAGAAAGAGGTCCAAGACAATGAAGAAATGAGAGTCTTACTTAAACGTAAACCTAAGTTTGGTACGGACAAGAAACGGGACTGGACGCCATTACATGACCAATATGTAATACAAGCAGCACAAAAATTTAAGCCATACCTGCTGGTGTTCATGTTGTTAATGTGGAGATTATCTTCTACCAACATTGATATTCTCGAAGAATCAGGAACCCGCTATGAAGAGTCAAATTGTATATTATAAACAACGTTATGAAAACATTTATACTGCTAAGAAAATGGCAACAATTGTCAGAGTATATAGTGGGAGCCAACCAACTGTGTTCAAGTGGCCAGTTCCTTCAACCAGAATGCATTGCTCTTCTTGCGCTTGTTCTAAATTCTTGATCTTGGAAAGTTCTTCGTCAATTTCCAGGAATCCATAATCAAGCTTAGTACGAAGAAAGTTTAATGACGTGCCATTGAAACCTTTCTTTTCTGTTAAATATTTAATAAACAGCTCGATGTCTAATTCTGGTTCTCCTTCGGCCGGCTCAGTTAATTTCTTGGACATGTACAGGTAAGCATTGATAATTTCAGACTCGTCATTCAGGCTAACGACTTTCTTGGTCCAGTCTTGTAAGTCGTCATTATTCTTCACTAGCCCTTCATAGCTAATAAGTTTAGACTTCAATGCCCCTGGTGGGTTCTGCGGATCTGGTTGAGTTATGTTCTTCTTTCCCTGCAGATGTTCCATACCTTTATTCTTTAGGAAGATAAGAAAATCATTAATCCAAGATCTTTTTGACGTGAGAACCACCAGTGGAACTTTAGATTTCTTGTTGGATTCATCGATAGTTTGAACAGTAGAACCCTTGTACATAAATTTACTGGGCTTCTTCGGCCATGCTTTACCAATTAAACTACTGACATGGTACCGTGGCGACGAGAGCCTTGGTCCTAAATTCTTCAAATCATGAGGCGTTGTGAGTATTGATTTCTCTGTTGGCTTGGAAGATATTGCCGGAGGAGGAACATTCTCGACTTGTAAAATTTTCGAGGAGATAGTCTTACTCTTGGACACACCGTAGGTGCGACCAGCAGCTAGAAATATAATTATCCAGTATCCGAATCTCATAAAAAGAAGTTAAAGTAGGTTGACGGTGCTTGATATCAAATATGCAAATACACAATTATGACCTAAAAATCGACTACTTAGTTACAAACATGATTATAATTAGAGCCACTAAACATTTTGCACCCATAATAGTCCCTGCATATAATCCAATAATATCGCCCGTCCTGAATTGGAAAAGTAATTACCTTCTGGGCATCTTATAAGTGCGCTTGCATGAATAGTATTCGCCCATTGATCTCGAGATAAATATAATGAACAATTAAAAAAATATATAGGGCTATCAAAATTAAGTTACTGACCGTTAACCACCTCGACTAAAACAACATTAAACTTCGAAAGTTTTTCGTGATTGATCAGGCTGTGACCTACAGCAAATATTTTGTTTCAGCTGTCAATGTGGCTGGCATGCAGCTGAGTATCGCGCATCGAGATCTGGCGCCAGGCAGAGACGACCGATTTTGAAGGTGCTTATGGAAAAAAAATGTCTGGTGACAAGTAAGCGCATAGCATAATGAAACTGACGGTTGAAGTTTGTAGACGTTTAACGACAAAATAATTGAAATATATGGGGTCGCTCGCTTCGTGCCGTCATTCCCAATTAAGATTTGGCAACCGATTGCTTGCGCATCGCCAATATCAAGGTTTTATTTTTTTGCCCGTGGAGAAGACTGTTGGGCAAATTACCTTTTGGATACCCGTCAGCTGTCCCGTACTGCAGGAAAGCATCGTAGCGCCCTACCCTCGCAATTCTCACCTGTTCGTCTGTTCCTTCTTCTCCACAGCCTCGACAGACCCTGCCTGCAGACAATCTGGTTCCTGTACACAGGTGCCCCTTGTTTGAAAACTCAGAAAGACTATTTCTTTATCCACAACCATATTATCAATTCTCAATTTAGGCTCGGTTGTATAACCGACATTGATAACTGTTATACTGCGGAACCCATTTCCTTGTGTCCCCACTTGCATGCGCCGTTGCTAGTTCATCTTCTGGTAAGATATTCCTTCGCTTTTCATTTTGCTGGCAGCCCTCGTTTGGGAAGACATTCTTGGTAAAAATCGCATTCATCACTGTTGGGCCAATCAATTTTTTTTTTCGTGGTTTTGGAGATAACTAGAGTAGAAGACCGCCCCCTATGCCACAACAACGGTCTGCTCCCCACCCTAAGTCTCACCCGATGTCCTCTATGTCCACAAATCAATTGCTCACAGTTGATGATAAATTTATAAAACGACCTGTGAAGAAAAACGACGATAATTTTCATAAACTGGGCGGAACTTATTATTTCCCTAACGGCGAGATCTTCAGACCCCGTAATTCCCCTTCAAAGAAATCCAGACCTCCTAGACACCCTCGTTCCTCCTCATTAAAGGGTGGCTATCACTACGTGCCATCTCCATCTCAATCGGAAGCCTCGACGCAAAGCACTCATATTCCTCGTTCGTCGTCGCTCATATCAATAAACTCCAACATCTCCATCCAATCTGCTCCTGCATTTCTTCCTCGATCGTCCTCATTTACCAACATCAAGAAGGCTAACCAGCAGCATCTTGCTCAGAGTTTGCGATCGAACAGAATAGATACTCCCACAAACATTAACATTCAAGCGTTGACTCCATCCAACCAACCTCAAGGTTCATCGCCAAGGCTTCAGGGTAAAGCATTTCTCCAATCGAACAACTTGTTAAGAAACGCTTCTTCTCCCTCCATAGTATCGTTAGAGTATACACCAGAAACTCACGGTCAACCTCACTCCGATTCCAATCCTTCGAGTCTCTCAAATTACAATCTAAATAGACTGATGTCAAATACGCCACAAACTTCCATAAACACTTCGGTTGACGATGTGGCTAGCACGCCAATTTTACCAAAATCGGAACCTACAAGTGATATAAGCAAGTCGAATTCACTAGAAAGTATAAAGGAGTTAGAAGTCAACACAATTTCGAGTGATGATCAGAAAGCTGCCATTCCGAAGCCGGTTTTGTCGTCCGTTGATGATGACAGTGGAGCTGAGTCTTCAGACAGAAGTTCTTTGAATCCCAACTTGAGCACTTTAGACGAAGAAAGTGAACATTCGCGTGCTGACCACGTAACTTCTGACCCCAATAACGCTCCTGGGGTATCAGCATACGATATTCATATGGCTAAGAACCATCAAGATGTGGGTACTTCCCCAGCTCCTTCAATGGGTACTGATGAATACCCCGAACCTACTTTAGACATGGACTCTATTGATAATGAACCTCATCAGAGTCATGATTCTAGCAACCATACGACGCCAGCCAAATCTATCCATACCGAGAGCTCACCATTAAAGATTGTTCAGAATTCTAATGAAGAACATCTGCCCACTTCAGATAAGACTGATAGGTCTGGTTCTGAATGCGACTCTTCGTCGAGTCATACTCTTAATGAGACTCATTCCTATGTTGATGATACTCCTTCCAAGTCAAGTCAACCAATTTTACGAGAAGCTTCGCCAGGTCTTTCGCAATCGGGCAAAATTACTAATTTGACAATTGACATTCCTACTAAAGATGTAATTGCATCTCTTGCTTCACCAAATGACCTCAAGACTCCAAAGGATCGCATAACAGCATCTTCAAGTACTAAGTCTTTTGAGTCTGTTGGTCAATTGATTGATGGATATCTGAATGATTACTCTTCTCCTGTCGAGGCTAACTTCAGCACCGTTAAGGAGGATGTATTGGCAGAAGAAAATATCACAAAGACTCCAGAGAACAAGCCCAAGCCAAACTTCTTTGACTTCAAGCGCGATAATACGTTTGATAGATTCTTAAACGATGAACAAGGAACCCCACCACGTGGAGATGTTGCTGTTGTAGGCAATAAAATCAGAAAGCATGAGAGGTCAGTTTCTTCAATCAGTTCGTTTAATTCTATTATGCAAGAGAGCAAGAACGTAAGACATGAGACATTGACCTCTCCTAAAGAGTTGTCGACTTCAAAGTCATCGTCCGCTCAACCTTCACCAACTAAGTCGAAGTCAAGACTGCCAGAGAAGAAGCCTGAGGATTTTGTCGAGGAGACTACAAGTAAAGTATCTACCGAAGATCTTCAATTATCTTCTGCCGCATCTCCACTGGTACAAGAAGTGATTGCTGCAGCAGCTATATCTGAGCCTCCGGTAACTCCAAAAGCAGTAACGGAGTCTCCTAAACCTCCAACTCCTATTTCTAAGGATTCTCCTCATAGGATAAACTCAAGATCTATGTTGGATGTTTTGGACGACGCGCCTATTCCTCTGGTTCCTATTAGAAAGAAGATAACGATCCAAAAGGAACTTCCCGATAAACCTGTGGAACTGCCAAAGAAAAATCGGAACAAACAACTTCCAATACTGCCTGTCAAGAATGATACTACTTCTACTGTTTCATATGAGACTAACTCCGTTACTCGGTTTGTGCGAGCAAGCAATGAGATTCAAAAGTCTCCACTGAAAGCGCGTTCAATGCCTAATATCTCAATGGGTAAATCTGCGCTGAACTTCAAGTCGTTCTGGAAAAAGCTCAAGACAACGAAAGAGGTAAATGGAAAACAAAAGGAGGTTAAAGAACCAGTTGTGAAGGATAGGCAGGCTTCGAGTGAAAAAACTGACAAGAAGCGGGCTCTTTTTGTCAAAATGCCTAAGTTGAGAGGTTTTGAATCTAAATCCACTATCAGCTTGGAACAAGAACCCGAAGCACCTAAAGTCGTTGAGAAGGAGATAGAGCCACCATTAAATAGGGCTCTGCTTTATGACTTGACTCTCTCGAAATTGCCCACAATTGAGGCCGATAGCAGTCTTCTTGATGATGTTTTGAACAGTTTTAATGAAACTCTTGGAACAACTGACGCCAAAGGAACAACTTTGAATAAGTCAAGTATTTTGGGTAATAATCCCTTTTTAACGGATGATGAATTAACGAGAGACCAAATTGAGGATCAGCAAAAACGTGATCAATTATTGAACGATGATGCTGACGATGCAAATGCTGAAGATGAGGAGGCTGAAGTAATCAATGGGCATGAGCGTACCAATTCAGATGAAGCATACATTGATGAAAACTTACGATACTTGCAGCAAGAACTTCTTTGGCCTGTCGATGTTGATTTTAATCCTGTTGACGATGTCACCATTCCACCAAGGAATAAAAACTTCGACGTTATCAGAAGATCAATTGTTTTTGAGCAAGAACCGGAATCCGAAACGTTCGTTGTTGAGAACTTTGAGTTGAAAAACTTGTTTGACAACACCACTGAACAGCAGCGTAAAAGGTTCCCTTTCCATCTCAAACATATCGGACAGTTCAAAGACTTCGATAGACTTGAAATCATGGCTGAGAGGTTTAAGATGACTCCTGAGGTTGCTAAGATTGACAAACCTTCTACCGACAAGTTGACCTCTAGTTTGAAAACTGAGAGATCTAATTCTCCTGGAAAAAAGAAGGTTGGATTTGCCAATAAGATCTTTGTCACTGAGACATTTTCACCTGATTTCTACAAGCGTTACAACAAGGCGGTCACTCAATATACTTTGACCGAATCGTTTGAAATCTTACGGATAAAGAGTGAACTTAACACTTACAAGTGCAATGAAATGTTGGTTCATGAGGACTCGCAACAAAATACTCATTTCTTCTATTAATATACAAAAGGTACTTAGCTTCCTCTGTAGGTAGTGTAACTGAAATTAGAAAGAAGTAATGGAATGTGGTAATGATTATCGGGTGGGTTTTCCACCTTGAAAACAATCTCTACAAATGGGAAAAATGTTCTTTGAGAACTGGCGAGCAGTGCAAAGTACTTGCCAGTCAAAAATTTTATCTTATAAATTCCTGGCCTCAAAGTAACATGGTTCTGATTCTCAATTCCAATCTTTTGCTGATCTTCTGTTGATAACTTTGGCTCATATGTCCATTGCTTAATTCTTCCATCAGCATCGGTTTTGGCCATACCGAACAAGGTGCCGGCGCCTAATTCGTACAATTGTTCATCTTGGGGGCTCAGGATTTCTGGAGATACATAGTATAATGAGCATGTTACGCCTTCGGCAGGCTTTCCCACAGCAGTATCGAGAATATGACAAGTAATGGGAGATACAGACATTACAAGAAAATGAAACTTGAACCCTTGGTTCTTATCGCGGAGAAACCCGATCTGGTACTGTATATAGACGAAACTGGCTTGATTGCCTAAACGGGTTCCGAATACTGCCAAAGTCTCCGCTGTTTGTCGTAAGACCAATAATGGCGCTCACACAAGTCGTAATCGAGTAGCCAGCTTATTATTGTATTTAATACTTTGAAATTTACCTTAAGGTTGGGGGAAAATGTAGAGTGAAAATTGAAAATTGATAGGCTGCCGGAACTCTTGGCGGTATTAAGCAGGTATTTCAAGTGAGTAGCTAGGCGAAGTAGGTTCAGCAGTTCAATTGACCGATTATTATTGATGTAGACTAGTCCAATTTCAGAGAGATCTCGAATTGCATTGAAAAGGGGCGAGTCTCCGGAATTATTGAGTTCAGAAATGAAATGGTCCTGCCTGATTTCTTCTAGTGTCATCGGTCGGCATTGCTGCTGAAGAAGAATGTTTAATAGCTGTGCGGTAAGCTCTAGGGAGTTCGACGAGCTATTATTCAGAAATGCTGCCACTGCATTGCACGAATCACTTTCAGAATCTGATTCGATTACAATTGGTTCCGTTGGGGGTTCATTATCATCAATCTGAATCATCTCAACCAGTTGAATTGATGAGCTCAGGGTGCTATGTTGCATAGTTGGAGGATTCAAAGTTTCGTAGTTGTAGTTTTCGGTACTATCGTCTATAACAACCACCGGAGATTCAATTACCCACGGTTGAGCTAACACTTTATTGCGGAACTCAAGTGCTTGTTTCCACCAACTGATTTCACTGCCTAAATCAGTGCCTTGGTCCTTGGCGATCACAGACTCGGCAATCACCATTGGGGCCAGGCGAATCAAGTTAACGATTCCAGTAATCTCTATAAGTCTTCCATAGCATTCTCCAAATTTCAAGCCAGCGGCTAGGTAAGAGGATTCTCGTATTTTCACGGTCACTGACAGGCGAAAGCCCGAGTAATCGTCGATGTCAACCAATATGTAGTTTTTGGGGTTGAGTTGACCGGCTGGATCGAAATCTTTGTATGTTTCTCCCACAATTCGGCCACATATTCGGATCTTGCTGATTGGATAGTTGCTAAGAAGTGAATAATTTTGGCTATGCATTTGAAACGCCGATGAGCCGTATACTTGAATCAAGCTTTTGACTTCATGAACATCAGTAAGAAGAAGGGGTACGGTAAGTTGGTATATGGGACACTTATCAAAGACTTCAGGAACATAAAAGTTCTTGTTGTTGGTGGTATGATGGATATGCTGTTGAGTCATGACATTATAGATCTTGTTGAAGTGAGGTCGAATGAATCGAGGCTAGTGGAAGGTGAGAATATAAGGAAACGACTAGGAAATTAATTAATAATTACTGAACTGATATATTCCAGTGACAAATTGTATGTACTTTAGATTATTAGAATAACCTTTAGTCTCTTAGAAGTGTTCTCCAGAAAATATATTTGGTACTGTTGATGTGCGTTATCTACTTATTTATCTACACACTCCAGCGATGCTCATCTGAAAATTAATTTGACATTTCAGACAGGTTGCGATGGCCTTATTCGAAGTCAAGGGGTGGGACCTAAAGCAGAAGGACGTTGCTATAAGCAGCGACGCAGACAAGAAGAAGAAAAAGAAAAAGAAGAAGACTTCGAAGCGCGATCAAAATGTCGACCTTAAAAACGTCTCTACATCAGAGTTAAATGGGGAAGCTAAGAAACCAAAAGACAAGAAAAGAAAGCATAAAGATAATGATACTGCAGTGAAGAAACAAAAGCCCGAACCTGGGGCCTCTAAAGAAACTAAGAAATCTGACGGTCGAGCCGAAAAGTCATCCCAACCTCCTCCATTGTCTATTAGTACTAATCTCACTCCATTGCAAAAGAAGATGATGGCCAAGTTGTCCGGATCTCGTTTCAGATGGATTAACGAACAGCTCTACACAATCTCCTCTGAAGATGCGTTGAAGTTAGTTCAAGAGCAGCCATCGTTGTTTGATGAATACCATCAAGGATTCCGAGAACAAGTTCAAACCTGGCCCGAAAACCCTGTAGATGTCTTTGTAGACCAGGTCAAGAAGAGAGGTACTTCCAGACCCGTCAATGCTCCTGGTGGATTACCTGGTATAGTCCATGACAGAAAGAAGCAAGTTGTCATTGCTGATATGGGTTGTGGAGAGGCCCAATTGGCTCTTGATGTGAATAATTTTATTGCGCAACATAACAAGAAGAAGCGTGGAAACTTAGACGTTAAAGTACACAGTTTTGACTTGAAAAAGGGCAATGATAGAATTACAGTAGCTGATATCAAGAACGTGCCATTGGAGGATGAGTCTTGTAGCATTGTCATTTTCTGTTTGGCATTGATGGGGACCAACTTTCTTGATTTCATCAAAGAGGCATACAGAATCTTGGCTCCTAGAGGCGAACTTTGGATTGCCGAAATCAAGTCCAGGTTTTCGGAGTCTTCAGAGGCTCGGTCCACAAAAAGTGATGACGTAGGTCATGAATTTGTAGAGGCGTTGAAGTTGTGTGGGTTCTTTCATAAGAACACCGACAACTCGAACAAGATGTTTACCAGATTTGAATTCTTCAAACCTCCTCAAGATATAATTGAAGAACGTCGCGCAAAATTAGAGAGGAGGCATAAATTCATTGAGCATGAAACAGAAAAGGAGGAATTTGAGACTAGAAGAGCTAAAGACCCTGAGGGCCAATGGTTGTTAAAACCTTGCATCTACAAGCGTAGATAGATGTCCTGCATATACCCTGTTTTGATGGCTTAATGATTATCTTTAAATAGAATCTAATAAAAAATAAACTGGCTGAATTGGTGGGCAATCGCGATCATCTTGGTGACTAAATCACGCATATGCATAGCAACGTTATGATTTACTTTACATTTTGCTGATTAGCCTCACGTTTTCGATCAACTGGTGTCATGATTCCCCCGATTGAGACTAGCCAGCCTCGCACGTGACCGATTTTGTAGCCAGCCTCGCAGCCAATCTTGCTGCAATTAGGCAGGTAGAGGTTGAAACAGGAAATACCACCAGCGATATGGGTGCCTGGTGTGCATCACCGTATATATAGGATGATTTCTGGGAAGTTTTAGTTTTAGTTGTTCATCATGACCGACTACTACGAGCCTACCCTTTTATTTAGAAATAACGCTATCAGACGGTTCAGTCCTGAACTCTCTCCCATTGCCAGTATGAGCACCTTGGAATTGCCTGAACTCAATGGCAGCCGAGTCAGCAAATGGCTTCTCAACCACCAGAATCCACACGACACCGAAGTAGTGAGCAAAACCTGCTCTTTGGACCGTGTTAATATTAAATCCAACTACTGGAAGATTCCTGATGCCAATATGAATCTTACTGCTATGGCTGTTTGCCAAACCGATAGCCAAATGCCTTCAGTAGCAATTTCCAGTGCTAACAAAGACAACAACTTGTTCATGTACCAACTCGATTTACAAGACAATTACTTAACCCATGCCAACACCATCAGTCTTCCTAATATCCACCTGATGCAGTGGGTGCCTCAACATGACAACTTCCTTATTACCGGAAACACCAAAGGTTACGCCCACCTTGTATCCATGCCTCACGAAGATGAGCTGGCAGCATCGATATCCAAACGGTTCAACCATAGAAAGCATCTCAAGTCATTAAATCAGTCAACCACGCATAACCAATCAGCCATAACTAAGATGGCTTTCAACAAAGGTGGAGATTTATTGACTAAATATAACGACAGTTTATTTCTTTGGGATTTGAGAGACTGTGAAAGCCAAGAGAAGCCCAAACCCATATCGATACTGAACATAGCTGGCTTGTACAATTTCGATCCTACTATTCACCAGAGCTCATCCACCGTAGGAATCTGTGGCCGGTTCGGTGTATCACTTTTTGACACTCGTCAGCCCAAGTTTGGAGTTCCTGCAAGCATAATTCACCAAGCCAATCTTAGGAAGATGGGAGCTACCGTTATGAAATGGTCCCCGGCCGATGAGTATGTTTTTGCAGCCGCTCACAATGATGGTGTTGTGAGATTATGGGACATTAGAAAGCAAGATCATTTCGGTAGCTTGGACGGTCATCAAGGCAGAAAGATTGTTAACTTAGAATGGAACCAGGGAGACTTGTTTACAGGAGGAAAGGACGGAAATATTGTTCACTGGGACTTACTGTCAGACACTGCCAGTCCAATTGGAGAATGTGGATTAAAAGAAGGTGTCAACAGTGTCCAATTTGACCCTATCAAGAACTCCATGGAGCTGAGAATATCGCAGAGACAATGTGGTACTGTTCTTCCGGCATCTAACAGCTCCATCATTAGCATGTGCTCGGTCGAATGCGACGACGATATAAAGGTAATGTCTATTGACAGCAGTTCATTCTTTGGGCTTCATCTGAAGATTCACGATGCTGTCAATGTCAACTTTGGCTTCGACAAGTTATACTACACTGACCAAGACATCTCATTGATGTTAGCAAACCAAAACTCCAATTCTACTTTGGTCGAAGAGAACAACTTCAGCAAGATGGAATCGGTTGAAGATTTCACCAGACCATTATCTATTTCCAGGGCTACATCTGTCAGAGTCCTTGAACAACCAATGCATGCGATGTCGGATGAGACACTCAATTCTGTCACTCTCGACGAGCCATTCAAGCTTAACATTTCCCTGTTTGGCGTTGAAGGTGAAGGTTCTGACGACGAATTCTACTTCCACCAGACCCTTGGAAATCACCAGAACGAGTCTGCACTTTCTGTGGGAACTACAGTCTCGGCCCATTCTACTCCAGGAAGTTTCTCCAAGGCACAAATCACCGATTCGGTATCGTCATTGGCTACAGATCTTACAATTGACGAGATAGAGCTGGCATCAGGATCTCCTACACATAAGAAAGACCCTAGCTTTAGCCTTGGGGAATTTACGTTCCTACTTGATAACAACATGGACTCCAAAATCCATCACCAGCATCTTGCCCCATCGTTATCCACCCTGTTTGCATAGAGTCTCATAAATAAGCAACTTTAAGAGCAATTTCTAATATAGGAGTAATCTATAATTTCTTACATACAAGACCTGCTGTAGAACGGAACAGCCGAAAAAAAAAAAAGAAAATAACTTACCGTAGCACATCCATGCACCGATGTTGTATGCGGGTGAAATTAGCAAATCGACCTACTCAAACATATATTTGATAGAGTCAACGACCACCCGTTGAATAGATATCACATAGACTCACGGCCCAGCTAGTGACATATCGCTGAGGTGAAATACTGGTGGAAATAGCAACGCCTGTTTCTCTCGTCTCGTGACTGCTTCGCCATTATGACCCGGAGTAAAATCAGTGTCAAGGTGGTTGCGGCGGAATCTCTCTATAAAAGAGATGTTTTTCGCCAGCCGGACCCCTTCGCCGTCATCACCGTCAATGGCTCCCAAACTAAAACTACCAAAACCGCCAAAAAAACCCTTAATCCTTACTGGAATGAAACTTTCACTTTCGACCTGTCAGAGGATGCCATCCTTGTCATCCAAGTATTTGATCAGAAAAAATTCAAGAAGAAGGACCAAGGTTTCTTGGGTGTGGTAAACATTCGTATTGGTGATGTTGTAGACCTTCTGTTGCCCCAGCTGGAGGAAACTATCACCCGTGATTTGAAGAAAAGCAACGAAAACTTGGCCGTCAGTGGTAAAATTATTGTAGTGATTTCCCACGAACGTGGAGGTGCCCGTAACGGATCCTCGCTGGCTCCTGCCAATGGTTCTATCGCTGCTGTTCCCATTGCAAATGCTTCTACTCCCACTGCTTCGGCCCCAGCTCCTTCATCTCCAACCAATGGAGCCGCAGCAGGCTCCAGACAATACCTGTCATTTGAAGATCAGTATGGTCGCTTGCCTCCAGGATGGGAAAGACGTACGGACAATTTTGGACGTACCTATTATGTCGATCATAACCTGAGAACCACCACATGGCAGCGTCCTACACTCGACCAGACTGAATCAGAGAGAGGTCAACAGCGTGAGGACACCACAGAGGCTGAGCGTAGACAACATCGTGGCCGTACTCTTCCCGGTGAAACTCCTCAGCTGCCAACATTAGGTTCTACAGTAACTAGTGGTAACGTCACCGTCAATTCCAGCGGAGCAAACACTCCCGTTAGCCCGGGTGCGGCCGTGTCGATGGCCTCTTCTGGTGCTACTACATCTGGTTTAGGTGAATTGCCCTCTGGTTGGGAACAACGATTCACTAATGAGGGTAGACCTTACTTCGTTGATCATAACACCCGTACCACCACTTGGGTGGACCCTAGGAGACAGCAGTACATTCGTACCTTCGGTCCTAACACCACTATTCAACAACAGCCAGTGAGTCAATTAGGACCTTTGCCTTCAGGTTGGGAAATGAGATTGACCAACACGGCCAGAGTATACTTTGTTGACCATAACACTAAAACTACTACATGGGACGATCCTCGTCTTCCATCATCTCTTGACCAAAATGTGCCACAATACAAGCGTGATTTCAGACGTAAAGTCATTTATTTCCGGTCTCAACCAGCACTTAGAATCTTGCCTGGCCAATGTCATATCAAGGTTCGTAGAGATCACATCTTTGAGGATTCATACCAAGAGATTATGAGACAGACTCCCGAAGACTTAAAGAAGAGATTAATGATCAAGTTTGATGGTGAAGAAGGTTTGGATTACGGTGGAGTTTCTCGTGAATTTTTCTTCTTACTTTCTCACGACATGTTTAATCCATTCTATTGTTTATTCGAATACTCTTCTCACGATAACTACACGCTTCAAATCAATCCTAACTCTGGTATTAATCCTGAACATTTGAACTACTTCAAGTTCATTGGTCGTGTTGTTGGTTTGGGAGTTTTCCACAGACGTTTCTTGGATGCTTTCTTCGTTGGTGCTTTGTATAAAATGATGTTGCATAAAAAGGTTGTGTTGCTGGACATGGAAGGTGTTGATGCCGAGTTCTTCCGCTCTCTCAAATGGATTTGTGACAATGACATTACCGGAATCTTGGATCTTACCTTTAGTGCTGAAGATGAGAGATTCGGTGAGATTGTTGAAGTTGACTTGAAACCCGGAGGTAAGGATATTGAAGTGACTGAAGAGAACAAGCACGAGTACGTGGAACTCATCTCCGAGTGGAAGATTTCCAAGCGAGTTGAGGAACAATTTAAGGCATTTATTGATGGATTCAACGAGTTGATCCCACAAGAATTGGTTAATGTATTTGATGAGCGTGAACTTGAATTGTTGATCGGAGGTTTAGCTGAGATTGACGTCGAAGATTGGAAGAAGCATACCGATTATAGAGGCTACCAAGAGTCCGATCAAGTTATTCAATGGTTCTGGAAATGTATTAAAGAGTGGGATTCCGAGCAGAAGGCTCGTTTGCTTCAATTCACCACGGGTACCTCGCGTATCCCCGTTAATGGATTTAAGGACTTACAAGGTTCCGATGGTCCAAGAAGATTCACTATTGAGAAGGCTGGTGAAGCCAATCAACTTCCTAAATCGCATACCTGTTTCAACAGAGTTGATTTACCACCTTATGGTGATTACGCCAGCTTGAAACAAAAATTGACATTAGCAGTAGAAGAAACGGTTGGTTTTGGTCAAGAGTAAAGAGGTTAAGGAAAAGTTGTCAGAAATTTTCTGACTTAGCTGAGGTAGAAATACCAGCATGTTTGAGATGTAACTACACTGGATATAAGTGATTGCCATAATATATACTGATACGACACGGCAATGAACACGATGAAATTTATTCGTAATAGATGTAAGAAATAGAAGCAGCACCAGCTGTATTGAGCTTCGTATGTGGAGAGGCTGAATGCGGTTGCAATTTTGTGCTATACGGTATGAGATTGAGAAATTGAGCGGAGGCATTGCGTTTGTCTGGCAACAATTGATTTACAGAAGCATGATTTCACGTCGTTGATAGTGTTGATTCCGGGCTGAACTCCGGCTATTCGACATTTTTCAGTCTTACATCATCGTACTGTGGCCCCATGCCCCCTGGCGACCCTGCAGGTCATCTCATCGCAACCATAACTTCAATTAGCTTGTATGTACACCATAGTTAACGGGGGGTTAAGGATACGGTGCAAGGACATTAGTTTCTGCTACTAAACTTACAAATTGAATAGTGAAAGTGGTCTACATAGAATGTACGTGATTCTAGCAAACTATAAGCACTACTCACCATATATCTCATTAGTTTTTATTAGTTTTTATTACGGATTATTTAACCTACTGGAACTTAATTAGTACTCCCCCCGCGGACGTTCCCCACACTTAGTAATTGCTGAATTATTATGACCCGACCGTCTCCCCGCTCACATATAAAAGGGCTTTGACTGAACGATTATTCGCCACAAAATGCCAGATCTCTTTGACAATTTCTTTACCAAGATTGGTACCACCATGAACGGTGGTAAGACCAAGCCTCACTACGGTGGAGCATCGCAAGTTAATACCGGACGGTTCTACAGTTTCCACGAGAACGGTACCAATAATAATTACTGGTTACCAGGATCGAAATCATTTGATAAGTCGGCTGGCAAAATTGATGATATGAACCAAGGTCGTATGGACAGGCAGAATTCAGTAAATTCAATGAACTCGGAAGAAGGAGGAACCCGGTCAAGAATGGGTTCAATGTCGGAGGAGTGATACGCAAATGGGTTGATTCCATTGAGTATTTAGTTTATAGTAATGCGATATGATTCTATTGTACATCAGAAGCAGCAAAAGAGATTGCGGAACCAGCCGCGCTGGGCCAACCGTCGTTCTACACTGGAAGTTTCCGTGTGGCGGTCGTCGTAAATTGGCAGCATTGCACTGGGATTGTTACCTCGGTCGTCCTGAGAAATGGAATTGTAGTTCCCATAGCCAGGCAGACGAGACTTGGACCCATTTTGTAATGCTTGCGACTCCAGAGCTTTAGATTGTCTATTGTATGGAGTGGCATTGCCCGATCTACGGTGCTTATTTTGCGACAGTTGTTGTGGTGGATGAGGATTGCCATATCCGTGAAGGTTGGCCTTTTTGTTGAGAGCAGCATCCCAACCACGGCCGTTGTTGAGATCCATCCAGTCATAATGGCTATCATCTTCAGCACCAATCAGAATGAGTGCCTTGTCCATAAGCAGGGCAAGATAACCATAGTCTGGCTCTTCGTCAAACTTTAAGTTACGAACATACATCAAGTACTGAGCGAACTGTATAGGAAATCGATAGCACAATTCATTAACCAGCGTACTTTGTTTCTTGAGCCCGATCTTTTCGTATTTCTGCTTGTTTGTAGGCGCCTTAAGGCCTTGCCAAGGAAGCGAGCCCCGCAAGAAATACATGAACACATGTCCCAAACTTTCTAAGTCGTCTCGACGCAGTTGTTCACGTCCTAAATGAGTGTTAATTGACATATATCTGGCAGTACCGCTAAGGGCTTTCTTCTCACGATATGGTATATGATGCTTAGTTTTAGGGTCCCGGAACTGTTTGGCCATTCCGAAATCTACCACGTATACTTGATTGGCTTGTGGGGAGCCTGGTTTGCCGATTAAAAAATTGTCTGGTTTGATGTCACGATAAATAAGATTATTTTCATGAATAGATTGTACTCGCAATATCATCTGTTTTGCAACTAAAATCACTGTCTTAACCAGGAATTTCCGGCCACACCACTCAAATAAATCTTCGAGAGATGGGCCAAGCAAGTCGATGACGAGTATGTTATGAACGCCCTCTTGACCGAAAAAATACGCCTGGGGAATCCCAGGAACTCCATTTAATATGCGGTAAGACCGATATTCATCTCGTAGTTGAGGAGCTTCACATTTCCGAGGCTCGAATTTGATAGCCACTTGCTGATTGTTGAGGAGATTGACTCCCTCAAAGATTATTCCAAAGGAACCTTCACCAATTTTCTTTCCTACTTTATAGTGGACGCCCACTATGTTTGCCGAGTTAGTTTGAGCCATTTTTCATGCCCCAACTGGTTCAGCAACCAATATTTGTCACGATGACAACAATAAAATCTCCAGAAAAAACTCAACGGTTGAAATTATCACACCCAATTTGTATGGGCGGCTCACACTCTTAGATGGGAATGGAGCAATAGGAATCACTAACGTCGACTTCTGACTTTTTAAATACAATAAAAATCAGGTATTTGTGCTACAATCGTCAAAGTATCACCACGGCTAATTTTTTGCTGTTTCAATATTGTCTGAGGCACTTAGATAACCTTGGAGTGTGTGCAGGATCTGGAGACAATGAAACTGGGATATTTACCGACGGAAATACTAATTCTTACATAAAACAGGGGCATCAAAGATAGTCAGGTATAAGAGAAATGCTGACAGGTGCATAATTATATACAATTGAACAATATGGACTATGCAGCTATATGTTGGAACATCGTTGCTGGGTAGCGGTGTTTGGGTGTAGTAACAGTTTATACCAGATTTATCAACTGTAGGTAGATATAGGGCCCCACATACCCATGATCTTTCGGCCCAATGCCAAGATCCTAGCCTACCATGGGCCGCTTGTATACGAGGCCAAGGTCATAAAGGTTCATGAAAAGAACAAGAGTTTTGTTGAAGAGGATGATGGGAAGCATACACCGGCTGATAAGTCGTCGGTGCCTAAAACTCTTTTCGATGTAGATACATTTTTCGTTCATTATAAAGGATGGAACTCTAAATGGGACGAATGGGTACCTTTACTGAGAGTATTGGAGTATAATGATGCTAATTTAAAAAAGCTGCAGGAGCTCAGAGATGCTCACAGACTAGCGAAAGAAGCAAAAGTAGTCAAGCCCAAAGGACGGCTTGGTTCTGGCTCACCTGCTCCTAATAGTGTTGGAGTAACGGGAAGGAAACGAGCTGTCGCTGACTCGAAGAAGGTTACAGGAAGACCGAAAAAGAAAATTGACGCTGCTAGATTCAATGAGGTTCAAATACCCATTCGGCCAGAGTTGAAACACATTTTGGTAGACGATTGGGAATTCATAACTAAGGACCACAAACTCTTAACAGTTCCTTCACCAACGCCAGTAACTCAGATACTTCAGGATTACACTAAGCATATTCTTGATACCCACCAACTATCACGAGAAGGTGAGCATGTGTTGAACGAGTTTGCTAATGGGCTCGAAATCTACTTCAACAAGTGTTTAAGTCTTATATTACTATACAAGGTAGAACGACTTCAGTACCTTGAACTTCTAAAACTGCATGGCGAAGTAAAAGCCTCCCTGTTCTACGGAGTAGAGCACTTGCTCCGACTATTCTCATCACTTCCTGGTCTTTTGGCCCAAACTACCATGGATTCTACCAGCGTAGAAGTCATGGTGACGCAATCGGTTGCATTTTTGGATTTTGTGACAGACAACATGGATGTTTATGCCAACAAATACTACTATGCTAGCCCGGCGTACGACGCCTTAGCTCGCTCATGAATCTACTTTACAAATTTAATATTCAAATCGTAACGTATCATTTTTCTCGTATAAACGTAACTCGTAAACATCATCTAAAATCAAGCAACAACAAGGAAACAAAGGGGGCAAGCTGCATGGAGCTCACATAATTGGAGTGGCACGGTAATCAACCTCAACTAATGGGTTTTCATTGTTACACGTAACCTCAAGCTCCAATTTCCAATGTCTATCAAACATGTCCTCCTCTTCCTTGGTGAAGCCATGGTCGGAAATATCTACAAACGTCCACTTGACCTTAGTGGGCGTCTCCTCCATACCAACCTTGTTGAAGTCCATCTTGAAGCCGGAACAAGTCTGCATGTCCTGCATCAAGTGCTTCTTGATATGGTGTTGAAGGTTTCTCTTAAACTTTCTGGAGTTTTTGTTCATGGTGGGCTTAATTTTGTCCAAATTGTCATGAACTTCCTTCAAGATAAAAGGTGGGTAATAAGTCAAATGGGCATGACAGTAGTCAAATTCATTATCCCAAGTCTCATCCCTAATGAAACTTTCAAATGCAACGAGATCATCGAAATCTCTTCTTGGTGGTGGCTTCAACAAAGTTGAAATGGAACCATCCTCCGACTCAATTGAGGTGATGGAGGAAGATCTTGCCTTAGGGACTGCTTGCAAGTGCTCAAGCTTTTCGCAGGTACTCAAGTCCAACGCAGATGTCTTTCTGGTGGACTTGTTCTTCTTTGCAGTCATGATAAGAGATAACGATTTAGAAAAGTTGCTGGTGTCGTATGAGTATCAACGTGAGAGTTTTGGCAAAAGTAATCTAATCCGAATATGAAATTCAAATCCGATTACTGATGGAACTTGTTGAACAGATTTGTTGGAAATTTTTCCACCCTTTTTATACCTTTCACATCATGTCCCCTCATTCCGTCTTGGGTGCGAAAGGTCACGATACCACAGTGGGGTGATGCCAGAAATGGTAACGAGAGGGGAACAGTGGGGAAGTATTACTGGGGAGAAAATCCCGCCAGAATCGGCTCTATCGTATTGTTAAGGTATGGAAAAAGGGGCTGCATTGACTTTGTGGGGTAACTTTATCCCTCATCGGCGTTCCAGATACTTCTGGACTTTATTGCTTATTGTATTCTGGTTCATACATTTTGGCTTTTTGCTTTTTGCGCTAATTTCCTCTATGAAATCACCACACCACTCATCACCTGTTACGTCAATTTTTTGCGTAGCTTATCCTTATTCGTGGATTTACTTGTCCGCCTTCTTTATGTCACCCCATGTTTATCTACAACTGGTGATGCTGCAGAGCAAGCCGTACACCCATACACCAGACCTTAGGACCGATAAATAATAGATGCAGTCACCGTTCCAAGGACATACCTGCACAGTTATGACTGCATAGTTCTTCCCAAAATCTCGCCTGCACCTAATCGGTTCAAGTCCAAGACCGATCTCATCGCTTGAAGGCAGTTATGTTTGGAACTTTTGGAGGGCAACAGCCCCAGAAGCCGTATTCTCAAATGACTCCTGAAGAGCAGGCAGATGCTGGTGCCAAACAGATGATTGCATTCATGCAGTCATGCCCAGGAAAGACCGCCATGGCCGGAGTCACTGGTTTCGCTCTCGGTGGATTCTTTGGTTTATTCATGGCATCGATGGCTTACGATGTGCCGGTAGGCACTGCGTCGGTTAACCACATTAGTGAGCTTCCTTTTAAGCAACAAATGAAATTACAATTTTCAGATATGGGTAAGCGATCATTGTCGTCGGCGAAAAACTTTGGATATATTGGTTTCGTATATTCTGGTGTCGAGTGTTCGATCGAAAGTTTACGAGCAAAGCATGATATATATAACGGTGTTACCGCCGGTTGCATAACGGGAGCAGGTCTTTCTATCAAAGCAGGTCCTCAAGCAGCATTGTTTGGATGTGCTGGTTTCGCCGTCTTCTCCACTGCTATCGACTTATACTTACGAAGTGAGAGTGCTGCCCCACCAAAGAACGATTACGACGAGTAGATAGAAAGCTGGCTTGCAGCTATAAATTATTATACATATTGTACATAGAATACAACCTGTTAAAACAAGTAATAATAGTAAAAGTCCCCTCCCGACAACAAAAATGATGCCATCAACAAGATTATCACCACCAAAAGTGCAATAATGAGCTTTAGTATTCTCGTGTTGTCTCGAGGAATTGTTTCGGCAGGGTGACGTAATGTCTGCAACTTTTCGAGCTCATCGATAATGTTGTTTGAACGAACTGTCGATGCCACCAGTTGGGCCATCTCTAATTCAAATTGCTCTAAATGTCCTAGATCGACATCAAGATTACTTCCCGTCACTAATTGCCTGATCTCGTCGAGTTTTTCCCGAATAGAGTCAGCGGATGCCGATACTACCTGAACATTTTCGCCGACTACTCGGCTACTTAATTGGCCTGAAGAGTTCCTAGACACACTCGGCGATCTAATTAATGCAGTTTGGTTACGATCACCTGAATTGCTCCATATGCGGTTATTATCCAGTAATATTATTGGTTTAGGTTGAATGTCTTGATCTGAATCAAATTGTGAAATTTCCCGCCAAGCACGTCGCTTTCGAACAGGCTCGTATACTAATGGTGGTGACGGCTCTTTTATAGCTGAACTTTGCTGGGTGGATACAGAGTATGTTAGGGGAAGGGGTTCTCCAAGGTCTAGATCTACACTACTTTTCCGGTGTTTATTCATGGCCCATGATCGGGTTGTTTACTATAGAAGGCTGTTGCGACATGCATCTATGCTGGCTGTGGTGTCTGGGGGTGTTGCAGCCGAATGGAAATAGTTAAGCGTATTGATTTGATGAAGCTGAAGGGAATAATAAGGAGTTGAGTTCATAATTGAACTTGCTTACTAGTCACTTATTCTTAAATGGGATCTATATTTTATTAACGTTTACTTCTCTAACGTCATATGAAATATTTCCATCTTCATTAATTTTTGCAACTCCAAATTAAATCAGAATTTAGGAAATTATACAATATTGTAAATTTTGCAATTTATATCAAAAACTTCTACATCTTACAATCTTTTAACTTCTGTTTGTTGTCCAATTTATTTTACAAAATCTCACATAAAAATGCAATTATCGACGTACACTAGCCGAATGCTTAAACTTTCGAATAAACGTCTGCACAAGATATAACGTGGAACCAGCGAACCGGAACAACGCCATAAATGCTACCATCCACAAAATCACCGTCAAAAAGATTTCTGAACGATTAGTTCCATCAGACTTACCCCCAAGTTGATTCAAGCCTCCAGTTTCCAACACCACGGCAATCAACAAGAAGTTAGAAAACATCCACACCAAGACCGTCATGGATCTAATAAAGGCATAATAGTCTTCATTACTGGTAGGAGCCTTTCCTTCTGCCTTTTGCATGGGCTTCTTAATCTTCTCCAATTGGTTAAGATAAGACTGGTTGATCTCCTCTTTCAAGATAGGAATGTTCACATCGAAAGTACCATCCTCTCTTACCTTAGCAGCACCTAAATCGATGGCTCCAGTGTCACCCTTAGTACCCCAAGAAATATCATCAATATTACAGAAGGCATAAATATTCAACACATTAACGTAAGCTGGAGACAATAAAATGTACTGAGCAAACGAAGTGAACATGTGCCATGGTTCAAAGTAAAGGAAAGATGCAATAAAGTACAAGGCGTAGGTCGATGATGTTGCAACCACTAAATCTCGGAATTGAGAGTTCTTGAAAAACAATGATACCGTAATCTTAGTATGATTATCATAAATCTGCTGGATAGCATTCACAGCCATAAAGATAGCAGCGAAAATCATGTACGCCATAAGAATGGCGAAGAAAACAACGATGACAATGTAGAACTTCTCCGTACCCTTCGGCTTATTACCAAAACTTAAAACGAACGTTGTGACAATTGATGCGACATACAACCATAGGAACACCACAGACAAGATATTTCCAGGTGCAAAATGCAATTCCTTATTTGCCAAGGAAGTAGTCAAGATACGGAATACCAAAAAGTAAGAGCCAATTGAAAACCAAGAGACGATAAGATTCAAAAATTGATAGAAGAATTCAATATGAAGAAAGAACTTTCTACCAATTGAATGCGAGGAACCCCATAACTTAGGAAAATGTGCTAAGGCATAAATTGCTGCAAAAAACGACCCATTAAGCCATCTTCTTCTTTGCAACACAAATTCAGCTAATCGATCAGGGACATCGGTCTCAGCACTAGCGCTCTTACAGTACCGAAGAAGCCACGAGCAACCTTTCTTAGCCACAAGCTCGTAACAAAGAATACGATCTTCGGCAAGATACATATTCGAAGTGAAAATACCGGCCTCTTCCTTCATCTGCGTCTTTTTAAGTTGGTATTCGTCGTCCTCAGGGTCTAATTCGCCACTTCCGTGAAGAAATTCACCCTTGAAATACTTTTCTAACGGACCACGACCATTAATATCGTTTTGAAGAGCCACATAACGATAAGCTGAGAAAGCACCAGGTAACACTGAAATGAATCCAAATACACTTTCGGTGGGCTTATCCAAAATATTGGATATCTTATACTCGAAGTTTTGACCGTAAACGATAGGATTGGTGACAATTTGACGCTTCAACAATGAAGCTTTAATCTCACCACAAGCACCAGCCACTTGAGGATCTTTGTCAAACTCTTTCCAAAGATGGTACAAAGATTTACCAGATGGCTGAGTTCCAGCATCCAAAAGAACCACCACACGAGGGTCCAAGACCTGTCCAAGAGCTTGGAAACACCAACGATGCGAATTGATCTTTTTAGCATTGTTCTCCTTCAAGCAGAAAAGAAGTTGAACTGGAACTATTTTTTCGGTGGTCAACTTGACTGTGTCATCAACACTCAGGATACCAACCCTAGTGGTGTACTCGTAAATATGAGCTTGTACTTTCTTGTCATCAACTCTACTCTTGGCTAAACCCTCCTGGTACACACCAAGACCAGCAAGTAAAGCCTGAGCTCTCTCGTTAATTTTGGAACGTCCGTCACTGACTATACATACGACAACCTTCTTCCAAGAATCCTTACCCCAAACTGGCGACCGAGTTCTGGACTCGAGGTGCTTAATGTTCTTGAAAATACCTTTAAGAGTACGAGCCAACAAAATGTCATCTTCGTTATACATAGTCACCACGATCATAAGTTCGGTTTGACGAGGCATAGGGTAGTGAACTGGACGCAAGATGTATCCATCACGATAGAAGTTAGAAGGACCACACGTTACAGCAGTGTATCTCATATATGAGAATTCACGAGCGAGACCACCATCGGCAAGGTCAGGACGATACCCGGGAAATTTGGTCAACAACTCACTAGCCACAGGACAATCTAACACCAAATGACCGTTTAAACCGGAGGCTACACCAATTTGTGGCTTTGATCTTACGGGTTCTTCTTCTGGGGGCTCTTGCAATTCCGATTCATCTCCGAAGGGACTATTTGGCATGTCGACTAAATCTTCTTTTGACGAGATCGAGGGCACCTGGACCACGTTGAGATCGTACGAATCACCATCGAATTTGTACTCAATTTGCTGGTCGAATTCACGCTCTTCTTCGTCGTCATAAACATGAGGCACGAATGCTTGGTGATAATCAGTTCCTGTTCCATAATTGTAATCGTGGAACTCATTGAGCTCGTAGTTGTCGTGATGAGTATTCAGTGGGGGAGCCGGTATGCTATTATTGAATGGATTTTCCTGAGGCAATGGTGAAAGCTGGGGAGGCTCAGGAGCAGTGAAAATGTTCGAGGGCCGTTCCTCATCTCGATAATAATCGGTAAAATCCTCATATGATGGCTGTTGGTGATTATAAGCTGGTTGAGGATGCTGAAAATTCAAGCTTTCCTGGCTGGGATGATTAGCATAGTTGTAAGTGCCATGGTGTTGCATGTAGTCGTCTAGCGACCCGTCACTAGGCCGACGGTAGTTATAACTCATGGACTGAAGGGATAGCTAAAGAATTGGAAATTAGAAATTATAAATTAACCGTAATGCAAAAGACAATGCCTGTAGGTAGGTTTTGATCTCAACCGCGCATGGTGTCGCGACGAGGCTTGGACACTGCGGCGGATTTGACACTACACATTGTGGGGTCAACTCATGCGGAAAAAATGATCACTACATATGTACGAGCTACAGATGAGGCTAGGTTAGAGCAGTATGTAAATTTTTTTTGGCTATATCGTTTCAGAGACATTTGTTCAAAAGTTTCCTATACATTTTAGAGATGGCTGGTTGATCCGCACCAAAATACCCCGTTTAGGAAAGCTGTGTTCACGAGGGTTTCAAGTGTGATTTTTGGCGTGGTGCATTTATTGGAAAGGGTGTTGGGACCTCATCAAGTCCAGTTTGCTTAGTTATTAAACCGGAACCCACACAGCATCGGTTTTAGCCACTGGTGCCCTGCCGTTATGGCGCAGGTGCTGCAACACTATTAATAGAAGCTTATGTCAGCGCAAACCACCCGTACCTGACCGTCGCCTAATTCAGGTACGCCAGTAGCTTATTTCTCCTGAGATCAGTATACCTTTCATATCCGAGCATAATTGTACTAATGGTCATTCCAACTTCTCGTCCCTTCTGACCTGTGCATCGGAATGACAAACGTGCATCATTCTCTGCTCTCACTATCAGAATAAGCTTATGCAGGACCCTTCGGGGCATCGCGATGCCCACTGATAAGCGAAAAGAAAGTTTCAGCCGAGTTTCATGTCGACCACCATGTACCACTGCGATGATCGTATGAAAAGCTTTCTCCAAGAACTCCCTAAATGTGAACATCATGTCCATTTAGAGGGCACTCTTGAGCCAAGCTTGCTTTTCCAGCTTGCAAAGAGAAATAATATCACCCTTCCAGAATGGTTCCCTTCATCCGTCGAGGCTTGTAATGATAGATACAATAAGTTTGCCGATTTGCAAGATTTCTTAGACCACTACTACGTCGGAATGAGTGTGTTGATCAACGAAGACGACTTTTTTGACTTGGCAATGGGATATTTCTCCAAGGCTAAAGAAGATGGATGTCTTCACTCAGAAGTATTTTTTGACCCTCAGGGCCATGTTGAAAGAAACATATCGATTGATACTGTCATTGCCGGTTTTGACAGAGCATGTAAGCATGCTCAGAAGACTCTTGGTACCTCGAACAAGCTTATTATGTGCTTGTTGCGTCATCTTTCACCAGAGGATGGTTTAAACACCATTAATAGTGCCGCACCATACTATGAATCCAAGACTATTCACGGTTTGGGTCTTGATTCCTCTGAAAAGCCATTCCCTCCCGAGCTTTTCACTGAGTGCTATAAGACTGTTCAAGACAAATTTCCTCATGCTCAGTTGACTGCTCACGCTGGAGAGGAAGGTGACCACAGCTACGTTCGCTCAGCCTTGGACAATTTGCTGGTTAGCAGAATTGACCACGGAGTTAACTCGCAGCATAGTGTGGAGTTGATGAGCCACTTGGCTGCGGAACAGATTTTGTTGTCTCTTTGTCCATTATCAAATGTTAAGTTGCAGGTAGTCAAAGATGTTTCTGAGCTCCCCATCAAGCATTTCTTTGACAAAAACGTACCATTCTCAATTAATTCGGACGATCCAGCTTACTTTGGTGGTTATATTCTTGACAATTATATTACTGTTCATACCCGATTCGGATTTGGTGCCAAGGAATGGTGCCAGATTGCCTTAAACGGAATTAATGGATCTTGGTGCGACGAAGACCGTAAATCCGATCTTAGAAAGGCCTTAGAAGACGTACAAACCAAGTATAAGGACTTATTCTAGACTAATTATTTAATTTAAATGATAGAGAAACCTATTAAATATACCCCACTACCCCAAATCTTATTTCTTGACGTTCGTCGTAAATTCTATTATAATGCTCGAGTTTCTATTCTTCACCTGCATGCAAAATTTCCATAAGCTGATAAGATCTGAAAAACCGCCTTGTCAATCATGTTAATTATCTGGACAACACTATTCGCCTGGCTCTTTGCGGTGGTGGCACTGACATCAGATGACTCGCACGGAGTGCTGGTATTACAGGTGAAAGAATTAACTGGATTCTTGGTAATGTTCGACATGGATGGAACTGTAGAAGACCCCGATATGACCAGTTTGATCAATGATTACTCCAAATTTGTTAATGACGAACTCAAGAATAAAGTCAAAACCACATATAATTCAATCTTTTATGGCTTGGCAGTGCAGTTAACGGATAAAATGTACCTATATGTGAAGATAGCCCAGGCATTAGGTGTAGACGAGTTGGTGATTGACGATGACGAATTAATGACAAAGGGCCTTTATAAGGTCTTTCACGATCTCAAACCTAATCTCCGAAAACATGGAGTTACTCTTTCCATTCTGGCCGATAGCGAGGTCAATATCGATCCCGATCTTAATTCATAATATATTTACTTCTACAAATAATAGTTTTAAAGTATTCGAATTGAAAAACATTTTGACATGTAGCTACCATCAGGTGAAACAACTGCCAACTAACATTGCCGATATAGGCAACTATACAATAAAAAAACCATAATCGATCATAAGGAAGAGGGCTACCGAGCCGCATCACTGGTCGTCTAACACACTGTAGTCTAATGATGACAAGTCCACAGGAATGCGCTCAGTTTGGTTCTCGCCAAAAGTATTCTCTCCTGAGTATAATACGTACAAGAAACCATCCTCATCCTTATGCTCTTCGTATATCAGACTCATCAACGCTGCTGTGGGGGGCAAAATATCATTTATGAAGATGAAAATGGCCTTTTCACTGGGTAACTTAATTCTCTTTCTGATCACATATACAAATTGACCCACACTCAAGTCTCCTGGAACCAAGTATTTCCGTTTATCGATCTCCTGTATGTCCGAGTTCTCGACCTTTTCACAGATGACAGGAAGTCTGTCACCGAATCTCTCGATAATCCTGGATGCTTCTGCTTTTCTTTTTTCTGAAGTTAGTATATTGCTTGGAGATTAACGGGACGATTAGACTGATCATATGAGGACCCTCTAAAATGTGGCAATGACTCTCACCGATAAGGCGTCATACACAGCTGATAACCACGACGGGGTCGCCACAAGAAAAATGACACCATCAAAATCGAGTTATCTTAACTGAACTTAGATATGATATTATAATCATATACAATTCAATTGCTCAATAGGGTCTCTGTCACTATAATGTCCCTCATTTGTAATCTGTACTTACCAAAAGGATGCTCGTCCTTGAATTGTGACCTCATCTGATATTAGTATATGCCAAAATGATTGTTCACAAAGCATTGGTTTATGGTTCTAAAACACAAAGACGCCAAAAAAATAAACCAATAAACAAAAACTTACTGTTTAATAATTACGGTTAATGTAAACTAAAAGAACTCCCTGTTATGATTCACTTATCTTATCGTGAATGATGGCGTGCGTAGACCGCGGGGGTGTGAGGATGACAACGTGGCGCGTATGCAGGGCATAACATCACTTAAACCCATCGGAGGAAAGTCGATGGGGTTGAGATCCACATACAGGACGATGGTTTCATTTTCCACCATGAAGATGGTACGACTACAAGCAGTATGGTACAGTAGTAGACGATTATATGCCACCATTCCTGGGTTCCAGCTAAAGTGCGGACTCGAAATCCATACCCAATTGAAGACAAAATACAAACTCTTTTCACTTTCTCCAACCAGTTTCAATGCTGAGCCCAATACCAAGATGAGCTATTTCGATGTCGGTTTGCCAGGTTCAATGCCTCGCCTCAATCCCGAGGCGCTTCATTTAGCATTAAAATTGGCAACTGCATTGAATAGTGATATACAAAGTCAGTCTTCCTTCGACAGAAAACACTACTTCTACCCGGATCAACCTCTTGGATACCAAATCACCCAACACTTTCATCCATATGCTTTAGGAGGTCACCTCACTGTAACTAAAAAATTCGATGATCTAAAAGAAGACCTTGATGTAAATATAGAACAAATCCAATTGGAGCAAGATACAGGTAAAACCACATATGATGACTATGAAAAAGAAGTTCGTGTAGATTATAACCGAGCTAATACTCCATTGATAGAATTAGTCACCAAACCAGATTTTACTCAAGTCGATCAAGTAATTGCATTTATTAAAGAATACCAAACTCTAGTAAAGTTCTTAGATGTATGTTCTGGAGACCTCGAGACTGGCGCCATTCGAGTCGACGTTAATGTGAGCGTTAATGGAGGCAACCGAGTCGAAATTAAGAACTTATCAAGTACTGGCGAGGTAGCTGAGGCACTCAATTTTGAATACAATAGGCAGGTTAATCTGATTAAAAATCTTAAGAAAATCGAACAGGAAACTCGGTCCTGGACAGGTTTGGAAACCGTTCGACTGAGATCCAAGGAGGATGCTCTTGATTATAGATACGTTCCAGACCCTGAGCTACCATTGATCAAACTCCATCATAATATCAATTCTCAAGTTATGAACTCCTTACCAGAACTTCCTGATGCCGTATTAGACAAGCTCGTCTCACCAACGTACGGTCTAGAAATCAAGCATGCAAAGTATCTTGTAAATAATCCCCTCACCTTGGACTACTACTATAAATTAGTGGCCAGCATTGATGATGTACCAGTGAAGAAGGCAAATAATTGGCTTTTCCATGAGCTTTTTGGAGCCTTTAGTAAAAATAAAGTTGAACTTGATTTAGAAAAGATCAATGCCACTAGCCTAGGAAAGCTTGTTCGCCTTATATTCAAGAAGAAAGAGATAACAGCTGCATCAGCGAAGATCCTTCTTGCCCATCTTGTAGTATCCGAGAAAGTATATGATATTACTGAGGCAATTGAAGAGTTTGATTTAGGCAAGCCTTCAGAAATATCGGACTCTGGAATCTCCGAAGTTGTTGAAGAAATCTGCGGCGAAATTATAGATGCAAATCCTGATGTTGTTAAGAGAATCAAAAATGGTAAAAAGAACTCGGTCAATTTCTTGATTGGTATGGCAATGAAAGAAACAGAAGGTAAAGTCAGCTCTGCGACCTTCGCCAAGAAGTTTAAAGAAATGCTTCATATCTAAGTCATAAATTGAATCCTGTTGAAATTTCTATGTAAAGTTTCCGCTACGTTCCACTTCAGCAAGTATAGTCTCAAAATCATTATCAATAGTTCTCTCCGTCACACTTGGTGAGTACTTCCCGATAGACGAATTGGAATATTTCTCATAGATATCGGTGTTTGCAAGTGTGGCCCCGTTGACTCCTTCATTAATAGCAGTACCGAATGATTCCCATCTGGTTGATTCGTCCATATCTATCTCTTGAGCGACAGTACCCTGGTCTTTAAAGTATCTATTCAGAATAAAACCAGGCACCAATGACTTATACATTTTAACGGCATCAGAACCTAACCCAAAAAGCAAAAATGAAATGAATGATATTCCACTGTTAATCCAGGCTTCGATGGCGGATATTCTTCCTAGATCGTAGAAGAGAATTGGCATATCGAAGTACTCATGGGCGTATTCCCAGGTAAATTTATGACGATAAAATTTGGTATCACTGACAAAATTATAGATAACTAATGGTATCAAAATAATTATGATCAGAAAGCTGAACACCAAGAGCCTTGTAAACCGCAGGATATTGAGGCCCGAATTTGTACACTTTAAAATATCCTTGGCATCCTGTCTTCGCTGATAATAGGTGACGAGAGTCAATGAAGCGAAGAGAACGGCAACTATCGACCACAATAAACTCCAAATAGAGAATAAGAATATACTTAGGACAGAGTTAGCATAAGTGGATGAGCATCCTTCATACCTAATAATGGTATATCTTGAAGTTTGAATGATATAATTTGTTGACATGACAAAGGCAGGTGTACCAACGCACATTACTAGTTCAATAGCCAACTTCCTTTTGGAACGGTTTCCCATGAACATGTCGTGCTTAGCACCGAGAATCATAAATAGATTTAATGCAAGGGAAGCTACGGCGGCCACCTTTCCACTTGACGCTCCTGCTATCACCTTCACGAAAACATCACAATAAATATTACCGTCCCATTTATCGTAGAAGTCGTTATCACTCCAGATGACAGCACCGATGAATGAGTTAATATTCTCTAGCAAGAGGAAGCTCAAAAGACATATAGTAGGCACATTGACTCGTTTGCAATGAAATACGAATGCTGGAATCAAGAAAACAAAACCGAGGAAACTGAAGCTGGCTAAAGCTTTTCCGTAAGGATCCATTATGTCTCATACTTCGGATCAAGCCATATTTATAGGAGATCATTACTCTTCCGGTTTGATGGGTTGCAACTTTAGTTCGTACATGGCGCGTGCAGAGACGCACATAAATTTGTTCCTTTGGTACCTCAATTGAGTAAGTCCCAATTACTGCAAATGGAGTCCAATGGAAGATACACATACACTTAACAAATCAATTAATATTTATATAGCCACTAGCTTAATTTACAACACTCTTCAATACTTCGTTGCCGGAAACGACTCCAGCAAACTTTCCATCCAAGTATTTCAAAAGCTCTATCACCTTGTTCTTCAAATCGTCGGATGAGAATTGCTTAAGTCTATCCATGTTACCCTCTCTACCAAGAGTAGCCTCGTTGGCTAACTTGATTCTCTCAGCTTCTTTAGTAAATATCTTAGCGAAAATTTCAACCACTCTTTGAGTCTCGCTGACGATAAGTTCGTTGTTACTCTCGTAGAGCTTAAGAATCATCTTCATGATTGGTTCATTTTCTTCAAATGCAGTTTCCAAAGGCAAGTGCAGCAACATTGGACTAAGAACATGGTTCAATGGCACAGCCTCCGTGTGCTTCAAAGTCATACGAGCAACACATCCACAAGCGTTAGCATATGAACGGTTGACAACGTCCTTGGACTCTTCGTCATCAGCACTATCAGCTCTCTTGTCAGTCTTATTCAACAATTGGAATAAGAATTGTAAAACCGTAGGGTAAGTGCTAGACAAGTCGGCAGTGCTGTGTTCAATAATGATACCAACACCATAGGCAGCGTTTCCTTTAACCTCTAATGACTTATCGTTACCAAGTTTGTCCATGAATGCTTGAAGTAATTGTTCAGATGCGATGTTGGACTCCTTCAATCCAGAAGAAATCTCAGCAAGAGCACCGATGGAGCTCACACGGATGCTCTTGGATTTGTGATTCACGTTATTCAAAATAATGTCTTTGAATGAACCGAAAATCTTGTTGAAGTCGCTTCCCAAACTTACACTAAGACTGATTAAAACTTCTAAGGCAGAGTCGTATAACAAAGCATCAGTCTCAGAAGAGTCATCATCATCTACTGGTCCCTCTTCATCGTCTAATTGACAAGGGTGCTCCTTCTTAAGGATGTTCATCAATTGGACACACAATGATTCCAACAAAGAAGTATCAGCAGGACTGTCAACGATGGTGATAGCACCCATAGAAGTAACAGCTTCAGAGATGTTGTCCATGATGCAGGCAACCATAGTCAACTCGAACTCTTGCTCCAAGTTAGCAACGGAGATCTTTCTGACAGTTTGGATCAATTGAACAATAGAAGCATCGACATAAGGTTGCTGTGGGACACCCTTTGGAGCCTTGAAGTTCTCACCAACACTGGCAGTGAACATAGCTCTAACTATTTTCCACAAGGTGTTCATGGCAGCTTCTCTCATACCATAGGAGTCGTCAATTTGGTCAGCTAAAGTTTTCATGGAGATATCGACATAACGACCAAATTGAGATCCAGTACCAGTAGCCAACTCACCTAAAGCTACAGCGGCAATCTCCTTCTCCATGGTGATACCGGTGTGGACATTAAACTTGTTCTCCAAGTCTTCTTCCTCGTCGTCAGCACCTACCTCATCCTCACCATCAAGACCATCGAAAGTGAATTCTTCTTGTTCCAAACATTTGATGATAGCAGGAACAATTTGGTCCAAGAAGCCAGCTAATTCGGCACCGTAAACCTTGGCCATGTTTGTGATAAAAGCAAATCCAGACTCTCTGATTCTAGAGTGCTCAGAACTAAGAGAGGTGTAAGCAGCCTCAATTAAAGGCTTGGCGTAAGATGCAAATGGTTCAGATCCAACAGCACGGGCCATGGTAGAGATGTTCTCAAAAGTCATAGCTCTCAACTCGATGTCATCCTCAGACATGCCTTCGGTAACAGCAGCATTAGCAATGAATGGTTCAAGGAATTGAACCGAGTTGTTGAAGTATGGAGTGAATTTTTTACCAGCAGCGTAAGCAGTGGAACCAATGGCAGACACAATAGCGGCTTTAAGAGTAGACGAGTTGGTCTGTTCAAGCATGTGGAACAATTTGTTCATCAATGGCTCCAAGTACTGACCAATGGCATCGTGACTCATGAACTCGATTAAACCATCTAAGGCGAAACAAGCGTACTTGTAAGCTTTGATGGAAGTAGCAGTATCGATGATTTGAATGATTAATGGCAACAAGCTCTCGTGGAAGTCAGTAACACCATCTTGCAACTCTGTGGTCAATTGAGACAAAGCTCTCAAGGCGGCCACCTTGACAATCAATTGTTCGTCCTTCAAACCATTGATCAAAGCAGGGATAATCTTATTAATTTGAGATAAGTAAAAGTCTGGGGCACCAGTGCTACCTACTCCCAAGCACAACAAACCGGCTCTTCTCTCAAATTGGTTAGTTGATCCTAGCATAGCGTTGAGGTTCTCAAAAAGAGGCACCAACACTTGAGAAGGAGGCAACTCAGCGGAGAGCATGGCAACCAATCTCAAGGCTAAAGTAGAAGGAACGTTCTCTTCGTTCTCGTTCTCGTCTTCTTCAGTTCCCAATTCTTCTTCAACATCAACTTCTTCAGAAGCAATTTTACAAGCAACCAAAGTGATCTGAGGACCGAGCTTAGCCGAGAGAACCTTAGACTTACGGATTGAAACGCAGGAGATCAAGAATTGGAGACCAAATATACGGTATTCCTCATCAAGATCAGTGTTGGTAGCGATTTCACCGGTGAGTTGGATCAAAGTGATCAAGTGGTCTCCGATCATTGTTGAGTCTACGTAGATAAGATTGTTAACGGCGTTGAAAACCAACTTTGCTTGTTCCTCATCGTTAGCAGCAACAACCTCTTTCAATACTTGAATGATTCCAGGAACCAAAGTCTTGAATTTGGCAATGGCAGCGTCGTTCAACTCCAGTTCAATTAATTGAGAGATAACATCCAAAGATAAGACGGAGTGAACACGAATACTCGAATTAGTCTCACTCTCTAAAAGCGAACCGAAGAGGTTCAAGAAGTCGTCAACATGAGGGAATAAAGCTGGGACTTGTGTCTCCAACAAAGTGTACAAAGTGTAAACGGCCATGTCCTTTGATTGAGCGTTCGAACCTTGAATTTCCTTGACCAAGTTAGGCAACAAGTCTGCCCATTCACCTTTGTCCAAATCGATTTCACCAATAGCTGCAACAAGACGAGCAGAAGAGTGTCTGATGAGCTTTTGTTGTTGAGTGAAAGCACTTTGCAAAGCTTGCTCTCTAATTTGGGGCTTTTGAGCAGCATCCAACTCCTCCCACTTGTTGATAACCAACTTACGGGCCTCTACAGATGCAAGCTGTTTTATTTGGTCTTGCTGGGCATTGAGGAGGATGTGCACCAAGGCTGGAATGGCCATTGGATTAGGGTATAACTCCTTAGACAAACGCTGAGAAGCCTGCTTGATGGCAGCCGAGTCCGGCACCAACGTTTGCTGCAACGTTTGCTCCAATTGGGCAACGTAGGAGTCCATAGCGATGGAAAGTAGATCGTGAATCTGAAAAAAAAAAATAAAAATTTGTGATGAGGATTCTATATACACTACTGAAGTCTGCTACATAATTTTGGTGAGATCAGCTGGGACTTCCCGGATTTTGGTAGAATAGTACTTTTGGAGCTGTCTGAGCTCTTCTTTGTCCTGAGTAGTCAATAAATTAATTGCAGTTCCCTTACGGCCAAATCTTCCAGAACGACCAATGCGGTGAATATAGTTTTCTCTATCTGTAGGCAAGTCGTAATTTACCACCAATGACACTTGTTGGACATCGATTCCTCGAGCCCAGACATCGGTAGAAATAAGTACACGAGAGCTTCCGGCTCGGAACTCTTTCATTATATGCTCTCGTTCGTCTTGCTTCATATCACCATGCATGGACACTACTGAAAAGTTAGATTTACGCATTTGATTTGCGAGCCACGACACTTTGGACTTGGTGTTGCAAAAAATAACGGCTTGAGTGATTGTGATGTTGTCATAAAGATCACAGAGAGTATCAAACTTCCATTCCTCCTTCTCGCATTGAATATAATATTGCTTGATTCCCTTTAAGGTAACATTGTCTCTTTTCACCAAGATCTTTATTGGGTCACTTGTGAACTTATTGGTCATTTCAAGCACTTCTGCCGTCAATGTAGCACTCACAACTACTACTTGGACACCAGGAGGGAGTGTACGGTAAATCTCATAAATTTGCTCCTTAAATCCTTTGGTCAAAAGTTCATCAGCTTCGTCAAGAATGAGCATTTTGACATGACGAGGGGATATCTTGCCTCGTTTAATCATGTCTGCCACTCGACCAGGAGTTCCGCTAACTATATGCTTTCCTTGTTGTAATGCTTTTACATCATTTCCTACTTGTGTTCCACCAATACATGCATGGGTATGAATGTTCATATAATCACCCAAATGCTTTACTACGCCTTCAATTTGTTGTGCCAATTCTCTTGTTGGAGAGAGCACGAGGGCTTGGCATTCTCTAGACTTTGTATCAACTGCCAGAAGCATTCCAATTGAAAATGTAGCTGTTTTACCAGTACCAGACTGGGCTTGAGCTATAGTGTCTCTTCCCTTGATGATCTGCATGATGGCCCGAGACTGAATGGCTGAAGGTGCTTCGAAACCATATGCATAAATACCCTTTAAAAGATCGGGTTTGAGTCCCATACTCTCAAAAGTAGGGTATACTTTAACCTTTTTTTCGGTTCTGGTGAACTCGAGTTCGTTATCTAAGTCTCTATCAAACTCCATTTTGATGAGATGAGATGCGATGAGCTCGATGAGATGAGGCTAAATCAGACGACGATGCAATTGTAGATAGGGGACGGTCAGAATCCTTCTTAGATTTGAATACCTCAATGATTAAAGTTGAAACTCTTATAGAGATGGAATATGATATGTCTCTCTCCGCCCAATGAGTTTAATCAGTGTGTTTGAAGATCCGATGAGGTTTCTACTTTTGATTTCCGCGCAAAAATATCACACTTATCAATGTCAAGTGTGGTTATCCTAGTTGGCGGAGGGCACGCCGCTGGTAAGCGGACGGCCGCTCATATGCTTAAGGATAGCCTAGAGCACTCATGGACCAGCTCTGATGTCGAGATTTCCATTTGGGACATGGAGGACTACAATAAAGAGAAAGACGTTCATCAAGAATCAGATGGTTCTGCTTATTCGGCCATTACGGTGGACTCCACCGAACACACCCCCCTCAAACCATCAAGATTTGATTTTGATAAGTTAATAGATGACTTAAAGGAAGAGATGCTGCAATGTCCAAAGCATATTCAAAGAATTTACATTGTCCATGGTTTGTATGCATTGTACGACAAACGGCTCAGGGAAATGTCCCAGATGAAAGTTTTTATAACCAGTGACGCCGACACAAGACTAGTACGTTGGATTAGAAGAGATGTAGTTGGAAACAAACAGTCATTAGACTCGGTTATCTTTACTTATCTTAAGCGTGCTCGTCAAGAAATGAGTGAATTCATATTTCCTACGAAGGAATTTTCCGATGTAATTATGCCTCGAGGTGCCGAAAGCAATGCCATATCTCTTCTTGTGGATGGTATCGTTTCTAGATTGTCATTAGTACCGCTTGACAAAATGTATAGTTCGGGTGAAACTCTTAGACCGACCAGTAGTAATGTGTTCGGAGGGGAAGTGTTAGATCACCAGAAGGCCACCTACTACGACTTAACTTGAATTAATCTAGTATTGTATATACTAATGAAGGCATCATGAATGATCTTTAAGTAAATTATTATCTCTTTTTAAGTCATCCTCCGTAAATAGTTGGCGATAGGATCGGCTTCCAAAGAATAAATCTCAAGACCCGTAACTTTTTCGCCAGAAATTCCTTCTTTTAAACCCTTATCAGACTGATACCAGTGCTTTATAAGATATGGCATCTCGCTCTTCTTCAAATAATCGCTGAACCCCGAGTAGACTTCAAAGCTACTGTACTCCAATAAAGATTTGAAAGTATAGTAAAGTCTGTCAAACTTGACTCCACATTTCACGAAAACATCTACTAAAACACCAGGTGGCGGGGTCTGAGATACGCCGACATCTTCAATCGCCTCTTGTATAGTCTTACACACCAATTTGACAAGCTCATCTAACGGAAACACAATATCGTTAGCCGATAATTGGGATCCAATTGACGCAAATGAATTTGAAATAGTAATGTAAAGGGGTTCAGGGCTTTTATCTTTAGTTGTCAAAAAATCATGTAAGATTCTTTCAAAGTAAAGTTCCCATCTCTTCAAGATATCATCACCGTTCTTGTAGTCAGATACTTTGAATATCAATAATGATAGATTATAGTATCCCAAGGGATCCGTGTAGTTGTTGAATAGCTCGCTGATATTGAGAATCTTATGGTTCAACGATTCTGTTGCAATATCTTTGTTTTCCTTGCTGATTCTATTGTCAGCAGTAATGGCTGCCAAAATATCTAACTGCACATTGGCAACATCAAAAAGCTCTTTTGTCACTTGAGACAAATGAATCATCTTTTGACGAACATTGGGAGGACAAATGCAGTTGCTAAAGCCAATGGCTCTAGACAAATACTCTACTCTTTGGGTCAAAACCAAGTTGAACTCTGAAATGGCCAATGAAAACAAGATAGTGGCAGCGGCGTAATAATTCTCACGTTTAGCATGATACAACCATAATGTGTTTCTTAATGCGATATCGTTCTCTGAACGTTCTTCCAAGAAAGGCAAAATATATGGGGTAGTAATTTCCAACAATCTCTCACTTACACCCAGGTTTATAAACCATTGATAGAATTCATAGTGGAATGCTTTATCGGTGGATGCAAAACAAGTTTGATACGTTGCGTCCCTCACGTCCTTCATTTGATTTATTTGAAGTTGATCTCCTGTTTCTGAAACTTTAACAGCTTGCAAATCAATCCTAGTTAATATTTTGAAAATTAAATCGTACAAACGAAGTTTCTTCTCATTGTTTTCCACTTGTTTTGAGTTAATAGCAGAATTAACGCTGCCAGTGACATTAAGCCTGGATGTAGAAACAGAAGTTGAACCAAGTTTATGAGCTAATTTCAATAACAATTCCACGGCACCAGTGTAAAATTCTAAATCCAACATGATGTTGATTGAATTCTCAATGTTCTCTAAAGTAAGGGATTCATACGCACGTTCGAAAAGCAGCATAGAATTGGTAAGACATTTGATTTTCAAGTCATTGTCTCGAGATCCAACATTCTTCGCACGAGTGAGGTTTTCAATTGCCTTGAAGATAAAGACATCATCAGTGGAGCAGAACGAACCACATGAACTTTGTAACGATGATGCAATTAAATCGATCGATCCTCCTTTCAAGATGTTTTTGTTGATTATACATGACAACAAATCTTTGATCAAGTTCTTCACCTCAGTATTAGGGAGCAAAAGATCTTTCATTGTCAAAGACAAAAGGTTGAGCTGATTGCTAACTGATAAGTACTTCATAATTTCATTAAAGCTTGAGGGACTAGTATTGCTCTCATCAATTAAAACCATCAAGAAGGAAAGTGATTCCTTGATAGAGTTAAGGGATTTCAAAATCGAAGTGAACGCGATGTGTTCAGCTCTTAAGCAAACTTCATTTTCAAACTTATTTGGATCCAGACTGTAGTTAGGAGCGTTAAGTCCTTGAATGCTATTGCCATTTTCTGCGAAGAAATTCATCATTACCATAACAGATCCAATGAAGAACTCCACTTCGCTCTTCTGAAGATTCAACTGCTTAATTAAAAGGTTGTCATCTTTAATAGTAGAAGCATCAGCTTGACCCAGTGGAGAAAGCTTGATGTGGGGAAAAGGTAAGAACACTTTTTGATTCCAGCATTTACGGAAGAGTCTTGAAATCAACAAACATGTTCCGTAGAAACGATCGCTTAAAACTACTTGCTCAACAGTCGGGTGTGGCATAGGAGTTGTCTGCTTGTCAGTTAATTGAGGCACATGAGCTGGTTGTAACAATCGAGCGTTATTTCCACAACTGGAGAATAGGGCCTGCGCCTTTTTCTTATAGGAGTCATTAATGCTTTGGAAACCGGAGCCCGATCCGTAGCTACATGCAAGATATAATAATGTCAGACAGGTTTCTTCAAAACCATTTTCCTCAATGAAATTTTCAATAGTTTCGGGCAGTAAACTACGAATTGTCTGGTCCGATGTCTTTTGGACGTAGATGGATATACCATAATTCGTCAACACAGCAAACTGCAATGGCTTTTTAATATACTGACTTGCCTGGATGTTGGCATAACCATTTGGAGTATTTGTGGCATTCATGCTAGGAGTTAATTGAACAACATCATGGATGTAAGTTGGAAGCGACAAATCACCAGTATCATCACCTCCAGAGTATTTCAAGAACTCAGCATCTTCAACAAGTTTTCCATTCTTCTTGAGGAACCCATAATTAGTAGAACAAACAAAAAGTTTATCGGACCGCTTTGTTCTCTTAGCCACTAATAATACCCCAGGAGAAATAATTTTGGCGAATTTGGTGTTCTTTAAGAGTTCAGACTTCTGCTGCAAATCGATAAGTTGAGAGGTAAATTGCTTCGAACGCGTGAATGCATCCATCTCATTGTCTACTTGAGGTGCATCTTTCGAGGGAGGGAACTTAATTGTGGCTACCGAAAGTTTGAGCTTTTGTGATGCATTGAAGGTGGAAATATACGACGAGAATGTGGTTCTAGCACCAAGCTTGAGTAGGATCCGGCAACCGTAATTAGTAATAGCAATTAATTGAATATTATTTGACTCTTGGGACAGGATTGGAACAATGCTGACAATGCGGAATTTGGAGAAAGCCTTAAATTTTGAAGAGTCTACATAAATATTGGACACGGCTTTAAAGATTTCTTGAGGAGTAAGTTGACTGTGCTGGGTAAATTGTTCCTGATTGGCTTGGAGCTGATAGACTCTCAAGACTGATTTTGTGGAAAGGGAGTATAATATGTTTCTGGTTGAGTCAACTGCTAATTGGACTATGGTTTCTGGTGCATTGGCATCTTCAGTGGTCCCATTTGGCAGCTTGGAAGATGTTTCTGAGCCAAAAAGATCTAAACCTGGCAATTTAGACATTGGCAACACACTTGAAATACCACTTTTCGTCAAGCAAACTTTATCACACTTATTCTTCGTGAATGTTCCTTTACTGGAGTAGTCCAAACGCCATACGTTAACACCATCGCCTTCACCACTAAAGTATATCTCATGAGTGACTTCATTCTGGATAAAATGGTTAACAATAAGGCCCTGAGTAGATACCGAAAGATTAGGATTGAAAACAGACAAGTTATTAAGAACCGGGTCGTGATTGACGATATAAATATGAATATCCATGGTAGTAGCCACGAGAAGTAAGCACTTCACGTCGGATACAAACACTCCAGGTTTGGGCTTGACCACTTCTACGGTTAAAATGGCGTGCTTTATGGCGTCTATGGTTAAGAATTGGCTCAGTTGGTTGAATGACGATTGAGGGGTCTTGTAGTTCCACAAGATGAGCTTGTTATCAACGACGATCCAGGCCCGATTGATAGCCGGAAACATACCCATCTTTGTAGAAATTTGCGACGAATTATGCTCTTCAAAGAATTTGTCTGGTAAGTTTATTTGGTGTTCTTTTTCAAACCGAGAGAATTCGCCGAGCCCAGTGAAGGCATCAAAATAATAGTTATCGAGTCCCGATCCTACTTTACTGATATACTCATCGGCATACAAATCTGAAGGGGTGTTGGAGTCAATTTCAGTCAAATTGGTAATGTATTTGCATCCCAAGCGCAAAGGGGACATATTGGAAAAATTAGGAACATGTATCTTGTAATTGACTTCTTTTGCTGGACTAGCGCTGACGGGATGGAGAAAGCGCTGAGAAAGAACACTACGGGATGAATGGGTCAAAGTCAGGTTCTCCTCCTGCTGAAGCTGCAAGGAGCCCAAGCTCGAGTCATCAAGCTTGATTGTCGGAGAAATGAACTTTGACATGCCAACTTAGCGATCTGCAAGTTCGTGGTATATGAAGGTGTTTACAAAAAAATTTCAGAGTCGTGCGAGATGGAGAATCAATAAATGTAGAAAGGGAATATGTGTATAGTAAATTTATGTCGATTCTAAGGATTAAAGAGGCCTGCTGTGCTCTTGCTGCCTTTTAGAGGTGGATAGGAAGTTATATTCTTTTCCCAACTTTTTCTGTTTATTTCAAGCTCATTTTTTTGATATTTTACATGTCCTATTTGCTTGGAATTATTATGAGTTACTATAAATTGGTTGATGATTTTAAAACAGGGAGCGAATAGATACAATTATGAAACATTTTCAGTCTTAGATTGATGATGAGGACAATGGAAGTGTTTCGTTTAAAACAAGTCAACAAAACAAGAAGCAATTGAGTGTTGCTTGTTACTGAAATGGCTGCGAAATGTAGAAGAATGAGTGAGTTGAAAATATGATAAAAAACATTTTATTCTGACTTTTCCTAGTATTGCAAATAGTGGTGGAAGTCTACTTTATTGCTGTATAATTATAAAATTGTTAGCTCTTAAGGCATTAAAGTTTGACGTTAATTCAACCACGCAGAACAATCGTATTAAGTCACAATAAGTAGCAATGACAACTCCTTGAAGATAAAAGTACGTAGTAAACTAACCCAAAGGTCAAAAAGAATCACAGGCATGCTATCTAAATTGCTGCGCCTTCTATGCCGCCGTTATCCCAGTGTCTACCTTACTGGTCGCTTAGCTCTACTTATCGGTGCCACTCTCACGTAAGCAATAGAGCCGTATGCCCCGGATTGCTGGTTACGAGAAAGTAGCGGTTATTACTTTTCAATCGCTATGAAGTTCACTGGTATTTTGCTTTTAATTGCTGCTAGCAGTGCTTTCCCCTCCTTAAGCTGGTCCTCCAATGATCTCCGTCTTATTAAGCTTGGTCCTGCTACTTTTAAAGCAGTTTCGGAAGCCGAGAAGCTCGAATTGAAGCGGGCTAACGTTAACTTTATTGACATTACCAACCAAGTCTCGGTCGAACAAGCTGTAAAAGAGGGCAAGATTGCACCAGTTAGCCTGCTGTGGTGGTGGAACAAGCCATTGGATGTTGAGCCTATGGTTTTGGCACTTGACGATGATGAGCCCGATTTCGATGTTCCAAAATACAACTATCCAAAGAAAACTTCTTACTCTGACAAAGTCGAAAAGGCTTTCAAGCAGATTGATACTGACAGAATGTACAAGACTCTTGAGAAGTTCTCGTCTTTCTATACCAGATATTACAAACTGAAAAGTGGACTTGAGAGTGCTCAGTGGTTAGACCAGACCATCCACAGCATTGTAGACCCCGCTGGGAATGTCAATGTAACACAAATTCACCACGACGGATGGGACCAATACTCGATTATTGCGACCATTCCAGGTCAAGTCGATGAGAAGGTGATCTTGGGAGCCCACCAGGACTCCATTAATCTTCTTTTCCCCAACATTCTTGGTGCTCCAGGTGCTGACGATGATGGGTCCGGAACTGTCACTACTTTAGAAGCGTTGAGAGTTATCATGGAACACTACATTGACGGCTCATTCAAGCCATACTATACCTTGGAGTTCCACTACTATTCTGCCGAGGAAGGAGGATTGTTGGGCTCAATTGACGTTTTTGACCGTTACGCCAAGCAAGGTGAAAAAGTGGTTGCCATGTTCCACCAGGACATGACTGGGTACACTCAAGGAATGATCAACGAGGGAGTTGAGACACACTTTGGACTTATGGTAGACAACACCACTCCCGGTCTTAACGATTTTCTTAAATTGATGGTCAAGTCTTACTCTAACCTTCCCGTACATGAGACCACCTGTGGATACGCTTGTTCAGACCATGCTTCCGCTATTGAAAATGGATTCCCTTCTACCATCTTGACTGAATCTGAGTTCAAGTACATTGACAACCACATTCACTCACTTGAGGATACCATTGACCGTTTGGACTTTGAACACATGCGCCAACACGTTCAAGTATCGGTTGGATTCGCCTGGGAATTGGCGTCTACCAAGGTGGAAAAGCAAGACTGATTTGTTCAACAGTAAACTAATTTCAATATTAATATATACTACATATTTACCTACTCTTCCTCCTTCTTGGGGAATCTGACCACGTCGTAGTTGAGTTGTCTCAAGTTGGTCAATGAATGGCGGTTCTCACCGTTCTCATCGGCGACCACTCTTTGTCTAACATCACACTCTACATACAATTGCATACCTGGCTTCATGTAGTTGTTGAAAAACTCCACATGGCGCTCATTGAAAACAGAAATGTTGAACCAGTCGGTGGTTCTGTTGTCTTCCTCATTAGGATTATAACGGTTAACGGCTAACGAGTAAGTGAGGAATTGAGCACCATCCTTTGTCTCACGTGCTTGCACATTGCCCACGGTACCTAACAATTCCATTTTGGCGAATGCATTTCTGGAGGCAGTGGCGGAAAAAGACCGGATTGATGACTTGAAAAGGGTGGGTTTAAACATTTTTGATTGCACGCTTTTGTTCGGTTTTACTGAAATAGTCGCGACGCCATTATCGATTAATTGAGGCGTCACTACCTCTGGACTGTACACAAGCGTAGCCGCACGTTGGCTTGCGATAGGAAAGTTGCAACAAGGGACGAGAGGAGAAATGATAAGGGGAAAACCGCTAAATTTTGCTTTTCGCCTTTGATCCTGATTGTTTTTGGTTTTATCTTTGCTGTTCTCTTAGTTGACTGCATTGCTCCGGAAAATCGTATCTTCATTACATAGTAGTACATTTATATATCCCCCCATGACAGTCCGCCGCAAAGCACCATCGACGACAGACTGGCGGTATCTGAGAATTCGATAGTGCGTGGACCCTCTGTCCTATACCTCTCTAGCATAGAGTCAATCACCAGCTGATAGGAGCGATTATTGACGTTCATCTCCAAATCAAAAGTTAGACCTCGGCTTTGCAAAAGCCGAGCTAAGATGTGATTGATGAGTTGAGGTAGAGGAGTCCGGCCATCGCCAGGAAGATCCTTTCTAGTTAAATTACAACTTAAGCGTTCAGCGGTACGTTTGACCCGCAAATATTGTTTCCGC
Source organism: Meyerozyma elateridarum (assembly GCA_030574335.1). Taxonomy (NCBI): domain Eukaryota; kingdom Fungi; phylum Ascomycota; class Pichiomycetes; order Serinales; family Debaryomycetaceae; genus Meyerozyma; species Meyerozyma elateridarum. Next base: position 676,145 of record JAJMEU010000005.1, read on the forward strand.
AGCATTTTAGAGACGAGTTCGTCACCGTAAAACGGCCTGACGTTGGGAGTTAAGACCGGAGTTACCGTTCCCAGTGACTGTAAATCCTCGTCCAAATCCCACGATGCGGTGTTATCGTCTACGAGATCCGACCCGAAATGGTCGCTACGCCACTGGTCAATGCGATGGTTGAGCGGAGGGGTGTTTGCTTGCTCTTCTTGTTTGGAGAAGAGTTGCTCAAGGCGAGACTGAGAAGGCGATGGTTCAAAATCATCAATGAGCGAATCGGCTTCTGACTCCGACGAGTGCACCGACTGGTGGCTCTGTTGCTCGTCCTCTTGGCTCTCTTCGATAGTTTGGTCGCTAAGCAGCAAGATGTCAGAATCGCGATTCACTGGATTGAACAACACCCACAGCGACGCTTCGGACTCTGAAAGAATGGCCGAATCCTGGTCAAAGTGATTGTGAGCATCATCTGTAACCTCATAATGGCCCTCAGTGGCCCTCTGAGCAACGCCGGTTCTGGGAGCCGCGTTATATCTGGGATTGATGGCCATAACAACTAGTTGTGGTGGGTGATACAAGGGATGTTGTAGTCACCGGCACTGATAAGTGGATTCAAAAATGAGTTATATTACAACCTTCAAGAGTTTTCTAGACGAATCTGGAATGACAGGACAAAAAATCAGGAAATAAGGAGTTTATAACTTATAGGTGATTATCAGTATGTCGTCATTCCGATACGGATGCAATTATATAAGCGAGATAGGGCGATTAGATCACGTGCGCATCCACAGCGACCCGACAAATGTCAAATTACGAAGGCTATAGAAACGAGGTATTTCATGATATTTAAGCGGTCATTTTGCTGGGTTAGCACTCAGATAGGGGTGAAAGACTAATTTCGAAATATAATATCCTCATTCTCTTTCGGACGTATGGTTATCCTCATGGTACTTACTACTACTGTTGGCTCGAGAAAAAATTCTTTGCTAACCAACATAAAATGAGGGTGTGGATAAACCAGAGTATTATGCAGGAGAATGGGGGTTGACAGGACAAATTGTCTATATCTGACCGACATTTACGGTGCTGTGGGGAGATTAACCAAAAATAAGCGCAAGTCGGGGTTAGCAAAAATGGAGTGGAATTTTTGGTGGGTCTTGGAGCAATGAAACAGAGATTACTTCTGTAGTTATTAATGTGATAGCGAAATATGTAAATATGAAAATCGGAATAATTGTAGAAAATGTCAAATTTCTTAATTATAAAAAATAGTTTAGGCTTTCCGATACGGCGCAGCCAATTCGAACTCCGAAATGCGTACAAATTAAGAAATGTTTTATTGTTCCATTTCGAAAGGCTGAGTGAATGGGCCGGCTGAACCGTATTATCGACAAATAGAGCTTCGGTTTTATGTCAATTACACTTTGAGCTAGGTCCGGCACTGATCTTTGAGTATTCATTAGCAAGATGAAAGTCGCAAAGATAAGTTACCTGATAAAGAAAGACCTCTGTCTACTCTAATTAATTTATTGACTCACTTTGATCTATTGCAACAAAGGAACTCATTCTCCGAAACAATTTCCTACGCAGTACCTATACGACCTAGCTGATAACGTAAAATCCATTGTTCGCCTAAAAGTTTCACTTCGGCTTTCCAGCTTTTATGGACCACTGTCTCTGGCAAATTACATCGCTTCACCATATCCGATCTAAGGCTTTTGCAACACCAGGGCTTATATGCTTGTTTCCATTCCACCACTAGCAGACTTTACCTGCACATAGTCCACACTAGATAAACCCCAACCTCAACGTCCATTCACATCTTCAATCATGGCAGTCAAAGGATTAGGATCTTTGGACAAACAATATGATGGTATGTATGCTTAGAAAGCTAGATTAAGAATGCAGCTAACTCAGGCTCCAAGCTCCGCATTGGTATCATCCATGCCCGTTGGAATAAAGAAATCATTGACAATTTGGTCAAGGGTGCAGTCAAGAGATTGACTGAGTTGGGAGTTTTGGAGGAAAACATTATCGTTGAGTCAGTACCGGGTTCTTTTGAGCTTCCTTACGGTTCTAAGTTGTTTGCTGAAAAGCAAAAAAGAGAAGGTAAGCCATTGGATGCAGTGATTCCAATTGGTGTTCTCATCAAGGGCTCAACTATGCACTTTGAATATATCTGCGATTCTGTAACCCACCAAATCATGAAACTCAACTTCGAACTAGGAATTCCTGTGATTTTTGGTGTATTGACATGCCTTACTGACGAACAAGCTCAAGCAAGAGCCGGTTTAATCGAGGGTAAAATGCACAATCATGGTGAAGACTGGGGTGCTGCTGCCGTCGAGATGTCATTAAAGTTTGCTTAGAGGAATGGGCAAATAAAAGGTCCAATTATGTAGTATCTTCATGGGGTTATCATCGTTTAAACACTGTAAACCAAGTAAGAGCATAATTTACGTACTGCAAAACTTATAGAGAATTGAAGATTTTTTTGATTATAACCTAACAGAGTAACTAAACATACTTCAATTGGTCCTAATTATCAATTTCCAATAAAATCGTTATATTGTTTACTAGTATTGTTGAACGGCTGCTGTCAGCCCCACCCGTTAACGATTCAGATTTTCCGCAACCGTAAAATTGAAGATGTACTCACGTGACCGAACGTCGACTTTTCAGCCTTCGTTCCTCCGATAAACTCTACTCAATATGGCAGGATGTATGTATTTTCAGAGCTAAATTGCCTTTTTTTCTTGCATAATCTAACACAGTTCGTCTTTTAGACTTGGTAAAGTTTTTCTTACCAGTGCTCCCTGAGGTGGAGTTGCCTGACGAAAAGGTCACCTTGGATGAAAAAATCGTCTTTACGGTGGGCAGTGGTATCATCTTCCTTTTTGGCCAGTTACCCATATATGGATTAAGTGGAAACGCCGATGTGGTTTTACGAGATCCATTTTACCTTTTCCGTTCAGTCTTTGCCATGGAGAAAGGTACGTTGTTGGAATTGGGTTTACTCCCCATCATCACTTCCGCCTTCTTGTGGCAGTTGGCCGCTGGTTTAAGACTTGTTAAGGTCAACTTGGGGGTTAGATCTGAGCGTGAGTTGTTTCAGACAGGCCAAAAGTTGACTGCCTTTGCTTTATCCATCATTTACACTGTAGGCTTGATTGCTTCTGGTTATTTCGCCCCTGCGTTGAGAAATGCTGGTGCTTTGCCAGGAAATGACTTCCCAATTGTTCTGTATGTTTTGATTTTCTTGCAAATTTTCAGCATGTCTGCTATTATGACCTTGCTTGTTGAAGTTTTTGACAAGGGCTATGGTTTCGGCAGTGGATTGTTGTGCTTCATCGCATTGCAAGTAGCCACTGACTTCACCAAGAGTATTGCTGGATTGGAAATGGTCAAGTTGGTCGACTCTAACAAGTACGAGAGCGTCGGTGCTTTGATGAACTTGTTCAAGAACTTCAGTTTCAGCTTCAGCAACATCGGAAGCAACGTAATCAACTCGTTCTCCAGAGTGCAATTGCCAAACTTGACTCAAGCTTACATCGCCGTTGCTACTATTTTGGTTATCATTGCCTTGCAGAACTTCAGAATTGAGTTGCCTGTTCGTTCTAACAGAGCTAGAGCCATGAACAACATCTATCCTATTAGATTGTTATACACCGGAGCTTTGCCAATCCTTTTTGCCTACACTATCTTGGCCAACGTGCAAGTATTGAGTTACATTGCCTCTCTGTTGTTGAAGGAATATAGTCCCGTCGCATCTGCTATCATCGGCAAGTGGGCTCTTCAACCTCAATCTGCCAACTTGAATGTTGTTTCTGGTTTGGCTTATTACTTCTCTCCACCAACTTCAATCACTGGTGCCTTGTTGTCGCCAATCAAGACTGTAGTATATGTAGCTACCATCATCATTGGTTCTGCTTGGTTCGCTAACTTCTGGAGTTTGATCTCTGGATCTTCTCCAAAGGATATCTCTGCTCAATTCAAAGAGCAGGGTATCTCCATAGCTGGTAAGAGAGACATTTCTATAACCAAGGAATTATCCAGAGTCATTCCAGTTGCCGCTGTTAGTGGTGCTACAATCTTAGCCCTCATTGCCATTGCTGGTGAACTCCTTGGAGGTTACGGTAGAGGTGTGGGTGTCATTGTTGGTGTCTCTGCTGCCTTCAGTGTGTTAGAAGAATTTACCTTAGAGTACCAGCAAGCTGGCGGTAATTCACAATTTGCTGGAGCCTTTGGCCAGTAAATATAAAAATTAATGCAATATACACATTAGTATAATTTGAACTGTAGTTACTTTCCCTTTTCACTATCTAGGCTCAAATCGACCCATCTGCAAAATCGCAGCAATATAAAAAAAAAATAGTGACTCCGACGCGGTTCGAACGCGTGCATCTTTACGATAGTAGAACTTGAGTCTACCGCCTTAACCACTCGGCCACAGAGCCCTTATTGAAGATTAACAACTTCCGAATCAATATCAGGAATTTGTAGCAAGTCTCTCAACCCAAGTCATCCCCACAGTTCGGAATTGATCCGTTACTGTTTACTATCGTTACTCCTCTAGCAACTGGAGAAGATGACCTCAACACCTCCACCTGGGTATAAAGTGGTTCTTCTTGGTGATTCGTCGGTTGGGAAGACTTCTCTCGTTCACCGGTTCACCAAAGGTATCTTCAATGAACATACCTCGAATACAATTGGGGCTGCTTTTATCACCAAGGAGTATACCAGTTCCAATGACCCAACAAAATTGGTAAAGCTAGAGATATGGGATACTGCTGGTCAAGAACGATATCGCTCGTTGACTCCGATGTACTATAGAAGTGCCAAAGTAGCACTAGTTTGTTTTGACTTGTCTGATATAACTGCATCTTTTGAAAGAGTACGATATTGGGTTCAACAAATGGAACTCAATACTGGTGAAGAGGGGTCAGGAGATAAAAAGATCATAGTAGTAGCGAATAAAGCTGACTTGTATCGAGAAGAAGACAACAATGAACTACAAGAAATCCAAGAATTCTGTGAGTCTAAGCATTTAAGCCTTCATAAAACTAGTTCTAAGCTGGGAGAGGGAGTTATTGAATTGTTTGATCTGATAGTCAATGGCATAGAACCATCATTTTTTGAAGAATCAATAGCCAAGCAGACCGCTAATGAAACCAGTGGCATTAATCTACGGGCAGTAACGTCGTCAAGTCGATGTTGCTAAAATTTAAATATACTCATTATAACTATTTCACCAAGAAAGCAGAGTCCTTGGCCTTGTATGGCTCCTCAAGATACTTAATATCTTCCTCAGTGAGCTTGATGTCGGCTAATTTGACCATTGGGTCAATGGCATCGAAAGAAGTTACACCGATGATTGGGTGAGTACCTTTAGCAATCAACCAAGCACAGGCGACCTCCACCATAGTGACTCCCAACTTTTTAGAAAGTTCCTCGACTCTGTTAATGATGACCTTGTCGTGCTCGATGTCGGTACCCAAGAAACCATGGTTAGCGTCGTGGATCTTCTTTTGGGTCTTCTCGGAGTTGAAAGGAAGGGCAAGCAAACCTCTGGCATTTGGTGACCATGGAATCAAACCAACTCCGGTCTTTTGACAGTATTCGTTAAGTTCTCTCTCATCTTCACGGTAAAGCAAGTTGTACATACTTTGCATGGAGACAAACTTGTGCCAGCCGTGTTTTTCAGCAGTGTGTTGCAAGCCGATAAATTGGTAGGTCTTCATGGAAGAAGCACCAATGTAACGGGCTTGTCCGCTCTCAACAACATCATTAAGAGCTCTCATGACTTCCTCATCGGAAACATTCTCATCATATCTGTGGATTTGAAGCAAGTCGATGTAAGTGCCCAATCTCTCGACGGAATCGGCAACAGCGTTTAAGATGTGCTTGCGGGACAAACCTTGGGAATTCAAGTTGAGAGGATCGGCGCCCTCTCCGAAGGTATTGACATTGAAGTAACACTTGGACATGATAACCACTTTTTCACGAGGAATGTTGTATTGTTTCAAGAATTTTCCAATGACTCTCTCACTGTTACCGCTGGAGTAAACATCGGCAGTATCGAAGGTACGCAAACCTTGATCGTAACATTTTTTCAAAATTTCAATGGACTCTTGCTCATCGGACACACCGTTGAAGGCTTCTAAACCAACTTTACCGATAAGCATGGTACCGACCACGACGTGGTTGATACGGAGACCGGAGTTACCAAGTCTAGAAATTGAGTCGTTAGTGATGGCCATTATGATTTATTAATTTACAATTGAATTATAGAATTTATATTTGGGCTTAAACGCACCTTATATACTGAATGAATTTGGACCCCAATGGAAATAGTGGAGATGAGGGGTCTCCGCAAACTGCGACCTCCCTGCATAAAAACCGTATTAATACATCGGCTAGATTTTGTACGGTAAGCACCATGCGCGCCTCCGATCGTTTCATTGGCTGCTAACGGCCATACACCGGAAATAGCGGGGATTAACCACTAGATTACATATCCAAGCCCTTTTGCCGCCAATAGTCTCTTCTAGTATCCTTATCCAAAGTGGATTTAGGCTTTGCCTCCTCTGCTTTTGGATCAGCGCCTTCGCTATCATCTCCGTCTTTCTCCGTAGTTTCAATACCCAATAGATTAGAAATTGTTTCTTGATTTTCTTTTGACAGCTTCCCGGCAACAGGGTCTGGTTTGTCTACCGTAAATGTAGTATCATCTTCACTTTCCACCGTCATATCTGAGAAGTAGTACTTGTCGTTGCCATTGGCTCCATCACTTTCGTCGGCGCTCTCAGGAGCCACTTCAGCCACCATTGCGTTATTGACTACCATATGACGCTCATCATTAAAATCTCGCTCTTTTCCTCTGTACTTAATGATATCTCCTAGTATAGATTGTCCAATTCTTTTCTTGTACGAAGCACTGTGCAAGTCGTAACATTTGTCTATAAGTATCTGATAGGCACCGCCAAATGCCTTTTTAATATCTCGAAGATTGTAAGACGATCTGGTGATGTTATTTAATGGATCAGACGGATCTTGGATAATGATTGAAAATGGATTCTTCGACGCATTGAGTTCAGGATAGTATTTTTTGGACAAGTATTTGGGAAGGTTGGTCTCGGGATCTATAGCAAGAATCAAGTTGTCGTAAGAAAAATTCCTGCCATAGAGCTCAAAGAATTCGATTAAAAGCGACCCCATATTATCAATAATTGACATATTTCCGGTTGCAACTCTGGGATGCAATTTTAGGAAATGATAACAGAGTATAATAGTAGAGTAGCCTCCTAAACCACCCACATGCACATTATTCAATTTACGAGACCGTAGAAATTGCTTTACTACTAATACCAACTCACGAAGACCAGGAGTAGATGCTAACCACTGCCGTATTTTTGCTGCAGCATCAATACCGTTACTTCTTTCAAATGATATATCAATATGAATGTTAGATGCGGGATCGATAAATTTGATAATTGGTACCTTAGCTTTGGCGATGACTTCTATGTTTTTAGCGAGCTTCTTCGCCCGAAGATGCGATGATAACTGGTATAACTTAGATCTTTGCTCTTTATCTCCATTGGCCGATATAACTACCATGTCAATATCAGATCCTGGAAGATATAAGTCAGTAGCACTGGATCCAAAAACATGAACTTCAGTATCTGGCCAAAATGAAGTTATACAAGATTTAAGACCATTAATAACCTTATTCCTGGCAATAATTTCTTCCTTTGATGGTGAAATATAATTAACAAAGTCCTTTATTTCTAAAGTTAGCCAGTCGGCGATTTCTTTTTGCGTGGAGTGGTCTTGGTCTTTTATCCATGGATACAATACAGATGGGTCTTTATTTATATGAACATTGCCGTTTTCATCATCGCTGAATACTCCATCATCGGAGAACTCAGCTAGTCTATTCTTTTCTTCGTCTTCATCAGATGAGGAGAAGCCGAATTCGATAAAATCGTGGTTCTTGGAAAGCTCATTAGGTTCGATCTTTTGTTTCTTCAGAGCCGGCTCTGATATTTCTTGTTCGTCTGCTCTTGGTTTTGAAGGTTCCTTCGTTGCTCCTTCTTCATCTGACTCTATTACCACGTCATCATCATCATCGGAATCTACCAAGACGATATCATCGTTCTTCTTACTGTGATCGAAAATCGCTTCTGAATCTGACTCTTCGGAAGGAAGTACATGAAATTGGTTGTCAACTGGAACTATAGTGGGCTCTACAGACTTAGATTTCTTCTTTTTCGGCACATCCCGCTTTCTCTTTAAGCTCATATTCGGTATGTGATTGAGCGATGAGCTCTTCAAAGATCAAAATAATTTCGCGCTGAGGTGATGGAGTTTAATGAGGTTTACATAAAAGCTGCAAAATAAATTAATTTTCATTAGTCGTTATAAATATCTGAATTTCTCAGAAGTAGAAGCTTTGCTGAAACAATTGCACTCAACACAAATACTACCCTTGCTATTCTTTTGGCTCCGGTCGCTGGCATGTTACAACCAGACTCCACTAAAAGCACGATTACAAGAACTATGCTGGACCCCAAAATGAAAGATTTCTGCGGCACAAGGAGTCCCACCACTTGTAATAGGAGCAACAGAAGTCCGTAGTATAACAATGAGGGCTTTACTCTTTCCACATTTCTAACAGGGTACACTTTAGTTGACTCAAGAGTAGCCGTAGTTAAGTCCTGAACGTTCTCGTCGATACTGATATCATCATCTTGTTCGTCATAGTTAGCGGTATAGAAGTTGGGCCTCATAGATTCAAGACATTGAAGCACATCGGATGATAGCATTCGAATGTGAGTGTCGCCGTCAGTTTCTCCCTTAATCATTTGGTAAACAAGAGACTTAAACTGATTCATATTCTTACTTTCCGGGCCCTTCCAGTTATCATCAAACCATTTGCTAAAGGAACGCTCTTCAAGATGGAAATACCAATCGAGGATCTTCTGCCGGATAATACTAGGATCAGTCTCGGAATCAATCAGAGAGGAAAATGGCAATACCCCTACACATAACCAACACAAGATAAGGCCAAGAGAGTAAATATCGCTTTCAAATGTATGTCTTGTACCAGTGAATTCAACGTCATTATCGTTAGCAGCATTTACTGGATCATAGTTCGTAAATAGCCAGAGCTCAGGAGCTGTAAACTCTAGAGTACCGGTATTTCCTCTTCGTTCTTCATCTGAAGCACGGAGTTTTGATTCGGCAATATTATGTTTATCAATAAACTTACCCTCCCCGAAATCAGACACTAAAACTTTTGGAAGTGCTGAACAATAGCCATTCATTTCTCTCAGACTTGCAAACTCTGATTTCCTGATCAAGTTAGGATCATACTCTGTATCGAGAAGGCAATTTGAAGGTTTTAAATCCCGATGCAAAATGCCATGGTGATGAAGATAGTTAACGCCGGTTGCAACATCTTTAAAAAATTTCCATATCTCAAAGTCCAATAGCCATGGCTTATGCTTCTCAACACTTGCAGCGCTACCTCTAGATGATCGCCGCCGTTGACGTTCCATTTCCACTTTTTCTTTAGCAGTCATGTACAATTCCCGCTGGAAATTCTTTTTTATAAGGGTTTCTAAGTGGTCTCCATCACAATACTGCTGAAGAATAAACACAAATGGCACTTTAACATTGGCGTTGTCCAGTCGCAATCGCTCATGAAAAGGCAAAACATGAGTCTGCAGATCATCGATGTCTCCCATCTCAATCCAAACATGATTATATCTGATCAAGTTATTCTCGTAGGCACCTTTCACAGATAATTCGTACAAGATGAGCACCTCATTCAACACCTGTTGAAGGTACTCGGCCTTATTCCCTATGCTAATCCTCTTAACAGCATAAGTTCCTAAAATAATATCGTTAAGTACGTGGATCACCTTGTATACCTGCGCATGGGCACCCAGCCCTAAGCAGTACGGTGGTACCTTTCTGAAAAAGCGCTTGAAATAACCCTGATTAAATATGTTTTTCGGAAGCGATGAGGTAGTAGGACCTTCATCTCCAATTGACTTTTTACCGTATGGAAGGTTTTCTAGAAGCTTAAAATAATCGTGATCCATAAACGTGGTGGGTAATTCAGTGGGGGAAATGCCAGTTAGAATGGGTCTTCGCTCACCTAAACGAGTCTCTTGTGTATGTGTTTGTGCATTTGTGGGGGGTGGGGGAGTAGATGATTCTGAGGAGGGGTCCCACAAATATCCGCAATTGGGGCAGCTTAACACGTTACCGCGATGGCTTCCGGGACCCTTATCGTAGTCATAAGTCAGAGTGGAAATCAACTCAATGGTGTCATTTTGGTCGTTATGAACCACTAGGAGGCCCTTTTGTGGATCATGGAGTACTATCTTGTTATTTGTATAGGGAACGACTGACATTCTCTAAGTTATACTAGTCTAACTCAATATTGAACACAATCAAAAAAATGAATCTCACCCCACACTTTATATTTTGGTTACGTACTGCATCTACATAAAAGTCTATTTTGCAACACTATCAGTTGGCCGGATTCCGGAGTTTGTACATGAACTCGATTAAGCGCGATTCGAGTTCATATTTATCCTTGGTTAACATTTTTGAGATGTCAGAAGTGGACAAAGATAGAAGCGAATCATTGATGCCTTTAATTTTTTGCTCGATGTCCGATTCTGTCAATCGAGGTGCGGCGGAGTGTGGAAGTTTTGCCGGAGATGCAGTTTCTATATGCTGAGAAGCTTCTAGTATGCTTGATGAAGGTTCTGTTGGAATGGCACTAGACACGGATTCTGGCGACCCAACTCTCGTTCTCTTACTTCTACTTGGTGTATTATCATAATCAGGAGCAAGCCGCTTCTGAACTCGATCTGGAGTGGGTGCAACTTTTAAAGTGAAATCATCATCATCTGGATCCTCAGGTTCGGGAGATGACGAATCAGATACATCTTCTTCGTCTTCCTCTACTTCAGGACATTCTTCTTTGATAGGCGATCTCTTTCTTGGGGTGCCTGACTTGGCCTTATTTCTTGGAGACTTTCTTACTGAAGGCAGTGACTTTGGCTTGACCAGTTCAGTCTTAGCCTTTGCTTCAACTGCTCTTGGAGACTCCCCAGGCATTTTCGCTTCATAATAAAGTTCTTTGTTATTTATAAGCCATGCCTCTCTAAGCTGCGGCAATGAATCCCATCTGTTCTTGATGTATGGCTTAACATCATATCCATTTTGATGGCAAGTAGTCAACATACTATCGAGCATCTCAAGTTCACCATTCAACATGTCACTTAGCAATGCTTTTACTTTTTGTTTGAAGTCAAACAGAAGAAATCCATTAAGCACCAGCGCTTTACCCATGAGTTCATCTCGTAATAAGAACAATTCTGTTGTAAACTTATTCTGAACTAAAAATTGAGTAAGGTCGAGGAAGCATTCGTCACGATTCCACTTTACTGATATGGCAGAAGCAAGAAGCGGTCTCAACTTTGGCTTTGAGCTTGATTGCAATAAAAAGTATTTGAAAGCAGATATACTCCAAGTAGAAAGATTGCAAACACCCAAGAGCTCTTCGGTATGAGATTCTTCAATTGTATCCAAATTATCAACAATGAAGTCAACAGACTCTTCATATCCATCTTTTCTATTCCTTAGCATCTCACCTTTGGCAGAAAGCTCAGGTAATAGTGTCTTCCAGAGAGGAATTTCCTCCTTCTTCTCTTTTTTTAGTACATTTTGACCAGCGGTATCAAGTATCGTTTTGCTCACTTTTTTTAATTCCTCAGGAGTTAGAATAGCATGACATGATTCATATATCTGTAAAAATATGTTTACCTCTGCATCTCCATCTTGAACTTTTAACAATGAAGCTGTATCAAAAGCTGATGACAACGCCCGTATTAACTTCTGAATATACGATAGTGTAAACTTGGTCTCCGATAACGACCTCAAGGTTGAGGGAAGCCAACTTATATGTTCGGCAGTTGGAGCGGATGTTCTAACCTCTTTCTTTGAAAAGATTTTTATCGCTTCTAGTATCTGGCGAAGTAGCTCCAAGCCAAATTCGGAGTTGTACTTCGCTACGAACTGAATACTAGGATATAAGTTACCGGCATTAGAGTGAAGGAGACTTCTTGAAACAGGAGTTAAATCATCAATAGCCAATGGTTCGGTAGAAAGCGATCTCATATTATCCATTGAACGACTAATAGACGGAGCAGTGGACGAATACAATCTAAGCAAAACGTTATAACCAAGCCTTTGCAACTCTACATTAGCACTCGGACAATAATAAAATGCTTCTAAAATTCTGGGCATTATGTGGCCGCAAATTGAGTTAATAGAAGCATCGTTCGACAAGAAACAATATAATGTAGATAACAGAAGTTGGTGAAGGGATTCTACTAACTCTGGCTCTTTAATCGAGTCTATAGATACAAACGGGAAAAGTAACAAGTCCGATTTGCTTTTGTTGATGGAGAGACTGGTCTTATCTTTAGAAGGAGAGCGAACACCTTTTGGGACTTGCGAAAGGCTGTAACTAACGGATTTCCACGCTGAAATTGCTGCTTGCTTGGCAGAAATATCTTCCATTTTCAAACATTTAGCTACCACTGGCATTAATCGGTTTAAATATGAACTCAGCTCATAACTATAGTCGTTGTTGCTCGTCAATAAAATCAACGAAACCCAGAAGTCCATTGCAAGGCTATATTCGCCGTTATCAACGAGAGCTTCTAAAGACTTGACTACATGATCCATCATATTATACTCATAATCGATGCTAATTGTTGTGGCAGCAAATGTTACGATATTCATTGGAATATTGGAATCGAGTACGCGTCTAATATTGGGAACTACGTTTCTGTAAGGCTGAAAGGTTCGAGCAGCTTCCAATAATGTGAGGACGCCTATCTGGGAATATTTGGTATAAACAGGTGAAGTGATATCACACATACTCATTAAGTGCGCTTCAAACCAAGGGCCCAAATTTTCAGGAGTGGAAAAAGTATGGGAGAAATTTGAGAGTAAGTTTTTAAATGCTGTGAACCTCTCGACAATAAGAGAAGAACTTTTGAAACTCTTCATTTTGAGGAGACCATGCAAAATAACTTCAGGAAGATCACCTTCAAAAATCTTACGTTTTCTATGGGACACAAAACGATAATCTTTTAGTATAAGAATGTAAGGGAGTATTAATGATTTAGAGATATCGTCTTTTGCAACCATAGATGCGGCATGCGAGAAGAAAAACTGAGTCGATTCGATGGGAATATACGAGTTTATTTCCAGGTTCGCCAACATGAAATTTATAAGTTTTAATGCTTGATTGACTACTCTGGTGCTGAAAGGATCGTCATTTTGGTACGCTGATGTGCCGAAGAGACCGTTCTCGATAGCTAAAACATCTTTTCTAATCGTTCTTGCAAGAACTTCGACGTATGTCTGCGGTTGTTGCTGCGACTTTGCTCTAGGAGAATTCATAACATTCTTACGGGACTCAACTTTCGAACTGAACAATTTAGCAACCATGGGTACTGGGTTGGTTTTGCAGATGTTATTCAAAGTCGCATATACTTCGAATCTTCTGTCAAAGGACTCATTTTGTAGAACGTGAGTACAACCATCAAGTAACTGATTAAGTTTTGAGGACAGTGGTGCTACTTGAATAATCGATCCTGAATGCCAGAACTCTACGTTATGTGGATAAAATGGATCTTTCTTATCTTTCTCTGCTTTTGGTGATGGAACAGTTTGCTCATGCTGTGATTTGAGAATTGATCTTCTTGGAACGGCATCTTGTGGTGGAGAACTTGGAGTTTCAGACATTAAGAGATCATCACTAAATGCTACAGATTTCTTTTTATATGGAGAGTCTATGCTGTTATGTTTGTTTTTGTTGTTGAAGGAATTACTATGGGCACGTTTAATAGGCAGCGAATTTAGGAGAGGTGAACGAATTTTATCAGATGCAAAATTGCTTTGATTAGTTTCATTGTCGATCGAATTTTCATTTTCTTTGTAGTCTGGGTTTTCAATAGAATTTTGGTAGCTTGATTCAGTATTTCTAGCTTCATTTTGGTCATTATTCACGTATCTTAAGCTTCTCAGGTTGGGATCAGATGTAGAATCATTATAAATCTGGGGAAATTTGTTAGAGAAGGTTGGTCTATCATTAAGTATAGGAGACTTAATTGATACTTGGCCTTCCATTGTTATGCCGGTAGTAGATACAACCTAATATTGTATATGGTAAAACGAAAATGAAATCCGAAATGCAATAATCGTCTCACTGATCTTAACGCGTTTTTGTCGATGAGCGACTCGCGGGACCCTCTTTGGTTTACGCAGGATTGGCGTCAGAGTACCTACAAGAGTGTTTTTATAATTAAAATAGTTCGGTCGTTAGGATAAATGGCTATTCTACGTGGGCTCTTTTCAGAACCTGTTCTTCATTTTCTGAGAGCCGCCTCTTTCTCGAGGATCTTTCTATAGTTACTTCTTCAATCTCAACGGACTGCTCTTCATTGGAATCTTTAGCTGTTGCTTCATCGGGATCAACTGCAGCATCATCCGCACCTTTTGCCTCCTCTGAAACCTCTAGTTGCGTTGTTTCGTTTTCCTCTTCACCGTTAGCTTTCTGTATTTCGCCAGAAGAAGATTTCATATCTACATCGTCCTCAACAGCAGTATCATCATCAAGTTTTGAAGGAACTTCTTCTTCTTCTTCCTCTCCTCTTTCTTCTTCTTTGTCAACTTCATCGACTTCAAACATATCGACAGTGAGTAAATTGTCGAAGTCAAACCATTTGTCCAGTCGCTGAACCCTTAATTGTTTCCAGAGCGCAACATTTCTTTCTTCGACCACACCTCTATCTCCTTGCGCAATCTTATCGTTCAATGACTTGATGTCTTCACTGAAGTCAGGCTTTTCCTCTTCATTGACAAGTTTCGTAACACCACATTCTATCTTCATGCGACGCGACAATTGCGGAGTGGCGTATGCGTTGAAGTATCGTTTATCTCTGAACAGAATCACTTTGCTGATCTTCTCGTTAACTTTATTCAACTCATCATTTGTTACTATTTTGCTGTCAAACAACGGCTTGCCATCTTGATCTTTACCATAAATCAACCAACCCCACCAGTGGAGTTCGGATCTAGACAATGTTTGTAATAAAAATGAAAATTGAGGATCTGCCGATCGGTATATACGAGTCAGTTCACGTTTTATCTTATAGAGTACGTTTAAGAATTTCTCGGGAGTAGAATCGTCAGAAATATGTTTGACATTAACGGGGGCCTTGAGATCCTGAAAAAACTCCTTTTTATTTTTACCGATCATTTCGTAAAAAAACGATGCGATAATATAGATTTGGAGTATCCACATTTGGCGGTACTTTGGAACATCGAGCATTTTGGAGAAGTATTCTTGGTCACTTTTGCTTAGTTCCTCAAATTTTGGGCCTTTTCTTAATTGCTCGAATGGCGTTAGCCAATAATTTTCAGCTATAAATTTCTTAGACTCATACTTTTCTTTCAAGTACACCACACTGGCATCCTCTTTTAGCAGAGGAACAGCAAATATGTCTGTCTTCTTTGTTTTACGGTAGTATTTGGTCTCCTCTTCTGATAAGTACAGAAATATCTTACTCAATGTATCAAGTGACCTACCCAATAAAGAGGCGTTATTAGGTTTCAAATAGTAGTATGGATCATGAAACATCTTGTTGATTTGGATAAGATCTTTGATAAGATTTCCCTCACGACCTTTTTGAGGTGCTAACTCAGGAACCAATCTATTTGCTGTTGCAAAGTATTTATTAAGTCCCGTGTTGTCTTCGAAATTTAACATGTTCGCAAGGAAGGCTCGTACTCGGAACTTGAACTTGTCGTTAAATGTATCTTCTTTATATGAATCGTATTTGCCAAACGATGTCTTCTGATAATATTTGTCAGTTAAGGAATTGCATAATTCCAAAAGTGCAATTCTATCAGATGTGACGTCCTTATTGAACACTTTTTCTTCAATTATAGTTTGGCGGGATTCGATATAGTCCCAAAACAAGTTGACCGCTCGGGGTGAACTTGTTAAAAGTGTATCCAGAATGACGGCGACTGTATTAAAGAATGTTGTATTTCGAAGAATCAGTACATTATGTATTGCGAAATCAGTTATTGAAAATACTCGAGCCAATGATTGATAATTTTGTGGTGCAGATTTGATAAGTGAAGGGAGTTCTTCATTCAAAATACTTTCCAATGCCACTTGGAGTAAAAATATGGGGCCTTCTTTAGAAATATCTGATTGGATTTTTTCGAGTTCCTCGGAAATGTTCTTTTTTGTTTCTTCATCTTCCAGCGATATATCAAGTTCTGGTTGTTGAAATTTAACGAGATCATTCAATTGAGCCGAATCAAAATCAAATTGGGCCCCATCGAAAGGACTGATGATGTTCGTAGCATCTTCATTAATGGAGTCAATTTGACTTCGAAGTATACCCGAAACATGGTCAATGGCTTCCTGGAGGTTCTCCATCGGTTCCAATCTTCAACTACAACTTTTGAAAGTATGAAAAATAAAAATTATATACAGGTGCTAGGAGATGAAGCTCCACATATTTGTAGTATTAGAAGTCAAACTTCTTGGATCGACTCTTCTTTTTGTCACTTTGACGTTTTTTGTGAAACAATCTTTTTTCCCGTTTATCCTCCCTTATCTCTTCCCACTTTTTCTTGTCTTCCTCACTTACTTCAGATGCAAAATATGTATTTTGTTTGATTTCCTCAAGTAGTTTCCGGAAACATTCATCCGTGTTAGTGTCCCGGTTACGCGAAGAGTCACTCTGAATAAGTATTCCTCCTAATTTAGTCTCGTAGCGTATCTTTTTCTCCAGGATTTGTGACCGAACGGGTGCTGGAATCCAGTAGCAAAATTGAGGATTGAGCCATCTGTCTGCAGTCAAAGCAACAGTAGCCTTCGATGACGTCTTGTTCACCTTTTGGCCCCCAGCTCCTGAAGCTCTACTGTACGAGATATCAAAAACTTCTGTTGGAATTTGGTGGGCGCTGTACGATTCAAGCCATGATTTGGCTGCAGCTATTTCCAGGTCTGAAAAATGGATGAATCTACGGAAAGCGCTGGTAAGCGATGGACCTGATACTGAGGTCAATGCAGAATGAGTCCCCTGGAACGCTAGTCGGAACATGGAAATGATATATGAGTGGATAATAGTTGCTGAAAATGAATAATTTTATATGTTCATTAAATCAGATCAAATGAGTGCGACGACTATAAATCACTACACATACAAACTATCTCGACGGCAAGATCTTCAAAATGATTTGGTCATTTATAAGGACTTAGACACGTTTTCAGCAGCTGAAACATCAACTCCGGTGTTGTCAGGTTCAATGAAGGTCTGAGTAACTTTTCCATCTTCAACCACTAATGCATAACGTTTCGACCGCTCATTGCCGAAGACCTTTGAAGCGTCAAAAAGTAAATCCAATTCTTTGGTAAACTCACCTCTAGGGTCAGCTAAAAATCTAATTGAGCCGGAGTTGTCAACTTGCTCTCCCCACGCTTTGGAGACAAATGGATCGTTAACGGAAACAACATATACGCTAGAGTAGCCCTTGCTCTTCAACTGCTCCAAATGTTTAAGGTATCCTGGAACATGGGAACTAGAACAAGCAGGCGAAAAAGCTCCAGGAACCCCCACAATAATGGCCTTGCTCTTATTAATTTCTTCACTCAAGTTCACATCGTTACCTGGCGAGCCTTCATAAAGAGGTTTGGCTGGAATTTTGTCACCAACTGATACGAAACGGGCACCTGTGCCGCTAAAGTTTCTTAATTGACGAGTTGTAGAACCCAATTGACTACGAATACCAGACATCATGACGGGAAAGAATGGCTGGATCACAACTCAGATTTATAGTTGCGGATTATATAATTCTCATACCGGCCGATGAAGTAATCTTCAACAAACTATTATCGACACTATTCAATATGGCTGCTGCCGACACAACCACAGCAACTCAAAGTGCATTAGATCTTTACCGCAATGCTCTTAACTTTAATGTAATAAGTCGATACGACAGTCTTATAAAGCAACTATTATATCATACATCTCACTGTGTTCTTTACAAGTTTGATGAAGCAAGACAAGAATGGGATAAGACCGATTATCTGGGCACTTTAGCATTATACCTTCGTGAATTCACGCCCCCACAACAAGGCCAGCCTCCTAATTTGCAAACTTTGCAAGCCCTATTTTGCTATGGTTTAATATTGTTGAATAGAAACAACCCAGACTGTTTTTCACTCGGCTTTCTTCCAAATAAAATTACTCGACATTTTTTCCCTCAAGGTGTGAACAACCTGGGCATATTGCAAATGGATGTAGAGCTAAATGATAATCTTATTATTGTAAAGAACTTGTTGGGTGAAATTTATGGTTTGTGGGTATTTAATGAGACTGAGAGATCGAAGTTGCATCAACTATTGGAGTTTTGCTTGACAAATGAACTGACTCCGTACCAGTAGTCTTATAACCTAGAATTTGACTGCAAGGGTTATTTGGCAGCAGAAAGGACTACTGCGTCTGCAGATCGGAAATTGTTACTGGACTTACATTTTGAGAAAAATGTTTGTAAAGACAGTAGCTGCTATTCTAAATGGAAATGGTCAAGTCAATAGACACTAAACATCGCCTTTGGTTTGAGGCCGTTTAAGCTGATAAAACAAGGGCTAAACTTTGTAAAATAAATAGAGTACACACAAATTATCATATATCTGTCTAACAAATTAACCCATTTTGGAGTCAAATTTTCCAAAAATTTGGTCAGGTGGTTCATCTCTTTCTTCTGATTACACAGAAGTGTAAATTGTTCGTCTTCTCTGCCTGTTTCCTCTCCCATTCAGAGTTCTTTGCGGGCCTAACAATCTTGGTGAAAACATCGAGACACCAGACTCTCAACTTAGCGAAACAATCTTCAATTACACTAGAGTCCTAGCTCCGGTTTACAGCTCTCTGCATTAGCTTGTAGAAGTCATCAATCGTTGAGTAAGTAACGGAGTTATAGCCCGTGGGGACATGAATATGAGAACTCGACCCCAACCAGGACGATCACAGCCATTGAGAAGTCCCACGTCCGCTGGATCTGTAACGACCTCGCAACAAGTGGGACCGAAAAATGGCCAAGTAACACAGGCTTCGGCGCAAAATGCTCTGGCTAAACGTAACCCATTGAATTATCCATTTGCTACTACTACTCAGGAGATTCTTCGTAAATATGCAAAATACCCACCTTCGCTAACCTTCCATATATACGAATCTCACTTCAAATTCAACAATTCCCAAGACTCTCAAATCCTCCCTAAAGATTCCCCTATGGCCAAGAGTTTTCTCCAGCATATTATGCGAGAAGAAATACCCAGTGAGTTAAGCGAGCTCATCAAAGATTTTGGTATAAGGTCCTATGATGGGTGCTTGATAGTGCAAGTATATGATCACCGTAATATGATATCGTTAGAAACGGGCGAAAAAATCACTACGCCAGAAGAAACTGATCCTAAGCTGCTGCAGGCTAACGCTCCACCTCCGGCAGGTGCTAAGCCCAAGACCTATAGAGCCCTTATGAAGCCTACTCCTTTATCATTATATTACGATCTTCTATACCATACTGATTCCGCCCTTACCAAGTTTTCAGATCCATTAGCACTTCAGATGGAGTCAGAAATTCTCACATTAACCAATCGAAAACTTAATTTGGGAGTGAGTTTAAATCCATATCAGTGTGCGCCATATCTCCAGCCTGAAGTTGATTCCCCTACAGTAGAATGGGACGAGTCTTTACAGGATTACAAAGTCAAGCATACCCATAGAGAAGAGGTATCCCGTGAGGCACGTAAATTGCATCTGGAAGAGCTTATCCTTCACAAGACCTCCGAATATGAGGAGATCATGTTCCTTCTTTCTAACAAGCACAAGAAACCAGACGAATCTCTGGAGAAACGGTTGGTGGTTGTAGGACCACCCGCCTTGACAGGCGGAGTAAAGGATGGAGACAAGAACGGAAGTTCTGAAAACGGTCTTTCAGCCGGTACGGCAGCTGTTGTTGCCAGCGCCAATGCTTCTACTACCAACAACACTGGTCAATTCATGCGTCTTCGTTTTATTGAGGAAATTCGTAAGCGGAGAGAAGCTCAAAAGTCACAACAGGAAGCTAATGTAGCAGTTCAAGCTCAAAATGGAGGCATGAACCCATTGGTTCAAGGTAGCATTTCGAATGGCGGAATGGTTAGTTCGGGCGGTACCCCATCGATGGGTAATGCTGTGCCGAATAAGATGGATCCCAAGGCAAATCCAGCCGATAATGGTGGTATACAAAGACCTCCACTGGCAGCAGCGCAACATCAAATGCTTGCCGATAAGGCACAAGCACTTAGAGCTCAACAACTACATGCACAACAGCAACAACAGCAGCAAAGACAACAGATGCAACAGATGCAAGGACGTGGTCAACCACCTAATAAGCGTCCTCGTGTGGATATGCCTGGAAACCAACAGCAATTCCAGCAAATGAACCAGCCAATGATGAACATGTCGCAACCTACGTCAAACGCTGGAACTCCAGTTATGAATGGGAATATGTACATGCAAGCAAACGGTGGTCAACAGCAACAGGCTCAGGTTCCTCAGCAGCAGCGTCGCCCCACGCAGCAACAGCAGCAGCAACAGTCACAACAACAACCTCAACAGCCTCAGCAAAGACAACCTGGTATGCAACAAGCCGCACCAGGACAACAGCAACGTGTTCCTGGTATTCAGCAACAGCAACAACAATTATTCCTGACCTTATTGTCGCCTCAAGATCAACAGTTGTTCCGTCAACTTCAATCCCGTATGAACGCATTTTTCATGATGGGACAAAGTGGAGTTGCCGCCAACAGAACGCAATTGAACCCCCAGCAGCAGCAACAGGCTTTGCAACAGGCTAAACTTATACAGCAGCTGCTTCTTCAGAAGTTCCCTGTTTATTTCCAACGTTTGAGACAACTCCAAGTTCTCCAGCAGAGGCGCCAACAGCAGCAGCAGCAGCAGCAACAACAACAACAACAACCACAACAGCCACGAGTTAACGGACAGATGGGAGTGACACCACCCCAACAGTTTAATCAACCAAACATGAATTTGAATCAACAACAGTAGTGTTGATCCGATTAAATAGGTTCATATAGACCTAAGTGTAATACTATGGGATTAAATCAAATTTATAATCATCTTCAGATTTGGTGGTATAAATCAAATTACTAACTAATCATAACAGCAAATAGATATTTCGTTACAGCACTTGAGACAGCTATTTCTGCTTGTCGATGGTACTACCATATATACCCAAAGCAGTCACCGTGGCGACCGTATAGAAAAATGCTTTGCCTACTTCCTTCAAAACGCCCCTCAAAGACCAAGAATCAGTCTTTTGACGTTTGTTCGTTTGCTCAGTTTGGTTGGTAAGATCAAGTATCTCACCAAGCTCAGTATTGTTGTCAGGAATCACTGAAATATAACCGGATACATCGTCATCAAGTTCAGAATAAGTTCTCTTTCTTGATTGTGGCTGCTCTTCATTCTCATCAGGAGTACTGAGTTCTTCGTCGTCCGTGTACGAATCGAGTATTATCTGGGTGAAAGTGAGATCGTTGCTTGAGTCGCTGTTCGAATCAGATTGAGACGACACGTCGGATTCAGAAATCAATATGTCAGAATCAGATATATCTGATGCCTCAGAGTACGATGCACTACCTTCTCCAAGCTCGTGTAACTCATCGATCTCGTAATCGTCGTCAGATTCGATATTCTCAGCGTCACGTAATTCAATAACACCTCCGCTAATAGATACTTGCTTAATTATTCCCAATTGAGGGGATCCAAACTCGTTCAAAGGAACGTAGTCTTCCTCTGGGAACTTCTCGAAGATGCTCAAGATCTTGTTAGAAGGGCGTAACATAATAAATCCAACGATGTCGCCATCGTTTAAAGTCATGGAGCGCTCAGGAGATAATGCAAGTCCGTTTACGACAGTTCCAAAAGTAGAATCCCGGTCTTCAATGTAGAATCCGTCTTCATCACGGCTAATCTCAGCGTGTAATTTGGAAAGATGGGCATTTGAGAAGGCAAAAGAATCGCTTTTTGCAAGTCTGTCAGGGTTGGAGCGGGAAGCTCTGGTCACGCAAATCAGCTCTCCAATATTAAGATGAGCCCGTCTAATATCAGATGTCTCATAATCATTGAGAGCTTGCGAATCGGTAGCTACAAGTTGAGCGGAAGAGATTTCAAGGTTGTTTCCATCGTCATCATCCACATCTTCGACCACCACTACCAGATCAGACGTTGGTATCAGGCCTTTCAGACTGGCCTCTAAGTCAGCTGCCCTCAGTGAAAGGGAATCATTCACTGCATCGGCATCAGTTTCTGCCGCCCATAGTAAATCTTGAATCTTGTTGCTTGACATAACTGTTGTTGAATCAAGTTAATAATTTTAAAATTCGGGCTTATCGCGCGATAAGCTGGGTGTGTGTGTGGGTGGGTACAACAGGACTTCGATAATGATTTTAAGGAAACTCTAACCTCAGAAGTTAACTTGTGTCGAAATAGGCATAAAAAGGGAAAAAGGAAGCTTTTGATCTATAACTGCCTAGCTGAAGATTTGAGTGGATTTTGTTTGTGTAGTGTACATATTGTTAGACCAACAAACATAAACGCTAAATTGAGTTGTCGCAACCTAAATACTGAAACGGGTAAATTAATTATGTAGTGATCTATAATTATTTCCAAGAGAAAATACTCCTATTGTTGTATAAAATTAAATTACTTGATTGTTATACTATGAACTGAAATTTTGTGTTCTAACGCTAACTTGGTTTGGTTGAAGGAGATCAGCCACGTAATTTGGATTTCATGACAAAGCAGAACCATGCTAGATGGTGTAGAGTACTTAAAAGCCTCATTCTCCGTACAACTTTGTAAACTCACTACCGCCAGAAACTGGTACTTGAAGCCAATTAAGCTCGTCGTACTTAGCGCCTCCTTCAATCATGTGAAACGCATAAGCAAAACGAGACTTAGTCAGTCTGTTCTTCTCTGACTTATGCAATACCTTATCATTGATTAAAATTAACGATCCGGATTTGCACTCGACAGGGACGTAATCCTCGGGACGATCTTCAGGGATGTTGGTCTTATCACAATCCAAGCTAATGAAGTTGCAACCCAGTTTACCTCCATCAATTTTCACAAACCTATTTTGAACAGGGAACACTTTATGTGTACCTGGATTGTACCATAGGCATCCGTTCTCTTTAGTACAATCTTCTAGAGCATACCAAAACCCGATTGCACACTGTGGATCAGTGTAAAGAAAAGATGCATCATGATGCGACGGCACTTGATTTTCTCTTTCAGACTTTCCAGCACCAATTGGATGCTTAAAGATGCACATACTCTGCAATACTCTTGGATCTTTATAATTCAAGCTTCTTGCAATGGCTTGTACCTTTGGATCCAAAGTAGTTTTACGGAAGACTTCGTCCTTCATGTGGAGTCCATGGCCAATCTTATTAATCGCCTGTTCTTTTGGATATAATAATTTTCCATTCTCGTCAAAAGCGTCCGTATCAAAGAAGAACAGAATGTTTTCTGAAGAATTGAAGAAGTAACTATCGCCAATATGATCGTTTTCGGCAGTCTTAAACTGCGTGAGGGGATGCGAAGAAACGTCGAAATCAGTTAATAATTGATGTGCTCTGTTGAATAGTTGCTTGGTTTCTTCTGGTTCTAAAAAGTCGGGTATACAAAGCATTCCTTCATCTTGAAACCTTTGTATTTGCTCTGCAGTAAGTTCTTGTGCTTTATGGGCCATCTTCGAAGTGTTATCAGTTGAAATCTATGAATTATGTAAGATCGAGTCCATATCTATATGTTCATATTATTTGCTAAGACAGACCAATTATTTTCTAAATTTGGCCAATTCCCAGTAGCGCAAGCCAGGATACGCAACAGCTGTGAACGCCATGCATAGCCAGAAGCCAATATCTCCACCATTGTGACCTAACTTTTTGGCAATTGGGCCCTGCCAGTAAGTTTGATTCATTCCAACAATCGCACCAGCTACACCCACTATGAACGCAGCTATGGCTGCAAATCCGTTCGTGATTTTCAGCTCATCATTCCATGAATTCCAATTGTAGAGATATTTTTGTTCAGTATCACTGTCATTACCAAATTCTGCTGAATGCATTCTTCTCATTGAAAAGTTTCTCCGGAACACCAAGTTTTCAATAAGCAACATTGTAAGGTACATTGAGATCCAGTAGCCGAGCATAGGAAGGAAGTTACCAATGATCGTAGAAAGATGGCTTCTGCCAGCAAGGGAAAGAACAAGGTAGATCACTGCAATTAATGTTGCCCAGCACCATCTAGGGATATAAGTAAAATGGCGGTCCATTAACTGACACTCAAATGCACCCGAATAAGTATTCATAATATTATTGCAAACAAGAGACAAGTACCATACGATCATGACAAATTGGCCGAAGCGTCCCCAATGACTAAATGTTTTCATCATTAGTGCTCCGATTCCTCCCAGCTCGTAAGCTTGATTCCATGGCTCGTAGGAGTAGGCAATTGTTCCACAAATAGTCCCAACGACTGCAACTAAAGTGGTAGGCAAAGCAATGCCAACAAATGTAATTAAGAAGGCAGTAATTGAGGAAGTGTCTTCTGGAAACATTACGTAGTAGTCTGACGCTCCTGACCCCCAAGTTGCGGTCACTGAATATCCAATTGTGAAGAACGAGAGCCAATTTCCTCTATTAGTTGCCGACGAATTATGAAAACTGGCAATGATTTCGTTGCTCTCTTTAATATGACCCAGTTTTTGGCATACTACAACATAAAATAGGATAACTGCAATGGTTATAGGAATAGCAAGAACAGTCTGAAATCTCACTAGAATTCTAATTCCGAAGACTGCAATCACGATGCTCAACACAGTCACAATGATAATTCCAGCGCTGGTTGGTGCTCCTGAAACGGCAGCAAAAACCTGACCTCCAAGAACACAATTGACAGTAGACCATCCAATTGCGCCCACAATGCAAACTAGAGACACAAACTTTACACCCCAAGTTCCAAATAAGAATCGAGCACCTACCATTTGACGGCAACCTGATTGAGGACCCATTGTAGAAAAGTAAGCAGCTACTGCACAACCCAAGTTTAAGGAAATAATTCCAGAGATCATTGAATCTCGAAGATTTAGGCCGTATACTAGCGTTGGCAAGAAAAATGAAGACATCGAAGTCAAGCCTCCACTGGCAGCAATCCAGAGACCTAAAGTGTGAATGATTTGCCAGAGACGTCCATTCCTTGAACCTGTAACGTATTGGACTCGTTCTTCGGGAGTGTATCGCTCGATCCCATTTGCTTCCACTCCATATGCATCTAATTTGTAAATCCAATGGAGATACCGTGGGACATGCAGACTACGATCTACCAGAATTGATTTCAGCTCAATTTCCACACTGTCCAGTTTGGGCATGATTTGGGTTCATGTAGTGCACTGGAAGGCCTTTTAATATTCTTCCCATTGCTCCTCTTATCCGCTGTGGGCGCTAGTTCGTAAATTCATATTCGCTCATCTCATTTCCTTGTAAGCGCATACGATGTTGCACGAAATATAAAAAGGGTGCTAAATGGCAATTGAAGAGGATTATGAGTTTTGTGATCCAATTACTCGAGAAGCACTCTAAGGAGTTTAAGCAGTCAATCTCTCATCATCTTACAAACGAAGTTTGCATCGGTACCTTAGCAGACTCGAGGTTGTATACCTATCTAGTACAAGATCAAAAGTTTTTCTTCCTGGGACTTCGAGTAATTGGTAAGGCAATTTCTTTATGTGATAATGTCCCTGCTTCAGTAACACTAGGCCAGCAACTAGGTTTCTTTTGCAATGATGAGAATAACTATTTTGAAAATGCTATCAAAGAAATCAAAAGGACAAATTTGCAAGAGTTACAACAAGAGTGCCCTTCAATGCTAGTGGCTGATGTTCCACCTTTGCCAGAGGTACAGAATTACATTGATGTTCTTGATGACTTAAGTCAAAACTGCAAATCGTATCCGGAGATCATCACTTTCATCTATGTAATGGAAAAGGTTTACCTCGGTTGGACGGAATACAATCTGGATGTCATAAGCAGCAAGTTGCCCTATAAATACTCAGAGTGGATCCGGCTACATTCTGGAAGAGATTTCACAGCATGGGTGCAATTTTTAGAGAACGAAGTAAATCGAGTTGCAAAATCAGACCATGACAAGGAATTATGCGACGCTATTTTCATTAAAACTGTTGATTTAGAGATTAAGTTTTTTGACGCATGTTATAATTATCGAGATTAATTATCCAGCATCAGTTCAATATGCCAAATAGTTCAAATTATGGAAACAAAGTAGGAACGAATATTGTAGATCTCATACATTTGGTCCATAGACCATAACTATATACATGTATTAATTCGATTCGGTTATTTGTACAAGAAAGAAAGCCATGAGGCCAGTCTTGAGTCTCTCTCCTCTTGGGAGATGAAAGCATCAAGATGCTTTTTGATCTTTTCCACACCTTCTTTAGCGGTAGCTTCTTTACCAATTACATCGACGAACTTACCCTCACTGTCCATAAGATAGAAGAAAATAGAGTGGTCGACTAAGTAATCCTGACCGGGCTTAACATCTGGTGGGGTAGAAAAGTAAACACGATACTGCTTACAAGCATCCTTAACCTTCTCATAAGTTCCAGTCAAACCAATGATCGAAGGATGGAAGTCTTTCAAGTAAAGCTTGTTAACTTCCGGGGTGTCTCTTGCAGGGTCACAAGTGATAAAGATGGGTTGCAATTCGATCTTATCCTTCTCGAGCTCATCGAGCATCTCTCCTAATTTGTCAAGTTCATCAGGACATACATCTGGACAATGAGTGAAGCCAAAGTAGATGATAGAGAACTTCTTGTCGTTGTTGATCAACTTCTCATGGGTAAATGGTTTACCTTCCGTGTCAATAAGGTCGAATGGGCCACCGATTAAAGGCTTTCCGTATCCTCTCTTCGATTCTACTTCCTTCTGAATTCTCAACCGCTCTTTTTCACGAGAAAACCAGTAGGTAGCACCACCTCCAAGAGCAATAAGTAACACTACGGCTTTCCAAGCACCGAACTCAATACTGTTACCCTTAGCATACTTCTTGTTAGATTGACTGCCGCCGATGGCAACTCTACTCAATGGTCTAGATTTAGGGCGGTTAGCTTGGTCTTGTGGTGATTTTTCAGTAGAAGCAGCTTGATCAGAAGCGGCTGAATTCTCAGTTTTTTTGTCATTATTGTTGTTTTGAACTTGGAAGCGCAAACCAGTAGTACTGAATCCTCTGTAGCTACGTGCTAAGGATACAGGAGCCCGACTCCGAATCAATCCTCTCAACATGGTTGTGGTCTAAACTTAGTAATGAGCAATTTATGTGCGAATTGTCTGATGAGGGAACCTCATTAAATCAGCGTGCGGCAACCTCCTGCCTCTACCTGTCTAGAAATGGTCGATGCATTGATCTCTTGGGGCAAGAGCAATGGCGTAGAAGTCAGCTCAGGAATAGAATTTACGCAAATTGAAGCCAACAATTGGGGAGCAGAATGGAAGGGCAATGCTGGTGCAAAGCCCAAGATTTCACTTCCTGTCAACCTCATCATCTCATTAGACACTGCAGTCGATGCCTTCAATGATATTGCAGGTAACCCAGAAGTAGTTACAGAAATGCTTAGAAAGGTCAAAAACTCGAATTCACTCTTGAAATTGTATTTGGCAAAGGCAAGAACCCAAGGATTCAGTACGCATTTTCAACCCTACCTTGATCTTCTTCCTAATTTGAAAAATATGACCACTCCATACTGCTGGGACGCTGAAACAAAGGAGCTTGTCAAAGGGACAAATTTAGGCAATTCGCTTCAAGCAAACTTATTGCTGTTGGTAGAAGAATGGTGGGAAATCATTAATCTTCTTCCAGAACTGGTTGAAAAACCCACCCAGCATTTTGTTAACATGAAATTTTATTATGAGGCCAAATTTTACACCGATGATGACATGTATCTGTACATTGTAACTAAGGAAGATCCAGAGAATTGGACTAGCTTTGGCAACTACTTATGGGCGTCTATCATACTTAAATCTCGGTCGTTTCCAGCATACTTGATTAAAGATGAACTACAGAGAGAAGTCAAACGTGATGAGGGCATGTTGCTACCCATTGTAGACCTTTTGAATCATCTGCCCAAAGCCAACGTAGAATGGGGCGTCAATAATGGCAAGTTCATATTGACTTCAAATAATGCGCTACCAGGTGAACTCTTTAACAACTATGGTTTAAAGGGCAACGAGGAACTCCTTATGGGTTACGGATTTTGCATAGAAAATAACGCTGCTGATGTGGCTGCTTTAAAGATTAAAGTTCCTGAGCAGTTTATGCCTGATTTGAAACTGTTTGGTGTTAGACTTCCACAACTCGAAGAGTACACAAACTCAATAGTTGATCCCACTGTTTCACCTGTGGGGAATAATGATGCCACAGATGGTATTTATTTCCTTAAGGATGATTTTGTACCGGAGAATCTTATACAATTGTTTCAGTGTCTTGTCAAGAACAAATGGGAAAAGACTGTTAGTCTAAGAATGAAGTTTGCTGGCCTCAATCAGTTGAGAAATGCAATTGAAGCTAAGGCACAGATACATGCTAGCATTGCTATTCCCGTGTCGAATGACATCAACAGTAAGAATGCCCAGATTTATGTTAAATCTCAAAAACTGATATTTTCATCATGTGTCAAGGCACTTAAGCGTATCGAGAAAGATATGTTAAGCAACGAAGAGTACAAACCCAAACTTATTTCTCTCAAAAATGTATACAAAAAGGACGAAAAGTTTCAACAGTCCTTGTTGGTGTCATTAGGAGTAACTTCTTATGACACTTTGGTTGCCAATGAGCTACAAGATCAATGCTGGTTGTTGTACTTAATAAGGTGCTATAACCGGGACGAATATATCCATAGTCCTGAGGATGAGTCTTCCAATTACCTTCCGAAGTGGATTCAAGATGCATTTAAGAGATTAAAGCAAGAGACTGAAGTTAGTGCCACTGAGGTTCTCCAGTACCAAGAATTGTACCAAGGACTCATACCACCTTTGGCAGAACATGTTCCTGAGATCTATGGCGTGGGCAACTGGCAAGTTGAGCAACTCGTTTTAAGTGCCAAGTTGTTGGACACCATCAGTTTTACGCGAGGCAAAAGTCAAGAATGTATATTAGTAGCACCATAGTCGGACGTTTATCGCAAAATTATATATAGTAATCTACTCTTCCTTGATACCACCAGCACCGCTGGTCTCAGCAGCAGCGACAGAGTGCTTGTCAGTCTTGACGTCACCGGCTCCACCGGTCAAGGCCAGCATCAAACCAGGAGCTGACTTGAAAGGTCTCTTCAAGTCGCCCGAAGCTGGCGATCCGAAAACATGAATCTTGACAATGTTAGACTCAAGAGCAGACTTGACAGCAGTCACCGATTGCATAAACAATGGGTTGGTGTACTTCATGTAGATGTGCATGAAGCCCATCATTGCCATTCCGGTGAAGATCGACTTCATTTGAGAGTTAACTTGTTGCAAATCGTAGTCCTTCACGGTGGTAACAACAGCCTTCTCTTCAGCGACACCACCAAAGGGGTTAGCTGGCTCGACATACTTAAGGGTAGTCAAATCGTTTTTGGCGTTGATTTTTGCCCTGGCAATGAAGTAAACGAGGAAAGCAATCGCCTGACAGGAAAGGTAGCCCACACGAACGTAGAAAAGGATTGTGGGGTCCTCAAAATCTATCTTCTTGGAGAGCTGCATCATGGCAAGCATCAACACTAAGTTGGTGGCGGCGGGATTCATGGTGATGAGTGTAGATTCGTACCGACAACTGCCTCGCTGGTGAAAAATTAATGGGATTACCCGGCTGCGATAAGCGGTTAGCGACTTTCTTAGAAAAAATGGGGAAACATTAGTGCACCGCAGCACACGGCACCCTTATCAAGGTAGGCTAACGGCTTTTCACGGTATATTCTTAATATCAGATTAGCAGCATATGATGTTATATTCATATAGGAATCATTTCTTTAATTTTTGCCGGATTAGAACATTAGTTTTGAAAATGTCTCTCTTAAGTTTCAGATCTCCAATTTCATAATTTTGCAATTTTCTATGTTTCTACTAACCTCCAAAAAATACCAAATTAATTTTTTAGTAAACGTAACTTTTATGTACTTTTAGAATTATAAACTACAACTCAGCATCTTCATCGAAAGTAATATCACCAAACTCCCAGCATCCAAGATGTGCTCTCTTGGCTTCTTCTTGGGCTTGTACGAGTCCTTGGTAAATGTCCTTTACATGAGGCAATGCTTTGGTTGCAACATCCACGACGGCCCAACCTTCGCTAACAAGTTTCTTGTTAATAGTGTATGAAGGGTCCTTGAGTGATTGCTCTGAATCGTAAACAATAGCATCGTACTCAACTCCTGGAACTCTCGAAGGAATGGCGCTGAGTACTAGTTTCTTGTCAAATGCGATGTCCTCCAAGAAGTATAAAGCATCAGTAAGATAATCAGTAGGCTTCGTAGGTGGGAGAGTCAAACTCTGCAATCTACAAGTGTGAGCAAATGGTGGAAATTGAGCGGTGCCAAACTGAGCTGGAAGAACCCTTAATGACGACAAGCCAACTTTGTCGACGTTACCAAAGTCTAAATGCTTAACTTCAAATTTGTTTGAAGGACGGTCAAAGTTGATAACCTTAGCTCTATAGTATTTGCCATTCTCAGAAAACTTAGCAGAGACAAGTTCATTCTTCTTTGGTGGTTTGGTCAAGTTATGAGGAAGGTCAGTCGACGAGGTGCTTGCGCTGGCGTTTTGATTATGGAAATCAGCAAACGCCTTCTTGAACCTAGCGAATGTAGACTCGGTCGCAGAATCCAATTGATGGTAAGAGATAACACCTTGTCCATCAATATCAGTGACTTCAACATCAAAAAACTTTGGTTTCGAAGCTTCAAGAGTCAATGAAGAGAGTCTAGCTGACTCCATTTCCACCTCTGCCTTCGCAGCAGCGGCGTCGTAGTTTTTCCACATTCCTTTTTTAGCGGTTTGAGCACTCTCTTCGGCTTCCACCAATTCATTACTAAATTTATTGGAGCGAAGAGCCATTTCATGGGTAGATGACAATCCGTTCTCAAGGATAGCAACTTGTATAGGTGACAATGACTTGCTATTCTGATACAAGTTACCAATAAAATTACCCATCTTGTCAGTATCGTAGATTTCAAACTCAACATGACGCTGTAAAAACTTCTTGTTCATGTACTTGAGACCTTCGTCAGCAACCAGTGAGTCTTTTGAGTTAGCTAAACCACCAAGAATTAACGTGAGTTTGGTTCCTTCCTTAGGATTATAAAGCTTGACCCTATTTACAGATGAAATGTAATCCACATGGAACCCTCCGGAAATACGGCCCTTTTGCTTAAAAGTTGTTAAGAAAGTCTTGGCTTTGGTAACGTTCTCAGATGCGTCAACAACACGAGGACTGACAGTAATGATCTTGGTCAAGTCACCAGTAAAGAAAATACCCTTTTTGCCTGATTTCTTTTGCTCTTCTTCTAATTCAATCAAGCGATCCCAATTCATGGAACGTTCGTTAGATGTTGCCTTATTATGACGAATAACTGAAGCCCATCCATTCAGAACAATAAGCTCAGAAAGGTCGTTGCCCGATAATGACAAACTTACAAGGAAACGACTGTCGAATCCTAGCTCCTTATTAGCCTCTCTGAATCCATCAACGGTCATTGATGCAGACTTGCCAATTGCATGATGTCTCACGAATTCTCTAGCAGAATTGACAATGGCCTGCTGAAGCTGAGAATTTGAAGTTAACGTGGAGTCGTTAGGACGAGGAGCTCTCACAGAAGCAAGCTGAACGGTTACTTCCTCATCAGATGGAAGACGAATGACAATGGTATCAGCACCAGTGACTCTAGCGATTTGAACATTGTCCACGGTAACGCCAGGACGAAGGTTTTTGCTGGAGAATTTTCCTTGAACAGTTGTCAGGCTTGCATTGAATCCCGATGGCTTGCCAGTTGCAAATAATCCTTTCCCTAAAGCCTTTGCAGTTTGTTCAGCTCTTCTATAGTTGGCCATAACAGCAGATCCAATGATACCCAGCTGCCAGTCGACAACTTCACCCAAACCAGATTCAAGTAACTTCTCATGGATACTGTTACCAGAAGGATGCTGGAATAACGCTACTGGAATACCATTTTGGCTCTCTCCTAATATGGACACCTTAATGTTAGCTTTGGTGGTCATAAGTTTCTCTTCTACAAATTGCTTAGCTTCGAAGGCCACCTTTTTATTGCCTTGTTCATCATCGGTACGAGGACATTTGACACCGGCCAACAAGAGTGGGGTAGTGACATGCTGATTTTTGTTGAGGATGATACGAGCCATTACTCGGTCGCCAGAAATCACCTTTTCCACGATGGTAGTGATGGGCGCTTTTTGTGACTTTTCCTTGATGGAGTCGTTGAGATCTACAAGTTCAATACGATCTTCGGTGCCCCATAATCCGGCCTGAGCAGACCTGGCCTTGGTCTCCAACACTCCGAGATCTTCAGCTTCATTGGACGATCCTTCCTTAAGTTTCACCCAACCTTTTTCCAACAAGTACTCAATTAGCGAAGAAAAGATAGGAGCCAGGATATCACCGAATTCCTTGCCCGTGGGAGTCTTGTGGTGGACGGAAAACTTGACTTCTTTGCCGATTAAGAGTTGTCTCAAGAACTCTTTGGAACCAAAACTGTCGCCACGGACACCGGACAAAGTCAAAACACGCTCGGGGGCCGGCAATTGGGATGTTTTAGCAGGCACAAGCACCACGGTGTCACCGCTTAACACATTTTTAACCTTGGCGACGAGAGACTGGGACATGGTGGGTGAGTTGTGGGGAATTTTTCACTTGCCAAGTGGCCGCGACCACCGGATCAAAATGCAAAATGTCGTGCTTGGGACTATTAAGCGCTTACTTTCATATCTCGTATAGCCCATCCCACAGCATAGAATTGTCCGGTAGTAGTCATGGCTCGAACCACCGCCCAGAGACGACTCCTTAAGGAGTTTCAGCAGCTCTCGAGAGACTCTCCAGAAGGCATTGTGGCCGGACCCATTTCCGAAAACGACCTTTACAAATGGGAATGTTTGCTCGAGGGCCCTGTAGATACTGCCTACGAAAACGGGGTGTTCCCTGCTCTTTTGGAGTTCCCAAAGGACTATCCCTTAAGTCCTCCCGTGCTCAAGTTCGATCCTCCGATCTTACATCCCAACGTCTACGCCGACGGAACTGTCTGCATTTCGATCTTACACCCACCGGGTGAAGATCCTAACCAATATGAGCGCCCAGAAGAAAGATGGTCGCCCGTACAAAGCATAGAGAAGATTCTACTTAGTGTAATGCTGATGTTAGCCGAGCCAAATCCCGAGAGTGGAGCCAACATCGATGCTTGTAAATTGTGGAGAGACCATAGAGACGAATTTAATCGGCAGGTCCGAACTCACGTAAGAAAGAGCTTGGGATTGTAGGTGATTGTAGAGGGTTGAGAAGGATGAAGGTAGAGATTTCTATGGGTGCCCATGGATTTTGACGCTACTTAGTTGCATGAATCACTGGCTAGGCTTATGTGCGGGTGTAGGGTTGTCCGTTTTCACCTGCCTCATTAGTATTATGGAAATCCAATTCCGCTGCAGTAACGGTTGTGAAATATATATACTGGAGTGAAAGTACATGGAGTGTTATATACCCCCATATACTATAATACATGACTAATCGAACTGCCCGTCATAGAATGGTTCTAGATGTGCCCGTATGCATCATTGGGGCCGGAGTATCTGGCCTCAAGTGTGCTGAGACGCTATTGAACGATAAAGCCAATCGATTTTCACCCAAGGACGTGATTGTCTTAGAAGCCCAAAATCGGATCGGAGGCCGTATTCTTACTGATAAGACTCTGTCGAAGCATGGATATTCCTACGACCTCGGTGCTGCTTGGTTTCATGATAATCTTACCAATCAAGTATTGAGTGAAAGTCTCGCCGATGGCAGCTTCAATATTAAAACTGATGGATATTACGATGACAAGGAAATTCTCATGTACGCTGAGGAGAACAATGGTCCATTAGACACTAACAGTCTCAAGTTGAATCGAGTTTTGGAAGAGATCGAAAAGTTCATCGAGATCCATTTCTTTGAAAATCTTGGGGTGGCCGACATGTCACTCAAAGAAATCCTTCCTTTATTCTTAAGCAAGTACAAGGAAAGACTCACACCAGCTCAATTGCAATATTGTGGACGAATGCTTCGATATTTCGAACTTTGGGATGGTATTTCATGGGATCAAATCAGTGCAAAATACTGCGTGATGGACCATAACGGAAGAAACTTGTACAATAAACTAGGCTATGGTTTTGTAATTGATAAGCTCGTTAAGGCTATTCCGGCCGACACTGTTCATAAGAACCAACAAGTCGTGTCAATAGATACCACCAATGCCAACCATGTTGTCATCGAAACTGCACTGGGTTTGACCATTCGATGCCAATTTGTGGTTCTGTCTGTTCCACTTTCAGTTCTCAAACTAAGCTCAACTCATGACTATGGTATCACCTGGAATCCTCCACTTCCAAGCAAAATGCAAACAGCTCTTGATGCAGTTCATTTTGGCGCATTGGGAAAGGTCATTTTTGAGTTTGATTCCATTTGGTGGCCCATGGATCAGGATAGATTTGTAATTCTTTCAAAAGAGAATGCCGAACACCTTGAAGGGCCATTAAAGGCACCTCCAAAACCATTTACTTACCCAACATACGTTATAAACTATGCTGCAGTGCATCATGAAAGACCAAGGGGAAGTCTTGTACTTTTAACACAATCACCCTTAACGGAGTATTTGGAAGCTCATCCTGAACTAGCATGGGATTATTTTAAACCTATGCTCTCTAAGATAGTTGTGGATGGACAATCTGTTCCTGAAAAGCCTATAAACGTGATGACTACTGGATGGACATTAAACCCATACGCCAGGGGTTCTTATGTAGCTCTTTTGCCGGGAGATGAGGCTGAGGGCATAAATCATTTTCTTGGAGAGGATTCCTCTTTTGGTCCTGGTGACTCGAGGATTAGATTTGCTGGTGAGCACACTGCCATTGATGGAGCCGGATGTGTTCATGGAGCTTTTGAAAGTGGAAAAAGAGAAGCGCAATACATTTTAGAGCACAAGAAAGAGAAAGCGTTATTTTAAAACAAAGAAGTAATACGAATATACGATTTACCGAATATGCACATTTTCAGTTGTAGATCACTTATGAGATAATGTAGAAAATCGCTAACAAGTACAGAAACCAGAGGCATCATCGCGCCTGCACATATCGCAAATATATTTTTCATTTCTGGAACCATCAGAAAACATTCATCATGAGTTTTGACGCAGAGACCGCCGATAACCTCGAGGATATCGAAAAGCAGTTTGCCGTCAAGGCAGTTATGCAAGCTGAGACCTACTTCTCGCTTTTGGAGAAAATTCCAGGTTCCAAATTGAAGCTTACCCAACATGACGACGACATCTACGAAGAGTTCCACAAAGCATTCCCCGAATACAATACTCCAGAGGCTGTAGCTGAAATTAATGAAAATGAAATGAAGAGTCCTCAAGGAAAGAAGAGATGGAGAGACTTTTGTGAGAAGTTTAATGAGATCGAAGACTACAACTTTGGAACCCTTTTGAGAACCAAAGCTTCCGACGAATACAGTCAAGATGGAACCATATTCGTAGTCAGAATCCAATTCTACGCCATCGAGATTGCCAGAAACAGAGCTGGCTTGAATGACTGGATCAAGAAGTAAGTAAAGGGATAGATAAAGAGGTATATTTTGAGATACACTTGTAGAAATTTGTTCTTGTAGAAAGTAGTTGAGGCAGTAGACATAACATATAAAACTCATGTTTTGCTGATTTCAATTAAAATGCAACATCAGTGTTAAATAAAATATGTGATTTTTATAACTTTAACCACAAAACTGCATTAGAATACTTTCTTCCTGGAGATGTCCACTCTCATAACGCTCTCGGTTGCACACGGCAGACGAGGACATTTTTTTGTCGCGCACCCAAACCTCGACCCCAGATCAAGACAACCGTCAGACGGCTTTGGCCAACGATAAACAGCTAACCATGAGTGAAGGACGGTCGAACGCTCGCACACCCAACGGGCAGAAACCAATAAATTGGGCTGCATCGGCGAATCAATCACAGCGTCAACAGCAACCTCCCCAGCATCAAATTCCTCAGCCGCAACAACGCCAACAACAGGCCACCCCTCCACCTGTTGCTAATTATACCTTACCTGGAGTTATCAACTATCTTACATCCGAATTTACCAATCTTGAACGTTTCAAGATTATGACTAACTTGGAGCGGTCGGAAATGAAATACAAAATAATTGACCTCCAGGGCCAAGTCAACTACCTCAAATACATTAATGAACAGCAACGAGTAGAAATATCCAACCTCCAAGAAGAATTGAACAAAGCCAATGGCGAAGATAGCGGCAAGGAAGCAAAAAAGGCATCCACAATCGAACAGATTCCACATGTAGACCTCGAGGTTATTAAAGTTGCTCGTGATCAATTGAATAGTTCTATGAAAGAAGTAGTCCAGTTATTGCGGACGCCAACTCCGTCTAACGGGACATACTTAAACTTACCTGAGGCAGGAGAGCCAGATAACGAATTTGATGAGCTATTCAATAATAATCCAGGAAACAGTCTTGCCGATAAAATGGACGAATTTACATTCTCTGAACGCCCATCTTCCAAACTTAACAATTCGGTATTCGCTCACTATCTTGAAGACATACCTGTTAAGCCTGCCCCGAAAAAAGAGGTAGCCAATTCGGAACCTAAATCCCATAAATCAGTACCGCCAATCCCCGAAATTGATGGTCCAGATACAAAATTGGAGAGTGATGCTGAAACTATTGTATATGACGAAGACGATGTTTTAGAGGTGGATGAGGTTGAAGAGCAGCATAAATTAAAGTTATTAAAACTACAGTCGATTCCACTTTCTGCCACTACAAAGTCATATGTGAGCGACCTTAATCTGTGCGTCATTACCGTCGAATCAGAATCGAAAACTCAGGCAATCGTAGGAATTACTAACCAATCTCACAAATTGCTTTACAAACATCAAATTGATCAGTTTCCTCTGCCAGTAATCGATGCTTATTGTCTCAAAATGTCCCCATATACGCTACTATTTGTTCTTGAATCAAACAAGATCCAGATTCTTCAAGCCAAAAATTCATCTTCAGCTTCTCTGGTCCACATCTTGCCAGACCTTGACGTGGATTGCACTCGAGTTATTGCCAGTGACTTATTCAAAACCGCGGGTGGCTATGGCATCATGATAAACGGTATACTGAAAACTAATGGGCCTACGTTATACATTTATGAACTTAAGTTGACATCCGAAGACGCGTTTGCATTAGTGAAACTTGACCTGTTCGACAAGAAGTTTTTCAATACGATATCGGCGGATCAAAGTCATTCTTTCGAGGCCACCCATTGGATTCGTGAGTCTGGACACTCTGTCGGAACTGGCAAAAAACGTTTTGACATAGATCTGACAAATTTAATATTCAAACTAGGTACATCCGTGGTGAAACTAAACCTTGAATCGCGCTCCTACAAGGAGCTATTGGTAGGTAAAGACTTGTTTCTCGGCTTGAACCTGAGAAACTATGTTCACCGACACTTCCTTCTCGTTCCAGAGGTTTACGAGAGTCAATTGAAAGTCAGGGTTTATGACTGCCTCAAAGAAGCATTTATAGGTCAAGAATCTAGATATGAGTTTACTGATGGGCCGGAAAACCAACAGTTGGCATTAATGGCATCTCTGGAGGATTACGTGATTTTCAGGTTAGGTGATACGGATTTACAAGCAATGAATAGTCGGAATGAGCAGGTAGCTCTGCTACAAGTTGAGGGAAAATTACTGAGAGTGGGTCATAGTGTGGTTATAGAAAACAATAACCTTACGTTTTATAGTCTAGAATAGATCTAGTTGCTATTTTTAAAAATAATACATCAATTTCAAATCCACCACGACCCCATCGCTTCCTGCACAAATACTATCATTTTTTTTTTTTTTTCAAAAAAGCGGCATCGCATTGTCAAATCTTCAATAGAGTAGACATAGTATCCATGTCTAAATCATTTGATGAGTTCTTGAAGCTGCAGCAGCAAGCTCAGCAGCAGAACAAGACATTTGGTTACCGTTATAGTAACCAAAATAATACTCATGCTAATCAAAATTTCCAGCAAGGTTTCCAAGGCTACCAACAAGGCTACCCACAGAATGGATATGACTATGATTCTTACAACCAGAGACCAAATGCAGTTGGGGGCCATAACTACCAGTACCTGGGACAAGTATTTCAGCCAACTGCCCAGCAGGTGGAAAGTTACCCAACTAGTGGATACGCTACTCCAAGCTCTCCAGCTCCAAATTCATCTACCGCTTCATTATCTTCCCTTAATACTGCATTAGACAAACTTAACATCCATAGCCTTCCAATTCACGAGCAGCTCCAAAAGATTGAGCAGTGCACCAAAGTCACCGATGTTCGTTCTGAAATTGACACCATCGTATCCCAAATCGAAACTGAAGGTGCTAGTAAGATCGATGAGTGGAAAATTTTAGACATTCTTAAGTCATTATCCAAGCCAAAGAATTCTCCAGCAGTACGTGAAGCTGCATTGATTCTTGTCCAACAGCTTGCAATCCGTTTTGGAGGCAAGACTCCAAGTGAAGCATACTTAACTCAACTTTTTAAGACTTGTTTCGACGGATTTGCTGACAAAGATAAGAACTGCGGGAGAGCTGCTAAGCAAGCTTCTGATGCTTTATACGGTGACTTCCCTGTCGAGGCATTAGGATCTGTAGTTCTCAATGAGTTCCTCAATTACTTGTCCTCCTCAGCTAAGTGGAACTCCAAGGTTGGTGCCCTTAATTACTTCGAGAAACTCATTGACGATGTTCCTGCCGATTTACTTGAAATGACTTTCATTAGAGCAGTCCCAATTCTTACTGATTTGGCTACTGATTTCAAGCCAGAATTAGCCAAGAAAGGTTTACAAGTTCTCAAGAAGTTTGTCAAGGTATTGGACAACTTAGATTTGCAAAACAAGTATGACCTCATCGTAGACACACTTGCTAACCCAGCTAAAGTTCCTGAGTGTATTCGTAATTTATCCTCCGTCACTTTCGTCGCCGAAGTAACCGAGCCAGCATTATCTTTATTAGTTCCTATTTTGGACAAGTCTTTGAAGATGTCTTCTTCATCTAATGACCAATTGCGTCAAACTGTCACCGTCACTGAAAATTTGACCAGATTGGTAAACAACAAGCGTGAAATTGAACTGTTTATCCCAATTTTGATGCCTGGTGTGGAAAAAGTTGTGAACAATGCTTCCTTGCCTGAGGTAAGAGAGCTCGCTAACAAAGCTTACCAAGTTTTGAAAGAAGCCGAAAATGAGCAAACTGACGGTAAATTCCATGGACGTATCACATTGGAGCAAGCTCAGGAAAACCTTTACAAAACTTCTGACGACTTATTGCCTGTTATTGAGGCTGTCGTAGGTTCAGATGAAGTTAGTAGAAACTATCTTTCTGCAGTTGTTCAAGCTGACGCTAATGCTAATGATTGGAAGAGATTGAAGGAGTACTTGGTTATGGCAACTGATGGACAAGGGGACAGCGAAAAGTATGCGGACAGCATTGTCGCTAATTTGCGTCATCTCTTCACTCCAGAGCGCGGTGAGACTCAGGAAGACGATGATGGAGCCATTGAAATTGTTAATGCTGATTTCTCCTTGGCCTATGGTTCCCGTATGTTGTTAAACAAGACCAATCTTCGCCTTTTGAAGGGACATCGCTACGGTTTATGTGGAAGGAACGGTGCCGGTAAATCGACCTTAATGAGAGCTATCTCTAAGGGACAACTAGAGGGCTTTCCATCTCCTGACGAAGTTAGAACTTGCTTCGTGGAACACAAGTTACAAGGTGAAGAGGGTGATATGGATTTGGTTAGCTTTATAGCTTCGGACCCTGAGTTAGCTAAAGTTGCTAGGGAAGATATTTCCAAAGCCTTACTTGCCGTTGGCTTCCCTCAAGAGAGATTAGAACAAAAGGTCGGCTCCTTGTCTGGTGGTTGGAAGATGAAGTTAGAATTGGCCAGAGCCATGTTGATGAAAGCCGATGTTTTGTTGTTGGACGAGCCCACTAACCACTTGGATGTTGGCAATGTTAAATGGCTTCAAGACTACTTGGTTGAGAACACGAATATCACCTCATTAATTGTTTCCCACGACTCAGGATTCTTGGACGCCGTTTGTACTGATATTATCCACTATGAGAACAAAAAGTTGGCATACTACAAGGGAAACCTCTCTGAGTTTGTAAAGGTTAAACCTGAAGGTAAATCGTACTACACCTTGAGTGATAGCATCGTCAAGATGGCATTCCCACCTCCAGGTATCTTAACTGGTGTGAAATCAAATACCAGAGCCGTGGCCCGTATGTCTCACGTTACTTTCACTTACCCTGGTGCTCAGAAACCATCATTAGTCGATGTTTCGTGCTCACTTTCCTTGTCATCTAGAGTTGCTATTTTGGGACCCAATGGTGCTGGTAAGTCGACCTTAATCAAATTGTTAACTGCAGAATTAATTCCTGATTCAGGTACTGTTGAAAAGCACCCTAACCTTCGTGTTGGTTACATCGCGCAGCATGCTCTTCAACATGTGGAGCAGCACAAAGAAAAGACTGCTAACCAATACTTGCAATGGCGTTATAAGTTTGGTGACGACAGAGAAGTGTTGTTGAAAGAGTCTCGTAAGATATCCGAGGAGGAGAAGGAACAAATGGCGAAGGAATTCGCTATTGATGATGGTAAGGGACCCAGAGCGATCGAAGCCATTGTTGGTAGACAAAAGTTGAAGAAATCTTTCCAATATGAGATTAAATGGAAGTACTGGTTGCCCAAGTATAACTCCTGGGTCTCTAGAGAAGTGTTGCTTGAGCATGGTTTCCACAAGTTGGTTCAAAAGTTCGATGATCACGAGGCGTCTAGAGAAGGTTTAGGTTATAGAGAATTGACCCCAAGTGTTATCAGAAAGCACTTCGAGGACGTTGGTTTGGATGGTGACATTGCTGACCACACTCCTATGGGTTCGTTAT
The DNA here is from genome assembly GCA_030574335.1 of Meyerozyma elateridarum. Classification (NCBI taxonomy): domain Eukaryota; kingdom Fungi; phylum Ascomycota; class Pichiomycetes; order Serinales; family Debaryomycetaceae; genus Meyerozyma; species Meyerozyma elateridarum. Next base: position 717,632 of record JAJMEU010000005.1, read on the forward strand.
CTGGAGGTCAATTGGTTAAAGTTGTTATTGCTGGTGCCATGTGGAACAACCCACACTTGTTGGTCCTTGATGAGCCAACTAACTATTTGGACAGAGATTCGTTGGGTGGATTAGCTGTTGCAATCAGAGATTGGGCTGGTGGTGTAGTCATGATTTCGCACAACAACGAGTTCGTGGGCGCGCTTTGTCCTGAGCAATGGCACGTCGAGAATGGTGAAGTTATTCAAAAGGGCCATGCTGCTATTGATTCCGCTCGTTTTGACGACGATACTAGCAAGGAAAACTCTCCAGCACCATCGTCTCCTGCTCCTAAGAGGGCCGATGACGACGATTCCCCTGCTAATATCAAGGTTAGAACTAGAAAGAAGAAGATGACTAGAAATGAGAAGAAGGCACAGGCTGAAAGAAGAAGATTACGTCACATTGAATGGTTAAGCAGTCCAAAAGGAACGCCAAAACCAGTCGATACCGACGATGAGGATGAGTAAGCTATCATATGACCCCCACAATAGATTCATAGAAATGTAATCATAATATATTCATACTGTTGAGAATCGGCCGGGTCTCACGTGACGTAATTTGGAGTGGTTGAGATTTCGCACTGGAGGCAAACGACCAACTTACAACTACCTTCCACTCACAATGGCTGACAGATATTCGTTTTCCTTGACGACATTCTCACCGAGGTAAGTAGAGCATATTCTTATTTTTATTATTTGGTATTTGGAGCTTGAATAATTTCCTAAAGCTTTTAATGGCGGATTCGAGTCGCCAAAATCTCCAATCTTCAGAATCCAACTTAGAAATAATACTAACTCAGCGGAAAACTCGTTCAGATTGAGTATGCCCTCAATGCCGTGAAACAAGGTGTTACAACCATTGCCATCAAGTCGGCAAACGGAATAGTACTTGCCACCGAAAGAAAGGCCAACCTGGTGCTCCTCAAAAATGACACCAACTCCAAGGTGGAATTGATCACTCCCGATATAGGAATGTCATACTCCGGTATGGGACCGGACTTTAGAGTATTAGTAGACAAAGCTAGAAAACTTGCCCATACCAATTACAAGCGCATTTACAACGAGTACCCACCTGTGAAGATTTTGGTCCAGGAGATCGCCAAAGTTATGCAAGAATCTACCCAATCGGGAGGTATTCGTCCATTTGGAGTGTCTTTACTTGTGGGGGGATATGACCAACACACAGACTCGTTCCTGCTTTACCAAGTTGACCCTTCTGGAAGTTATTTCCCATGGAAGGCCACCGCCATCGGTAAGACATCTGTCTCCGCTAAGACATTCTTAGAAAAGAGATGGAATGAGAATCTTGAGTTGGAAGATGCTATTCATGTGGCTCTCTTAGCATTGAAGGAGTCCGTAGACGGTGAGTTGACTGGAGAAAACCTCGAAATTGCCGTGGTGAGTGAGCCGCAAGCTCTGGCATTGGGCTTTACTGGTACCAGCATCCAGGGTCCAAGATTCAAGAAGCTTTCAGCCGAGGAGATTGACGATAAACTCGACGCTTTGTAGTCAATAAATGATAAAATATGAAACGGAAACTAATAGTGGAATTGTAGAGATTGTAGATACCTGATCAGAAAGATGTTAAGGGTATAGTAAAAGGAAAATATTGATTAACTAAAATTCGACGTTTGGCGATTGCCGGTAAGGATGAGCATTATATACATTATATTCTATATTTCATGCCGTGTTCCTTTTCCCTCACTACTTCTAATCTCACGGCTACCCCAGCCTGCATCTCCCATCGCACAGAAAAATTCGCGATGAGGTTAGAGCTCATCACCAGTATGCCTAGCAAGAAGGGAATGAAAAAGCTGGGCTCCAAAAAAAGGAGTTCCAGAAAAGTCCAAGATGCATTCCAAATTGCTGAAAGATTAGAACAACGGGGCCATGAATCGTCATCTGACTCTGAGGATGAGGCAGCAGTCCATGATGGAGTAATGGATGCCAGTAGATTTCTCAACAAAGAAACCCAAGATTTTGAAGATGAAGAGTTAGACTCCGATGAAGCATTGGGTTCGGACGATGAATACGACATACTTAATTCCAAATTTTCTCAAACCATAAGAGACAAAGCAAAGAAGAGAAAGGTTCAAGCAAAGGCAGGTAAGATTGATCTCAATGAAGACGAAGAGGAAGACGATGAGGCATATAGCAGTCTAGATGAAAACCAGTTGGTTACATTGTCAGAGGCTTGGGACTTGGACGATGCTGACAAAAGCTCCAACGAAGAAGAGTCTGATCGTAATCAAGTACAATTCCAAGAAGAAGACGACTTGGAATCAGAGTCTGAATTGCTGGAGTCCAGTGAAGAATCCGACGAAGAAGAGTCTGACAACGAGGAAGAAATCTTCAAAGCATTCAGTGATGATGAAGAAGGGGAACCTAGCGAGCTTAGCAATACTATTTCACAACTTAACAGTAAGCTCAAGAAGGCTGAGAAAACTAAAAAGAGACTTATTACCGAATCTAGAGATGAAGACTTCCACTCTCTTCCTACGAATGGTCAATCACTCTCACTTGAGGAAATGATGGCTGCTGTAGACCCCTCCATATCCAAAGATGCATTTTTAATAGATGGTCCTGATAAAGCAGAGCGTTCTAAGGCTCTTGCTACACCTCTTCCTGTTCGTATTCAACAACGTCATGATAGAAAAGCTGCATATGAGCTAGCCAACGAAGAGGTCAGTAAATGGGACGAGACTGTTCAAAAGAACCGTCAAGCCGAAGTGTTGAAATTCCCAATGAACCCGGAAGTAAAGCATAATGACTCTGCTTTAACTTTCAAGTCTGATAACCACATTAGCACAGAATTAGAGAAAAAAGTTAACAATTTGCTTGAGCAATCGGCATTAGCAGATGACAAAAAGGAGGCAACTTTCGAAGAGATTGCTGTAGCCAAACTTACGCCAGAAGAAATGAAGAAGAGAACCAATGAGCTCCGAATGATGCGTGAGTTGATGTTTCGAGAGGAGAAAAGGGCCAAGAGAATCAAAAAGATCAAATCTAAGTCATATCATAGAGTACATAAGAAGGAGCGTGAAAGAAACCAGGAATTAGTGGAAGGTCTGGACATCGACGAAGACGAGCAAGACATGAATCGTGCTCGTGAAAGAATGACCCTAAAGCATAAGACTAAATCACTGTGGGCTCAATCTATGATCAAGAGTGGTTTATCAAAAGATGCATCTAATCGTGCTGAACTTGAGGAGATGTTGAGACAAGGTGAGCGTCTTCGCGCTAAACAGCTTGGTCATGAAGAAGGAGAAGAAAGCGACCTGGGAGTATCGGACTTAGAAGATGCTTACAAGAATGATGATGATGATAATATGAATGACATTGAGAGGTCAAAATTGGGAAAGGGTGTCATGGCCATGGATTTCATGAAAGCAGCAGAGTCTCAAAAAAGAAAGCAGAATATTCAAGACATTGAAGATATGCGTAAAATGGAAGAGGATCTTACAAATCTTGATGAGGATAAATCTAATGTGAGCGTCACTAAGAATCAAGGTAGAAGAGTTTATACTCCTTCAGCAGCCGCCGCAAGTGAGGCCAATATCGAAGTTAACAGGATGCTTCAAGAAGAACTCAACGATGACGAGGCGCTGAACTTGGTTAACAAGTTGAGCCGAAAGTCAGGCAAAGTGCAAGTTCTTAGGGAATCCGAAACAGACATCGCTCAAATTGCGAAGGATGACTCTCCAACCGAGGAGAATCCATGGATTGTATCGGATAACGTTCACGTAAAGTCCAGTAAAGTAAGCACTGTTGACGAGTCATCTTCTAGGCAATCTAAAGCCGCTCATAAGATTTCAAAACAAAAAGGAAAAAAGAGACGCGCTGATGATAGTATTATTGACGTGAACGAAATTATCAATGTCCGTGCTACTGCTAATGCTGACTTAAATAATGCCGAGGTTCACATGTTCCAACAAAGGGACTTGATCAAGGAAGCATTTGCCGGAGATGATGTTGTTGAAGAGTTTGAAAGGGAGAAAAAACAAGTTATAAAAGATGAAGGCGACAAAGAGGAAGATTTAACATTGCCTGGATGGGGTGATTGGGCAGGTGGTAACAACAAGAGGAAAAAGAAGAAGATTGTTAGAACCATCAATGGTGTCGTCCAAGAAGATAAAAGGCAAGATCGCAACAAAAAGAATGTGATAATTAATGAAAAGGTCAACAAGAAAAACTTGAAATATCAGTCTTCCGGGGTACCGTTCCCCTTCGAATCCAGGGAGCAGTACGAGCGTTCTTTGCGGATGCCTGTTGGCCAAGAATGGACATCTAGGGAAACACATCAGAAGCTCACCATGCCTCGTGTGATCGTTAAACAGGGTACCGTTATTGATCCACTCAAGGCTCCATTTAAGTGATTTGTACATTAAATAATCTGCACATTAAATATCTAGAGCGTATTGAGTTTTTATAAAACTCAATCTGTCTCGTCTATCAAAAGTCCATTCCGTAAAATCCAGCTCTTTCCACTTAAAAAGACACCATCGTTGTCCATCTCCTTACGTACTCTGTTAAACCTAAGCAAGTTTTCACCAAACCAGTCTTTCATGACAGGGTCAAATCCAAACATTGTGTAGAATGGCTCACCTCCAAAAGTAAGCTGAACTTTCTTATCAGTGGCAGTGACATGCTTGCCTCTCATACCAAGAAAGTTCTTCGCCCAATGTGGCTTGCCACCAGCGTCGGTCATAATGTCCTCAAACACTCTATACCAGTTTCTAGTAGAGGAGTTGAATCCAAATGGTCTATAAATAGTTGCGTTGATAAATAAAGTCAATTGGTCATTAGTAATTTCAGATGAACTGTCCTTGCCGACGTATGGCATGTTTAGAGGAGAGTTGTCGAGGTAAGGACGAAGGTTATTTCCAGGGATTGGTCCGGCACTAAATCTGTCTCTTGTGGCCAACCAGCTTTGTGGTGGAAAGAGAGATGGCTCCCCAGTTTCGTCATCAACAAAAGGAACATCAGAATAGGTAACATTGGAGCATCTCACTTCAATTGGCGCGTGTACATAGAAATCACCCAGGCTGGCAGCATTCTTGATTTCAGAATCCAACGCAAGCAAGGTCTCGACTCCCCTTGAAAGTGGAGCTGACCATTCATTGACAAATTGTGAGAATAAGCAGTCCATGTTGAGGGCCTCTACTGAATTTTGCACCGCCTCATCGCCGAACCCCAAAGTTTCTGTCAGGCCGTATTGCTGCTTAAAGACGAAACGCTCAACCCATGGAGTAAAGCTAGGAATAAGTTTAACAGAAATAAACAACAAAGATTCGTAAAAGAATCGACCCAAGCGGGTACCGTACCAAGAAGATCTTGTTGCAGTCAAAGGCTCGTCGGACTTGGATGCACGCCAGCATATGCATTTATCAGTATAGGGAAACCACCAAATGCGTATAAATTCTGATTCGAGCCAAATTGTGTCCCATAACTTAATCAAGGTGTTGAAATTAATCACCTCTTGCTTTGACTTGATAGTATAGCGAGGAATAGTCCTAATGGTCACTTCTACGATGATACCTACTTTGCCTAAAGACAAGGTTGCAGCCCTAAAAAGTTTTGGGTTTTCTACTGACGAACATTTGATTTGCTTACCTTCACTGTTGATAACCGTGAGTGAGACGACCTGTTCACTCACCAAACCGTGATACTTTGAAGAACCGTGAGTACCAGTAGATATTAAACCAGCGATGGACTGATCGCTAATGGAACCTAAGTTTTGGATAGCCAACGAGTTCTCTTTCAAGTAGTCATTCAACTGATAAATTCTACATCCAGCCTCTACCGACAAATCAACGAATTTGACTTCCAGTTCATTGGCATTTCCGATCTTCGGACCTCGATACTCTCTCTTGTCTAACACTTGATCCATCTTGTCCAAGTTACAGAGCCATTCAGTAGTCATCGTCAAGTCACTGGGAGAATGTCCGGAACCCACAGTCATGACAGTTTTACCATGTATCCGGGCCTGATTTACCAACTCAGCAACCTCATCAAGGGTTCTGGGCTGGAAAATTGCTTGCGGTTTACACGAAAAGGTGCCTGCCCATGTTCTGTGGATAACTTGCGTGGAAACAAACGGTTGTATGGAAGGGGGTAACGTACTCATGAATCAGGTGGTGGGATTGAAATGGGAGTATGGCGAAAGCACCACAGTTTAAAAAATCAACGATGCTTGGTGATGCAATGGCACTGGATGCGAAGGGTCCTAATGCATCAAATGCAGTAATATTTTATGTAAGGTTGCGTCCCTTATTGACTAAAAATTAGTAGCTATCACAACGGGTGGCTAAGCTTTGGTGTTCGGGCCTAGCGGCATATGAAACCGAGGTGCCTACCTGGGGTAAAATATCATTTATGGCTACGACTGTAAGTTCCAAGGCCGACCAGCAGGCGATATTAGATAGTATTTTGAAGATTGCCAGGAACGAGCAGAAACTGGGTAACGCATCCATTACACAGACCAAACTAGCAAATCTTGAACGGTTTGTAATAGAACAGCAGTTTAAGAAGAAACTCCCGCAGACTCCATCCACTCCATCTCCATCATCGTCGGTTCCTAGTTTCCCAAAACCGCTTTACCCTCCTATATTTGAGAAGTATAGCCTTCCTGAGCAATCTACACAACAACCAGTGCGTCCTCGAGCGAGAAAGCCACGAGTAAAAACGAATACATTCTCATTCAAGCAGGCAGAGACCATATTTATTGGTATATTAGAAACATTGGCCAATTTACTCGATAATCTTCACTTATTCTCCAAACTTCCGATGTTTCCCCAAGGTTTAGTTAAGTTTTTAAAGCAGACGAATAAGCTTTGGGTGCTTATTTTGGTGTTTTTGATCCGTAAGACCATCTCGCAACTTCTCAATGTGATCCGAAAAGAACGTAAAGTGAACGTTGAGCTCGACATCCTTAAACAGAGTGACAATTCTAAGGTACTTTTGGATTCCGAATCTCAAGATCCCTCCAACATCTACAGGAAATACGAGAAGGTGTTGAAAGACTTGAAGTTCGACAGATCGATGTTGGTGCTTGAACTCATTGGTAACTTTTTGGACCTCTTATTCAACACGATTGAACTTTATGGCTGGCCAGTGCCTGACTGGTTAATGAGCACCTTGAATTTCGCCAGTATGTTCATGACCATTTACAGAATGAATAAAGACGACGAGTACATTGATGACGATATCACCGAGGATTTAATATGACGAGGTCAAATAGGAAGTATAAGTTTTAAAAGCATAGTATACTTAACGATAATACATATTCATGGCATACTAATTCTAGTCTATATAAGATACCCAGTTTCCTCCTTCTTCAGAAATCGCGCTGCTCGATTGTCGCATCATGGAAATTCTCCACTAAATTCAACTACTCCAATGTCTGTTCTAATGACCCTAATTGAAAGCAATCGGCAAGAGCTCCAGCAAGTAGAGTCAGACCTAAACACTGTCGTGGAACGACTTAAAGCTGAAGATCTTGCTCTGGATCCGGGACTCAAGTACCAGGACCTGACAGAACAAGATGAATATCTACGTCAATTGAAATCTCAGTCCATAAATCAACTTAATGAAAGTAATAACTCCACAGAGGCGCAGCTTATCATATTGAATCAGTTGTGGGTTATAAGGGGACTTCTTCAAGAAGTCCAAGTAGCGTTGGATCCATACGAAGATGGGGCCTATGAGTGTGATAAACATGATCTTGAGTCCGCCTTGTCCAACTTGACAAAATTACAAGAAAAGATTTCCCAACTTGACAATACTTTAATAATAGTTAGTTCATTAAAGCTGGAACTATTAAGACTTAAAGAGAGTGTCGTCAATCAAATACAGAAAACATTCAAGTCGTTATTCCCAACTTCATATAAAATTAATCTTGCTATAGACGACAGCCGCTACACATTTGAGGAATTCTGGTCAATTCCCAACAGATATCCAGATTTAGAACTAGATGAAAACATTAAGCTGTTGTTGCGTCAATTGCAATCAGATTGGGATACCGAAGTGATTGCTAAACTCTACGACAACAAATTTGATGCCATTATCGAAGAACGAGACGATCTATTGACACTTACTGTGACTAGCAATAGTCATGGTTTTGGCAAAGAATATTTTGATTCATATGCCAGTTTTATTAAATTTGTCAATTTGCATGACAACCCAAACCTTAGGCAATCATTTGTGTCAAGAATCTCTCGTAGCTTGAACGAAAACATTTCTCGCAACATAAATACATTGATGAGTGGAGATAACTCTAATCTTATTGACAGCTTAATCAATTTAGTCAATGTCGCCCGCAAGACAGGCTGGCCGCTATCGGTTGGCAGCAATTTAAACTCTCCTGAAAATGTTCGTGACAAGCTTAGTTCTTTATACTTGGAGTGGATCGAAGATAAGTATATTGATAGAATAAGGGAGTTTTTTGCCAAAGACTATGAATCATTCGCCGAGAAGCCATCATCAGTTAAAATACAATCGGAAACAGAATCAGAAAAACTTCAAGAAAAACCAAAAGCTCAAGAAACTAAAAACGATGATGCCGACGATTGGGATGAACTGTGGAATGATGATGGATGGGACAAAGATGTGGAAGATGACTGGGGCTGGGGTGATGAGGATAAAGCAGAAGAGGCCAAACCTGTCCAACTGGAAGCGAAATTAGAAGATAAACAAGAGAGCACTCCTGTTCCACAAACTTCTGAAATACCGGAGCAGCTTTTGAATATTATCCTGGAATATAAAAACGAGTCGGGCACAGAAAATATTGACGTCTTGATAGCCACCATCAAATCGCTCCTGTTAGTTTCATATCCTTCCCTCCACGAGTCATTCAAACTTTATAACGATTTGTCACTTCTTTCAAGATTACTCGGCTCTTCTGAAATCACGTCATTCGCAGAATCCCTTTGGAACGAAGTGCAGTTACATCTTTCCAATCAAATAGCCGAATTGCTCTTAACTGTTAATTTGGAGCACGATGATTATGTTGCATCAAGTGTTGATCTCGATAACTTTGAGTTGGATGACATTAATTTGGATCGCATGAGTCAAATCAACGATTTCTTTGATAGGCTCCTTCTGCTGGGTTTGGCGGAATCCAATTCCGAAAAGTTTCATGATTTCGTGGTTGATATGGTCAATTTGGTTCACAGTTGGATTTGTAATGCTATCATCTCAATGGGAGAAATCACAGAGTACCAGTCGGTAAAACTCACTAAAGTCATTGATATGGTTCAGAATATTACCGTTCCACATTTGTATGAAATTAACGAAAACCAGGACTCGGTTCCTTCGTTCCACAAACTTGAAAACGTTCTTTTCCTTGTCAATAACCACTTGAAAGAAATCAAAGAGAGATTTTACCAAGGTGAATTTTACGATTTGGCTACGGAGGAGTTAACTGCAGCCATAAGCTCAGTTTTTGTCAAGAGTGAAGTTAGAGATGATTTGATAACAGAAATTATTGAGTTCAGAAACTTGACGGAGTAAATAAAAACTCCACTTGCATTAAATTATTTAGTCTAAAATACGACTTTTCCATCTACAATCTTCTTACCCGTCTTCGCTATCGTTTCGTAAACAGTATCGTATGGTAAGGAATCTTTGGTGGTAACATCCACTGTTTGGTTCTCTAAAGAGATATCGATTCCATCTACTCCATCTAATCTGGTTAAAACCCGATTGACCGAATTCGAACAACCTGAACAGGTCATAGTGACGTCGAAATGATATTTGTGAGGCATTGGATTCTTCCTTTTTGTATTCTCTATGCTATAGTCAGCTTGTAAAACCGAACTTTCCGAAGATGTCACTGTAAGATTAATGTGGTTATTAATCATCAGATAAATTGCATGCAGGTTACGGACGATGTCCGGATCGGCCTAAACACCAATTTGGGATGCTGCGACCGACCAAAAACGGAATCAAAACTTCTCATATATTAATTCTGTATAAGTTTAATCAAAGTGCTGCTCGGTAATAGAAGACTTAAGACACATGGCTCTGAACAAACCGTCTTCCATTTGATACAAATTCTTAGGTGTATCCATCTCCATTATCTCACCATGGTCCATCACAATAATTCTATCATACTTCAAAATTGTTTTAAGACGGTGAGCAATACATAATATCGTGCAATCGTTAAATTCATTCTTAATGGTCTGCTGGATTCTGCTGTCAGTATTATAATCAACCGACGAAGTAGCCTCATCAAGAATGAGAATCTTGGTTCTTCTCACGAGAGCTCTTGCAAATGCAATCAATTGACGTTCTCCCAAGGAAAAGTTAGAACCTTCTTCCTCAACCTGCTGGTCCAAGTGAAACTTGTGAAGATCTTTAAGATCTCTGCCCTCAGCTACCTCTAACTTGTCTTGACTTTGTATTTCTTCGAGCTCTTCATCGGTTACTAGTCTCGATCTTCTTAATGAGTCCCACAATTCTTGATCCGAATGTTCACCAAAAGGATCTAAATTTCTTCTAATAGTACCAGAAAATAACGCAGGATCCTGAGGGATAATTGAAAGGTTAGATCTAAGATCACGGAGTCCAATTGCGGATGTATCGACTCCATCAATGATAATTCGTCCACCAGAAATTTCATTTAACCTGTAAAGAGCGTTCATGATAGTTGACTTCCCTGCTCCAGTTCTTCCGCAGATTCCGATCTTCTCACCAGAATTTGCGGTAAACGAAACAGAGTTCAACACATTTGGTAAACCTGCCCTGTAGGCGTACGTAACGTTTTCAAAGCTGATTTCACCGTTTTCTGGCCATGATTTACGAAGATTGTAATTGCTAGTCTCATGATCTGCTTCTTGAGGTAAGCTGACAGCATACTGACACATCCGCTCAACTGAATTCATATCGTTTTCAACTTGAGTCCAACCTCTAATTACCATAGTCAATTCTGGACCCAATTGAAGAGAATAACTCACAAGCAAACCAGTTGCAGCAGCACTAATCTTGAACACTCTGTTAACACAAAGTAGAGCAATTACTAAGGCGAGCACAGAAGCCATTGAGTCTAAAGCAATATTGAGGAATCTTTGAGTCGCGAAATTCAAGTAACCGGCTTCATTGGTTCTGTTGAGATTTTGTTCGCTTTCTGAGGTAAATCTCTCTTCACATTTGTAAGCTTTCACAGTTGCCATACCGTTCAATGTTTCGTTGAAGTTATTGAAAATATGAGACCGTTGAACAGCTTCAATTCTTCGAATTTCTCGACAAGATGCTTGGTAGTAATTGGCAAGAGCAATGAAACTTGCTAGCATAATAGGAACAATTATACCAATCCAAGGAAGATAAATGATGTTCAAGATCAAAATACCAACGATTCTAGATCCGGAATAAACGAAGAGTCTCAACTGTTCACTAATCTCATTATCTAATGCGTCAGTATCTTTAGTAAATCTATTCATGATTCTACCCATTGGATTAGTATCAATGAAAGACATTGGAGCGTGAAGAATACGCTTGATTGAGGCAACATTGAGATGCTTCGAAGAGTTAGTAGTCATGGTGATCAAAGTCACAAACTCTGTTGTAAGGAAAATTAACCACAGCAAAGCAAGCAAGGCATATATGCCTTGATAAAATGCATCTGAATAGTTTGGGAACTTCTTAGAGACCCAGAAAGACAACCATGTGTTGGTAAAAATATCACAAAAAGTAGATAATGCAAGCAAGGGGAAAAAGGCTAAGAAAAAACCAATTATTCCAACTCTTCCAGTTCCATACTTGAGATAAGTCTTGTAAATATCAAACTTAAGACTGTTAACAGCTTGTTCCTCTTTTTCTATAAGTTTACCCTTTTCAATGTCACCAGTAGAAACTTGAGATTCATTATCTGAGTCATACTCATCAGTTCTTCTCTTTTTGATCTCCTGAATTGGATCAGTTGTGGTACGAATTTCATCTCTCTTATCAGTGATTTTCTCGAATCCGATATCTAAGTCTTCACTTTCTACGGATTGGACATCGTCATTTTCTTCTTTAGCCTGCTCTTGGCTGCTACCAAAAAGATCTTTGAATTCTTCGTTTCTTGCATTGAGTTCCAGAATAGTTCCAATATCAAGGGAACCATCGGCCTCAAGAAATACAACCTTATCAGCCGTGGATATTAAAGAAAGCTGATGTGTGGCCAAGATGCGTGTCTTATCGGAGATTAATCCCATAAAAAGGTCGTCAACAAGACTCTTACCGACCTTGGCGTCAACTGCGCTTAAACAGTCGTCAACTACTAAGATATCTTTGTTGGCGTAGACAGATCTTGCTAAATTGATTCTGGCCTTCTGACCACCTGAAAGAGTAACACCCTTTTCACCCACTTCTGTCAAATCTCCACCCGCAAAATTGGCCAAGTCACTTTTCAAAGAGCAAGCCTCAAGGACTTCATTATAGAACTCTTTATTATATTCCTTTCCAAAAAGAATGTTACTTCTTATCGTAGCATTCTGAGCCCATGGTGCTCCAGAGAACAAAAGAGAACCATTAATCTGAATTGAACCAGCCTTTGATTTCATAATTCCAGAAATAGCTTGAAGTAAAGAAGACTTTCCAGAACCAATCTTACCAGTGATTACAACGAATTCTCCTCTCTTGATGTTTAAGTTAATATCTTTAAGACCAACAAAAGGCTTGTAATCAGTAAGTTCAATATCAGACGTATTTTCGCTGACATTATTCGAGTTCTTTGAGCTCTTAGTCGACTTGTCATCATCTGTAAATACTGGCCATTCAAATTCACCATCTCTAATAATAACAGCATCGTCACTAGTGCTATTTTCATCCTGGTGATAATTTTCATCGATCGCATCCTCTTCAGAAGACAAAAACTTAACTAGACGCTTAGATGCAACAAGAAGGTCAGCAGAAGTGGAAACACATTCAGGAAGTAAGAATACAACAAATCCCAATATTTCAAACAGGGAAATAGAAGAGAAAATTTCAGCAGCACCTTTGGTACTACCCTCAATAGCATGAAGTACGATAAATGCAACCATAGAAGAAAGTCCAATTAAACTCATGGCAAGAGCGTTAATAATATTACGCAAGGCCTGGATCTTAAATATAAGATTCATTTCTTCACCTCTAGCCTGAAAAATGCTATTCCAGTAAGGAAGCTCCCAAGAGTAGTACTTGATCATCTTAATATTTGACAATACTTCACGAATTAAAGTAACTCTCTTGTCAGTTAATTTACTTACTATGCTTCTGAATTTAAATAAACGAGATGCAGCAACCAGTATAGCACCGGTGAAGGCAACGAAAATTACAAGACCAATCACTGATGCAACACCGATGTTAATAGCCAAAATAGCAATGGAGATAGCGATAGGGATAGGAAGAACAAGAAGTAACGGTTGATATACCATAGCAAGTTGAACTCTAGATAGATCTGTTCCCATTAATGAATTGATGTCACCATTTGAAAACTCATGTCTAGATTTAGGACTTAACTTGAAAGATTTCTGTAAAACGCAGTATGTCAATACGGACTTGACTTGGATACCCAACTTGAATCCTTTATAGATAGAATGATTAATAAAAATACTGGAAAGTAATGTCATGAGGAAAAGAGCGATTGAGTAGCCGATACCTGGGCCCAAGTTGGAGACCAAGCCAAGAGATGATCTCTCCACGAAATTGATGAGCTTCTTGGTTACCAAAGGAGTAGTTGCGGAAGATACTGTCGAAACCAAACTTAGCAACATTGCCATTGTTAAACCAGGCCACCAAGTCTCAAAAATAGTTTTAAGCAATACCGATGGTGGTGGAACAAACGGTTCATCTCTCTTGTTGGATTTTAAATGCTCCTCCCTTGCATGGAGGAGACGAATTGAAAAATTGGTCTGAAATTTCTCTTTATAATATTCTACTGTAAGGTCGTCCGACAATTTATACAAGTCATCCGGTTGCAACGTTCTTCTATAACCCACATTGAATAAAGGAATCAACCATAAGAAGTAGGCTCTTCCCACGATGTTCTTGAGACTCTTCGGATGAGATCTACGATCTTTGTCGGTGGGAACGGGCACATTCTTCTTCTTTAAAAAGACGCTAAAGAGCCGCTTCTGCGGTAGAGGGGCTCCTATTTCGTCGTTATCGTTAATCATTAATGTTTTTGATGAGCTGTCAAACGAGATCTAGGTGGTATATTTATAGGAGGTGTGTGCAGATGTAGCTTTTCTCACCTGCGTCGTAAGTGCTTCCCAATCTAGATCAGGGTCTGCAGGTTAGACAATTCCACCGCGCCTCGTACGGCACCAGCGTTCGGTGCGGCTTAAAGATAAGGGTTTTTTGTTAGGCAAACGGAGACCTGCGGACATAACCTGCATTCAACGTGACTCATTTTCACTAATAGGAGCTCTGTTTAAGCCGCGTCCTAGCTACCCTCCGCATAGGCTGCTTCAAAACAGTTTTGCCACCAATATGTTAATGCAGGGGATTGTAGGAGTTGTGGCTCGTGGTACATAATGGATGATTTTGGTAATAGGGGCTCCATCATGTGAGAATAAATTCCGTAGCATCAATTGGGTATGTAATAGAGTAAACGTATTGTCAGTGGAATTGACATGATCAAATGGTTGCACTAGAACCATCTAGAGCACAAACGTCTGCATGGAAGATATTTTAAGCCGTATCTATTGTTATCAATTGAAAAAGATTGCTAATGACAACTCATAGTTTCTACAAATGCGCATACCTTATTTCCGTTTACTTCGGGTATAATTCCACTCCGAACCTTGTTTGTAGCTAATTCGTTATTTTTTGCAACTATACAAAGGGGTAACACAACATGGGGAAATATGTCGTGCTACATTGGGTACGGAATTCGATTAATTGCCATACAAATTACGATTAAATAATGTTTACAAAGTAATTTGGTACTCTTTTGCCTCTAGTAGATAATCGAATCACGAGCAATACCAATTGAGTAATAGCGATCGTGAGTATTTCGGTGACTCTGGGTTTAAGAGTATTCTAAGACATAACGAATCGTCTAAGGTTTCGGCAAAAGGTTTCATGCCTTAAATTGGATATAATCTTCTAGTTCTCGCTAGTATTTTTCGATTGAATTGGTGATGCTACGATGAAATTACCACATCTCATCCATGTTTTCACTGACTTGCATCTTGCCGCCAATTTGCTGAACCAATTCGTCCAACTTGGCAATTCGGGCATGATCTTTTCTTATTGTAGCCACCGTTCTTAGTTTATTACGTGCTTTATTAAGGCGTTTCTCATATTCGGCAACTTCTTCATCACCGTTACTTGTGGGAACATGAAGCAAATCATCCAATTGCGTAAGATGCGTCTTCATAGATATACTTATGTCGTCTCCATCTATTTCTCTCCATATCTTTACTGTCTCTTTCATATATCCCACAATTAAGAATCGCTGAAAGCCCGTCTGGAACCCATATTCTTTACCTTCAATTAATTGATGTTGTGTAGCCTCCTTTTGGCCTGCTTCAAATCCTTCTTGGTAATATTTGTCTTCGAGATCTAACACTTCATTTAAGGCAGCATCGATATGGCTATGTTCGATGTCGTCTGCATTTTCAATATCCATAATATTTACTGAATATTGCAAATTACATCATCTCATCGCATCTCCGATTTGATCGCGATTTCGGGCTTGACGTATTAACAGGTCATATATTCTAAAATTAGTGTAATCATATCAGTCTATAAAGCAATGTACTTGTCTACAGTGTGGTAGAAGTACGATTCGAACTTCTCAATTGTCTCTGTCCCTGCTAGCTCTACCAATTCGGGAGTCAATCCAAGTGTTATATTAGTACCGTTGGGCCCAGACACAATCGAGGCACCAATATGGCGCGTGGTACCATTCGATTGACTGAACCACACATCCGTGGCCTTTAAGTCTCCACATTGAATGTTTGTAGCACCAATATTGGAGAAGTCCATAGTAAGCAAACTAGGTTTGCCAAATTGAGATTCCATGTAATCCCAAACATTAATCAAAGTCATAAGCCCAGGAATTTTAAATTGCATTTTGTTGGCCATATCCGACCTAAGTCTTTTAGATAATATCTCAACGGGATTGTAAGATGTAGACCACGACTTAATTGGTGGTATGCGATCCAAGTAAAAATTAGTACCACCAACGTGAGGACCATAATTATTGGCTCTTTCAGGTAAGAATTGTCTTGCATTGACGTCAATCCCAATTGACAGAGAGAATGGAGTGGAAGATATTGCTTTCATTACTGTTTCTTGGAATGCATAAAGTAATATACATGACATGGCAGGAGTAAATGTTGTGCCTTGGTCCTTGCAACTCTGAAGAAGAGCTTTCATCTTTAATTTGTCTAAATGAAGTGGAAAGAAGCAAGTCTTTGGGTTTTGGTGTCGAGCAATTCCGATAGTAAAGATAGGATTCTTAAAAAAATTTGGACAATTAGAGCTGATATAAGAATCGTAGATCTTCTTTATCCAATTGGGGACCATTAGTTCCCAAACAACTTTCTTGATTTTAAACCACCACAGACTCTTCAAAAGATCACAAGACTCCACAAACCCTGGAGCCAATTCAGGAACTTCTGTTGAATCGACTTCGTAATTGAATAAAGTCTTTTGAAACTCGAGAGGGCTGTCCGCCCGAATGAGTTTATCGAGTTCAACGAACAAATCTTTGAAGAAAAGGGTTCCACAAGTACCATCAAAGAGTGAATGCTCGCAGTAGAACGTTAAGTACTGCTTATCTTCCGTTTCCGACACCAACAATTTCCAAAGGGGAAGTTCCACTTCGTAATCAAACGTAAACTGATCGAGTTTATAGAAGAACTCGTCATTAATGGAACCATTTAGCTTTTGGTATGAAACGATATCGTCAAAATCAAACGATGACACGCATCTTATATAATAATGGGCTCCCCAGCTATCCCGAGCAGAAACCTTAGGCTCCTTATTAAAAATATTCAGGGAAAGGTACGGCTGGTTCCGGACCAAGTTTCTCAAGCCGTTGGAAAGAAGAACTCTGTCGACTTGTTGATTCAATTCCACGGTAAAATTGAAATTGGTGTACAAATGCTTATTATTTCGACATACAAAGTACTTTTCAAGTATATTAGTCGGCCGTTGATGGTGATCTAGAATAGAGGTCATTCGGATGTAATTTACCGGCTTTTCCACTAAATCTATTCTTATCTTATTACGGCTCCTGTATGTAGGTGACGTATTTCTGATTCGAGAAGCCATACAAAATGCCAATGAATGATGATGATGGTGGGTTCTTAGAAGATGATATTCACGAACGTAAGCGTTACAAGCTTAAGCATAGAAATGATATAAAAAACCAGTATGATTCTGAATCTTCTGAGTCCGTAATTGAAGAAGATACGGCAAATCAGCAGGAAGAGCCTGATGCCGTTGCAGATGAAGACGACGACATGTTTGCAAGTGACGACAATAAAGAGCATTCAATTATTCCGGAAAACACTAAATCAAATAAGAAGTCTAATAAGTTGGACTTAGATGAGTTTAACAAGAGAGAAGGAATTGAGCTCAACAACGAAATTGGCGAACAGGATGCCGATGAGAACGAGCAAGCGGCCATTGATTACTATACTAATATGGAAGATCAAGACACATCCAATATTGTAAAACCGGATGTCAAATTAGAAGCATTCAATTTACAAGAAGAAGCTGAAGAAGGAGACTTTGATGAAGATGGATATTACAACCGGAAGCAAAATCTTGAGAGTGAAGAGGACGAAGCTTGGATGACTTCAAAAGCATCGGATATAAAAAATGCCAAAGAAGCGCTGGAGGCCCGCAAGAAGGCGTCTATGAAAATACGGCAGCAAAAGTCCCAGAAATTCGTTGATACGGCCCAATTACTCACTTCCCTCTTATCATTCTTGGAACCAGCAGAAACTCCCTTAGAGGCATTGGCTCGTTTAAGGCCAAAACTGAAGTCAAAAAAGAGAGTTAAAGGTCAAGAATTGGATCAGGAACGTAAAGAAGCAGTCATTTCTTTAACAGAATCTTGCAACAGCCTATCTATTGATAAAGGTATCGATGATGTCTACGAAATGTCTCGAGAACAATTTATGAGACTATACTTTAATGAGACAGGCGAACAATTCGTTACTCGAGGGGTAAAGCGATCGAGGCTGGATGAATCGGATAATGGAAATAATGAAGAAGTTCATAATGCGGAAGATGAAAAGGTTTGGGAATTCCAGTGGAAAGGTGATGATAACATCAATGGTCCTTATACAGCATTCGAAATGTCTGATTGGGCACAGAATTACTTTGACGGTAACGTTGTGGTACGAAGGGTTGGTGAATCTGACTTCACTGATGTATCAAATATTGGGCCAAACGACTGGTAATGTATATTATAGATCAATCTAATAAATAATTTTGAATGGGAAAATCGACATCTTGAGAAAGACTGGCCACCATCTGCCAGGTAATATTACATTTCCATCTTGCTTTGGAACTCAAGATATCTGATGATGACGTTCTTGCAATAAGACCCAACGAAGCTAACGTTGCAATTTGACTATTCACTTCAACTGATGAGTTCAACGAAAACAGATCAAGCTCCTTCTCTCTCTCATTTACATATCTCTCAAGCTCTTCACCCCTTAGATGACTTAATTCTATCTCTGACTTGTTAAGTGCGGTTGACTCGTTTCGATATATAACTCTCAAAATGGCCAAAAGCCTCTCCAAATCAAAGAAGTTGGCGGTCAAAAGTCTCGAGTCAATATCACTTTTTGATAGCATCCCCTTTCTTATCTGGCCAAGATTCGTCTTTGGTTTCTTTACCTTTCTAGCTTTTAGTTTTGAAAAATAATGCATATCGCTCTTGGGGTCCACAAATGATGCTAAATATGATGCAATTAAAATATACTTTGAGTGATAGGGAAGATCAGATACGTCGGTATTTACGTCTTGGAGTTCATCACCATTTTCATCATCTTTGAGACTTATATTTATGACATTATCATCTGTGAAAAGGCTCTTGCTCTCTTGATAAACTTTAAAAAAATTGTCCGGACCACAAAGACCACTAGTTATTGGCTCAATGAACTTATCCCACAACCTTACGCAAATATCCATTAACATGAAAAGGTTACTACCAGTATAGGAAAAGTATAAGTCGACGACAACTTTGCAGTATTGTCTCCAGAAATCGGCAGAATCATTGCCAGGGCCCAAACTACAAAGTTGATGGAATTGCATGATCTGAATTGCTTCATCTTCAGTATATGGAGGAAAGTAAACGAGAGGAACGATGGTGGTTGCTGCTTCTTTGACAACAGAGCCAGATATTACAATAATAACGGATATGTTTTTCAATGAAGAAGACTCAACAAGTCTAAGAAACGAGGGAAGGAGATCATCTGTAGATTCCATGCACTGATCAAATCGATCTAAAACAAGAATGTGATGGTTATTGTAGCTGGTATCACATTGGAACTGTTCGAGAGCATTGACAAACCCGGCAAATGTGTCGCAGAGTGATCCAAACCGAGATTCTTCACGACCTTTATGTTGGAATTTTTGCTTATAAGAGTCTAGATCGACACCACTATCGATACGATATCTCTTCAAGCACCTCTGCAACAATAGTTTTCTTGTTACACATTCATCACAGCGAATAACAGTGCTTCTTGATGTACAATTAGCTAAGAAATGATTCAAGACGTGGGTTTTCCCTACAGATTTGTTACCGTGTACCACTACTGCAGGGGCAAGGACGCCAATTTTGGAGTTGAGGAATGTGTTAAGTAATTGAAGTTGGGTATCTCGGAATAGAATACGAGACAGCCCGTTGTGGCTGATATCGATGCCCAGCATCGCAAATTGATTAGATCGGTTTCTACTGTAAGACTTCTATATCGTGTTTTAAATGCAGTATTAGTATATGTACGTTTTGATGCTAAACTACTTGACAGCAATGGACCGGAGTAATTCCAAATTATAAGCGTCGGCGATGGAACCGAACAAATTGAGTCTTGTCTGCGTCAGCTCAAACGAAACAGTAGCTGTCCATTTTCCTGAGCACTTGCAGAATTCACTCATGTTGTCACTGCGAATTTGATTGCACTTGGAACACTTAAGATCTTGCAGTTGATACTTAGTAAGAGTCTTCATATACTCAGTGATAAGCTCCTCTTCTAATGCCACATTATTGAACGACTTCTGACAATTGGTGCAGTTCCAGATGTCATTTTCGGCGTCCCGACAGAAATCAATATCGCGAACGTAGTTGCAGTAGTCGCAACGCACTTGAGGTATTACGAGGCTTGAACAAGGATCTTTGAATGTGGCATCACTACTAAATTCTTTGACGTCAAAGATAGACAACAACTCTTTGCGGAATACTCTAACCTCAATGTTCCGTTTTTGCGAGAGACTAAAAACAGCACATACAAATTTGACTAGTTCAAGAACTGGATTCTTCATATCAAGATGAGAGCCAGGTAACTTAGGGAACTGGTACTCTTGCTCCAATTCTGGATTGATGATCGATTCATTTTGACGTTTGTAAAGTCTTTGGATTCTTTTAAGCATGGGACCCCTGAAGGTTTCAACAACGCCGTTGGAAATGTTGTCGTTTTCTACATCTTCAGCTTCGTTATTATTGAGCATATGCCCAATTTGAGTTGCCCTTTGTGTTGGTCCACGGTTGGTCTGTTCTTTATCTTTTGACAATGCTTGGAGGAAGATTAAGACCCAATCTTCAAACTCATTTTGGAACATAACTGGTAAGAAGTTCTTCATTAACCAATGGCTTTCTGGAGTCATGGCCTGTACTTCATCGTTAGTGATCTCAGTACAGCTGAGACCACCAAAATTGTACTTGTCCATCCACATCAATATGTCCCAGTATTTCACTACTCTCATGTCCAAGAAGTTGAATAACGGCTTTGATCTGGTCGCTCCAATAATGTAGTTTCCAAAGGAATAAGTATTGCTAACTGATGGTCTGGTTGTCAGCAAGATGATTTTGTTCCGGTTGGCAAACACAACCAGAGTATTCATCCGTTTAAATTCTCCAAGAAGCTGTAACAAACTTTTGGTAGTCAAGTTGTGAATTTGGTAATGCAATGAATAGTCGTAAAGATGAGATTCTCGACGCAGAATCCAAGTGACCAAATTACTCATCATCGTATCAGCATTCATATTGTCTTTCAAAGCGTCATCCCACCAATTCTTAACCATTGACCTCAAGATATTCATAGCTGGAGTAGAAAAGGAATCTGTTGAAATGATACTAGCTCCATTGTTGTTGTCAAATTGAACTGAATCATCAGCCAAATCTGAACCCTCTGCTTCGTTAATCAATGTACTGGTTAAGATCGTGTTAATTGTGAGAGTTCCGAGTTCAATTTCTAAGGTAGCTGTATCGTAAATTTCTGGATTGTTAATGGTGGGGAAATCAAAACTTTCATAGTCTTGTGTGTAGTCATTTTCAAATCCACCATGGTCAGCTAGAGACAGAGCAGACCACCAAAGAACGATATTGTTTTTAGTTAATCTCCTCGAATACTCAATGTCAATGAGGTACCCGACATTATCGATTTCTAAATTGCAAAGTGGAATATTACCGTATCTTGAGAGCGTTATCAAATTCTTAAGCCAATTTGCCAATACGAAAAAGTGATTTACAATACGTTTAGAGATCAAACTTTGCCAGCCCACAGCTGGGAGTTTAAGTTCACTCATGCCCATACGTACAGTTGGCAATTCGCTTGTGGAAGGTAACAGACTGATCAATTTTGTCACAAATGGAGATTGAACGGCAAGAAGAGCCTTGCTAGATCTTGTTTCGTCAAGTTTTCCTAAGTCCTTATTAAGACGCTTAAGAAGACGGGTCTTATCGCTGTAGTAATTGGTCTCAAATTGCATAGCATTTGGGTACTCGATGATACTGTAAAATTTGCCTAATTTATCTTTTTTGGCTTCGAATAAATCATCATAGATTTTGTGCATGTTTGCAGGAAGCTCCTGGGCACTTGCTGAAGGTTTAAGAATGTACACAGACGTAGATGCCTCCCAAGATTTGAAAATGGCGTAAAATTCGTAATTGTTGGCGACGATGTGCAACAAATAACAAATGTCCATATTAAACTTTTTCAAGTATGTATCTTTCTCGACGGGCGACAAATCTTTCTTTTGGAACCCGGCTTTTAAACCTTTGCCGAGTGCTCCAACTTTAGTATCATCAAACTTCACAATATTTCCAAGATCTATGATAGCTCGATCAACGGCACTAATTTGAGTTTCGTATAAGCCTAAGATGTTGGAATCTTGTAGTAAACTGTCAATATTCGCCTTCTCTTCATCATATATCGTCTCAGGCATTGTAATTTTGTAAAGGTGACTAGCATCATGACCGTTAGGTAAAATTGAGCCACTTCTCTCGATAAAGCCGCCTTGAATTTGCTTTCTAGGTGAAACTTTATTTTTAAAAGCGGCATAGACTTGCTTGGGTATGTGAAACGAAAAAGTGTGAACTTTTCCTTGAGCTGAAACATAAACTTTAAGCGAACCTGGTTTGGAGTGATCTGGTTTGTATTGTAAAATCTCCCAATCAGTTCCGGCTACTGATTCCGCTTGTCTTCTGTATAAGTTTCCCACCGACGAACGGTACGATGTGTCCGCAGAGGAACCGAACATATTTCTCCGTCTTTCACGAGTCTTACCTTGAATTCTCCACTTAGCTTTCTGATAAGCCAAAAATCCGGCATAATCTTCCGTCATACTTGGACAAGGTGCATTCAAAACAGCGGTTGCTCGCTCATCTAGTTCTAATTCGGCGGCTGCAGCTGCTTGTACTTTTCTCTTGCGGGAGATCACCTTACTAACCCTCGCTTTTGGTGCATCAGAGCCCACCATACCAAAGTCTTCGATGTCTTGCACTTTCTTATGTTCGGCAGCGGCATCCTTTTTGGCCTGTTCCGAAGATGCAGCTTGAAAGAACTTTGAAATAGAAGATTGTTGTTTCTTATCTTCTTTCGAGTTGATTCTTTTTTGCAACCAGTCTGGATGCTTGACACGGGGCACAGGATTACGGACGTCTTGCAATGCTGCAGGGATGGTGATGATTTTTTGAACAACAGATGCCAATCTTTCATAATAGTAATCCCAATCAATGACACTTCTAGGATCGAACGACGACAATGAGGGATCTTTAAGCCACTTTCTCAAGAAATATTCTTTCTTATCGGACGAGAAGATTGACACAGGAATCGCACGCTCAGTTACTGGACTCCCAGCTGGTTTAGAACTGATAATGTATTTGGTTGCTAAACCAGCGTCTTTTACCATCTCTTCGCCTAAGAACTCACCAAGTCTTCTGGCCGTTGTAATAGATGTAGATTTCTGGGCGCCGTATTCCGCAAGACTTTTTGACATACTTCTGTTTTCACAAATAAGTTCGATCAAATCTTCGTCTTCAAGCATTCCGCCTTTAGTATCTAAGACATCTAACCAGTTATTTGCGACTGTTGCAACAGCATCATAGCAACTTTCTAAAGAATTTCCCTCAAGGAAAAGCTTAAAGATATCCGATTGGAAGTTTTTGATTAATTGCAACTCACCACGTCTTTTAAGTTCGAATCCCTTCAATTCCGCAAGGGAGCCATCATCGTTAAAGACGGCATAACGCTTTTTGAGTCCTTTACCTTCTTCTTTCGAAGTAGGTAAGATCATTGCCTTATATGGTCCATCGACTTCGAAGAAAATAGAATTCTCAGATCTAGTCTGGTACTTGAAAGTGTCAGGATCGACCAAATCTTGATACTGATGATTGGTAAATTTCTCGTGAACTAAATAATTCAACATTGAACAGGGATATTCCAAGAAAATCTTCTTGCCATCTTTGCATTTGAAATGATAGTTTTCGGGAAATGACTTGGGTAAAATACACCAAATTCCGTCAGTGTCAAGCTCCAAAGGTCTTCCTAATCTCTCAACAAGACCTCTGGCCATTTGAATGATAGTTGCACCAGTAAGACAAGTTATTCCTGCCATCTCCATTGAGTACCAACGTGATCCCTTTCTCATGACATAACCGTAGAAAGAGTTCAAAATTACCTTGTGAGCTAACTGAAGTGAATCATATAAAACGACCATCTTCTTTGCTTCGTCACGATCAATCGCACTAGATAGCTTCGCAGCCTTTCCCTTCCAGACCTTAGCCAAGGTCTTAAATTCGTAACGACGATCTCTAAAATCCCTTACTGTGTTTACATAGAAAGGATTTTCTCTTTGACAAACAATAGCTTCTCTAGTGACTGTTTTCGATACTTTAATCCTATTGTGCACTTTACGAGAATAATCACTAAGACGCTTTTTGATATGTTGCGCTTGTTCTGAATATGGAAGTTCATCGAAAGTGCGTTCTCTATCATATTTCCTGGTGCCTGGAAATGTCTCGTTCTGTAAGGTTCTTTTGATCATATTGTAATCTTTCATTTCCGTTGGGAAGAACTCACCTCTCCAAGCCCACGGTAAACGTCTATCACAAGTTTTACCAGGGCGATTGAAATCACATGCAGCACAGTCTTTCTCTGATTTCATTGAGTCTGGTTGTAATCTATTGGATGTCATAATGTTGGGATACATAGATGCCACATCGACGTGATAAATTAATGGATTCTCCTCCCTTTTGGGATTTGTTTTAAGCTCTAGTAACGTCTCTTTAACTTGGTTGTAGATCTCGTCAAAATTCTCTACATCATCTAATGATTTCTTGTTTTCGACTTCAATACAAAACTTGAGTGAATTTTTAAGATCTCCCAAAAGCTCGTCGATCGCAGTTGTATCAATACTGAATTTACATGGTAGATCGCTTCTGAATACACCTGCCTCTAGTGACTCTACATGGCCACCAACATACGTTTCTGATTCAAGTAAATGTCCCTCGTAGAATCTTTCAATCGGATCTGAATGCTTATTAGGAAGTAAGATGTTCTTTTGATATGCCTGCACCATCAACAACATCTCGCAAAGGGTTCCGGTTCCCTTACGCAACACTTCGTCAGGATTAAGAGGAATGATAGTGCATAAAGAGAAAATAAATGGATGGACATACTTGTAGTATAGGTAGTAGGTGGCCACTGCATCGGAAACAGAGTACTCCGATAATAATTGTGGTTTTTCATATGCATAGGGTGTCATGAGTTCAGGATCCAATTCAGTTGGATTGTATCCTAATTTAGCTGTCGTGACTGCTTTAAGACCTTGTGATCCCTGAGGAAGATAGGAGTCTCTCTTGACCCAACGATAGCAATCCATATGTACACAGTATTTGGATTTATACTCATCATCGTTATCTTTTGCGAAACCAATTTCCTCAAACATGTCTAATCCGTGAGCTAAACAACGATTCTCAACGAAGGGCCAATCGAAAAAGTCACCGTTAAATGTTGCAATAACGGTAGGACGGGCATCTCGAATATGTTCAAAAAATCTCATAAGAACCAGTTTCTCGTCAGGTTCATTGAAAATAGTGAATTGACCAGGATATTCTGGTTTAGGAGTATATTCGAAATCTTCGATGTCTTCAGCGATAATTTCACGGTTGGTGATAAGAAACCCGTCTCCATCAATCATATAAGAAATCATCATAACTTGGTCAACTTTGGCATCAGGGAATTTAAGAGGTGCCTTAGTGGTTTCGATATCGAATGCAAGTACTACTGGGTCTGCAAATGCAATTGTTTCCTTGTCTTCTACTAATGTCACGACAGAATGTTTAGCAAACACATTGTACCATTTACCTACTCTGATATCTTTATCAATTGAAACACGCACATGATATGGTACGTCATACTCCCGGACATCGACGATGAATTGGGCTGGATCAGTAGGCTGGTTGTCATTAATGGAGTCTTTGGCTGAGAACGTGGAGCCAGCAAACACATCACGCGTGTCATTTTTCATATCATTTTCTCTAATTATGGGATTGAGTAGCCGTCGAGCACTAAGCAAGTCCAGGACATTATGGAACACTAATTTAATCATGGTTTTCTGTATTCCCATCAAATGGTTAGGGATAGATAGATCGTCTTTTGCTACTCTGGATACTTCCTTGACGGAGCATACTTCCAATAATTTACGCAACATCTCTTCTACCTCGGATTCACGGCCTGGAACTACGCCTAAGAAGAAGTATGGATCATACTGGACGGTCGCCTTAAAACTACCACCTTCTTCATCGATAAAATAGTAATCTACACCAGAGTATCCAGCTAAGTAATCACTCGTAGGAACTGTAGTGGCATGCATGTTTATAAGCCAGCCTTTTCTAGGCTTCAGGCCATCATTCTCACCGTGTTGAAATCTATCGAAACCCATCACCGAATCAATCAGATCGATCTTCTCGACTAATTCTCTTCTCTGGATGGCATTTGAATTCATGGGAGTTATATTAGGGTCATTTTTACTCAGTGAACGAAACTCTCGTACCGTATTCTTTGCATAACGGCCAGTAGACCGCATGTTCGATGTTGACGGAGCCATAAAGAGCTACACGTCTGACGCGTGAAGAAGTGAGATGGGAATGGGATATGCAGGATACGAGATCTCGAGTCGATATGCAGAGCGCGACGAGATAGACGAACTGAGTCCATTTTAGCAGTGGGCACTTAATACGTGGGACGATAGCAAGTATAGACAGATGTATCTAATTAGTATGTAAATAGCGAAAAGAAAATTACTTGGTTGTTTTTGGGATAATTCATGCTAGTGGCAGCAAAATGTCGATATATCGCGATACTATCCTCCGATATCAATTGATTACCGTCATATACAGTTAATCCTCCAGATTACCTGCTCATAAATAAAATAATCAAGAACTGTAATACCACAGAGTACAAGAACAAAAATTGAATACGAATACGTCTTTGTTTGGCACTGACAGTATTGTTGGTTCCGGCACCGTTGGGAAGCATCATGAACTTGAGAGATCTCATCAAGAACAACGACAAACTTATGGTTACGCCAACCACGACTGAGTAATAGACTAACCAACCAGAGCCAACCAAGTGTTTCCAGCAAAGCAACACGATGATAGAAATGTACTTGTAGCCACTGAAACTCACCAAGTCCCAGAACGAGGTCTGAGTGGAACAATTGAGCAAGTAAAGTCCAATACGGAATATGGCAATATCCAAAAAGGAACATGCGAGTGTCTGTGACGCCAAGTAGCCGAATAGTTGGGGATGGAAGTCACCCTTTAAACCTTGAAAGCACGACCACAAGAGAATATAGGTTACAAACGCCATGAGAGGAATGTATAAATCTGGCGCATTGACGTCTAGCGAAGGAGGGAGATACTGGTTGGCGGAATTTCCGGCACTATCGTTGGAAGCGGCGGTGGCTCTCACCCAGTTTTTGTTACGGTAAGGGAACAAAACAAGAAGTATTTTACGAATTACGTATGAATTTGATACCTGGAAATAGTAATGAAGGTCGCCGGCATTGGTCATGAACTGTCCCAAGTTCTGCTGAAGGTAATCATTGGAAGTGCCGAGACTGGATCTGGCAAACAGCGCGGCCATGGCTGCCGTAGGGTCGTTGAAAAAACCATAGGGATTGGGTTGTGGTTGCTGGTATTGGCCCTGTTGAGGTTGCTGTTGTGTTTGCCTCTGAATTTGAGGATGCTGGGGTTGCGGATGCTGGAGATTTTGTGGGGGCTGTTGGCCGTAGGGAGAATACATGTTTGACAGGTGGAATCTGATTTGAGAATTGAAAAATGCGACGCCAAATAGTGAGGATGCGAATGTAAGGGACGAGTAATTTATTCGATATTAGGGAAATTTTGGGAAGCTTACGTAGAGAATACCGTAGTGTGCATTAAGCACGGTCGAATTACATATCTATCGCTAACTTGTACTAATATGCTATCTACATCACCTAATTGATATAAATCAACTTTTTACTTATCGTTCTAGAATTGATGTGGGTGCGGTCCCAAACGTATATAGAGATTAATGAGTAAAACAAAGCAATGAAAGCATTCTAGCATTCATATACAAGATTCTCTTGATTGCTGCAATTGCTGCTGTCAACGTGGTTACCGAAGTATTCAACTTGGAATTGACAACTGGAAACATTTAGCGACTTGATTGCGCTACCATCGAAGCAAGTTGCAAGCATCACTAGCCCTTGTTAGTCCTTTTATTCCATTCGTGTGATTGTATAGGTACCTGTAGTGACAGAAACACTATCCTATTTAAATATCTACCCCATACAGTTAATACGGCTAACCCTGCAGCTTATCTACAGGGTGGTTCTCTAAAACAATTATGTAACGTTTTATTCTAAGCAAGTATAACGCCTCAATTGCTGCTACCAACATATCCAGCAACCTCCAACCCTTGGAACTCCGATCATTCGGAATCCGGTATTTATTTGTTGCAGCCCAATTTTTTCTATAGAATTTTCTTTTTTTCTCCAGTTATAAAACTAGGCAGTTGCGCACAGTTGCTATCTTTAACTGTCTTGGAATACATTCTCATCCTTTTTCTACCCAAAATATTTGCTATCAATTATGCCTGGTAAAGTAATTGTGGTTTCCAATAGACTTCCTGTGACCATTAAACGGTCTCCAGGTGGTAAGTACGACTACCTGATGTCATCGGGAGGTTTGGTAACTGCTCTTCAAGGTCTCAAGAAGCTGACGGAGTTCCAATGGTTGGGATGGCCCGGCTTGGAACTTCCCGAAAATGAACAGGAACGTGTTAATAAAGATCTTATGGACAAATTCAAGTGTACAGCCATCTTCCTTAGTGATGCGATTGCCGACTTGCACTACAATGGCTTCTCCAATTCAATTCTTTGGCCGCTTTTTCATTATCATCCCGGAGAGATGAACTTTGACGAAAATGCCTGGGCTGCCTACATCGAGGCTAATCGCCAGTTTGCCGTGAAAGTTGCTGAACAGGTTTCAGACGACGATTTGGTCTGGGTCCATGACTATCATCTAATGCTTCTTCCTCAAATGTTGCGAGAAATACTAGGGAAGAGCCGTAAAAATGTCCGTATCGGATTCTTCTTACATACTCCCTTCCCGTCATCGGAGATCTATCGTATATTGCCCGTCCGTCATGAGATTTTAGAGGGTGTCTTAAGCTGCGATTTAATCGGATTCCATACTTATGATTACGCCCGGCACTTCCTTTCAGCCGTGCTGCGCATCGTCTCCAATGTTCTGACCGTTCCTAATGGAATTCAGTATGAGGGCCGCTCGATATCGATTGGAGCATTCCCAATTGGTATTGATGTAGACAAATTCACCGAGGGTTTGACTAAGCAGCTGGTCATTGACCGTGTGGAGCTGCTTCGCCAAAAATTCGGAGACACCAAGATCATAGTCGGAGTTGACAGATTGGATTATATTAAGGGAGTACCGCAAAAACTTCATGCTTTTGAGGTGTTTTTAACAGAAAATCCCGAGTGGATTGGAAAAGTAGTATTAGTCCAAGTGGCTGTGCCTTCTCGTGGTGACGTCGAGGAATATCAAAGTTTAAGAGCCACAGTCAATGAACTTGTAGGAAGAATTAACGGCCGATTTGGAACAATTGAGTTTGTTCCGATTCACTTCATGCACAAGTCTATACCTTTCGACGAGCTTATCAGCTTGTACCGAGCTTCTGATGTTTGTCTTATCAGTTCCACCCGTGATGGTATGAATTTGGTGAGTTACGAGTATATTGCTTGTCAAAAGGAGAATAATGGAGCACTAATCCTTTCAGAGTTTGCTGGTGCTGCTCAATCGCTTAATGGAGCAATTGTGGTGAATCCATGGAATATCGAGGAATTGAGTGAAGCAATCAAGGAGAGTTTGACTATGCCTAAAGAGAAACGGAAACTCGACTTCGAAAAGCTTTTTGAATATATTAGTAAACACACAAGTGCATTCTGGGGAGAATCATTTGTTCATGAGTTGTATAAGTCATAAGCTTGATTGGCCGCTCCGATTTTTAATAGAAGTACAATATTAATGCCGACAATTTGGCCATCATTCTTCATATAGCCACAATGAGATACATGCCTACAAATATACCAATTATATTAAAAATGTCTTTAAAATGTCTTTAAAATGCTACTTGAATAAATATTACTCCACTTCCTCTTCCAAACTGTTATGAGTGAGTAAGTTCGCGCTTGTGAGTGGTATATAGTTAGTGTCCTTATAAGATGATTTAGTGTCATTATGCTGATTTTCTTTTTCATCATCCTTGTTAGGCAATTTGGTTGTTATCACTTGAGGCCTAATACCAAGCTTCGATAATAAGCTATAATTACCCTTTAGGTAGCCCGAAGCCAGGGGTTGCAAGAGAGGACTTTCTGAATAAAGAGACGACTCAGGCAAGTTGGTCTTATGATGTAAAGCACCTCTGGGTTTAGGCGTACTCTTCGCAGAATTTGTAGATGCCAGCTTTACTGACACTCTCAGAGGATTGATCTTCACGGAGGACGCGGATTCATCGTCTTCGTCTGTAGACTTTGGAGTAGGCGTCTTTGGTATGTAGTGGCTAACATCCTCTTCAAAGTTACGGGCCAGACTGAATGCGGACATGAGATACGGCATTTCAGAAGAAATGGTGGTTTTATGAAGTGAGGAATCAAAAGCTTCAGGTGATTGTGATTTGGTGATAGAATGAATAACTGGAGGGGCAAGGTGAGATGAGTACAGTGAGTTTGTAACCGACTGCGTGTCGAAGAGATCATCAGAGTAAGAAAGTTCGTTCACTGGGGTGCTTGCATGAGCCAATTGTCTTGAAGGTTCTTCGAATTCAGAATCTTCATCAGATGCTGGAACAGCCGATTCAGCACGTTCTAATTTGAATGCTTCAAACATCTTCTCCATGTCATTAATCACAGCTAAGCATTCGAATTTCTGAGCCAGATCTTCTAGGTCTATGGCGCTGTTAAGTTGTCGCATTAAGCTCATCACGAATTGTTTATATGTGTTTACAGTTGCTTCTTCCTGAGCAGTAGGTGAGCCCGATGACAAGATCTCCTCTAACTCCGTTCCAATGGTGATTAATCTTGCTTTAGAATATGCTACTGTGATCTTTTCGGAAGTGGAGTCTTTAAGTTTGATGTTACGAAGGGTTAACGATGTAAGCAATGTTCCTGAGTCCAGAAGATACTCGACTATGCTGAGCGTCTTCAGTGCTGCGGTGATATAGTCTATGTCTGACGCGATTCTATTAAGTTTCCGGTTCATTTCCTGGCAGATTCCGAGTACTCGCGCAGCAACATGACTATTGAATGATTTGATATTTGATGTTGAATCAGTTTCAAAATGGTCTTCCAGATTAATATCTAGAGACATAAATGCCCAGTTTTTTAGTTGAACTTCAATCTTTTCCAAGCTTTGAAGGATGGTGAGCAGTGCCAGGCATAGTTTAGACACTTTTCTTTCGGTAGGAGGAAATCCTCCGATAATCTTAATAAGTTCTGTAACCTTGCCCTGCTCTTTGTTAAGATTGGGATCCTGAGCAAGAGCTAAAATAGGATCCTCGTACTCAGTAAGGGACATTGGGTAAGCTCTTGAAGTTTAAATAAAAATAGAAAGTTGATAAAAATGCAGAATATATGATAATGGATAAACACCAAAACACGAGAGGACGATCTGAAAATTTAATCTAGCAATCCCAGTTGTTGCTTGAACGATGAAAATTCCGATCTGGGCACGCCGTCGTGTTTGCTGAGTGTTAAATGCAAGGTATGCTGGAAGGAAGACGATAAAACGTCGAATTGGGATGCAGAGATGCAGTGGGGTGACAAGTAGGGGTTTGTTTTGGAGCCGGGACTTCGAAGGTGTAAGGATGATGATCTGGTGTTAGGGTGCAATAATGGGCTGTTTCCAAAGCAAAGCCAGACCTGGATAGAAGTGTGTCTTACTGAATCAGGTGCTTTAGGAATGATCATAGGCTTAGATGGCCTGTTTTCTGCTGTCTTGACACCCTTCAACCTTGTTTCTTAGCGAAATAAAGACGTAGCTGAAGTGCTAAAAGGCTATTTTATATACAGGAGAATCGGTCCTAATAGCCGAACAAACCCTACGACAAGTTGAAAAAGCTACAAATTCCTAGAGACAGTTCAATCTAGGCCATTTCTCTACTATCTTTATTAGACGTTCTATACGGCCGTAGCCATTATTCGTAATTCGTAAACGATAAGTATCCATTTTAGCGTTGATATTATTCATTAAGCTTTGGAACCGGCAGCTGCCTTTTCTCGACGTACTTTTTGCTTCATATTTGCGTACCACTCCTCAATCGTGCAGGTAGGATGAAGGGCAATGATAACTAAGGTCATATTGTCAAAGCCTACACCTGTTGCCGAAGATGCCATAGAAATGCACTCGTTAAGGATATATTCGGTGATATGTCGAAGGTTCCATTCGTCGCCAAGTTTGGTACGAATGGCATCCAACAACTGGCCATTAGTGAAGCAATCCCAGATTCCGTCACAGGCTAATACCATGAACTCAGGCTGAGTCAATTGAGCCAAGTCGTATACGAGTAAGTCCGGTTCCACCGATACGGAAAGTAGTTCTGGAGGAAGGTGAACAAGGTCATTTTTCCAGTATTTTTTGTTACGTAAATAGGTTTGGTTTCCAGTAGCATTAGGATCAATGTACGGCACTTTGAATTTGAAGTCACCAAACGCTCGAGAAAGCGCTAATATTTCGTTCACGCGTCCACAGACGACGTAGCCTCCACTGTTTTCAATGCGAACTCGTTCTCCCATCGTCGACGGCTTGTGATCAAATGAAAGCGTTTTAGGTGCTCCGTCGACTGACATAATGCAGCGAGAATCTCCCGTGTTAGCCACCACCACGTACTGGCCGGCTAGCACTGTTGCTACAATAGCGGTGGTTCCGCAGTTGGATGCTTCATGGTATGCTTGAACTTCGTGGTCTATTTGGTAAAATGAATCTTTGATTAATGCCATTGCCTTTCTTCGTATTTCCAGCGGCGACAATCCAGACTGTTTGGACATCTCCAAAAGCTTCAGAAATATCACCAGCGGAAGACGCTGGCTGACGATATCGGCACATTCCTTGCCTCCATGGCCATCAAAAACTCCAAAAACTCCTACTTTTTCATATTCGTCTATCTTTACGCAGTGGGCATCCTCCATGGTCATGCGGTACCCTTGCATTGAGCCTACACAGTAGGTGAGCGAATCATGGGTATGATAATCCAAGGTCTTATCCTCGATGGGGTGGGACAAAAGTTGTCCCATTTTTAAGGGTTGCAGGAGGCCGCGTTTATAACTTTGAGAATAGCGGCAATCGACTATGAAAACCGCAGCGTACGGTAATTCCCCAACAAGTACCTAGTAGTATAAGTACGACCCAGCAAACCTTCTGAAAACTTGTGGTCGCACGACACAAGCCCTTACTGCGACATTTACCCAAGGCTTTTTGCTCACTGGCAAGTTTACGTCACTATGCAGTAGAAGCGTGGGTTCCCCGCGTTAATTAGGACTTCCAGATAGACGTTAGAGCTTGACAGCTTTTATGCAACCATGATTGTACCTCACATCACTAAGGATTCCAAGTGTGATTGTTCCCACTACAAGGCGCCCAAATCGTTTCCCATTGGTGTCAATTACCAACGGTATGAGCATAATCCCATCCTTAGGCCTAATCCTGATAACGAATTCGAACTGGCTTATATCTACAATGCTGCTGCAATCGTGGTAGACGATAAGGTATTCTTATTATATCGAGCTCAGAATGCTGCTAAAGTATCTAGTGTAGGAATTGCCTGGTCAGAGGATGGCTACAACTTTAGAAGGTATCATAAGCCGGTGCTCAGCCCCACTGAACCGTGGGAGCAAGGAGGAGGTTGTGAAGACCCCCGAGTAGTCAGAGATCCCATCTCGAAATTGTTCGTCATGACCTACACTTCTTATGATACTGTCACTGCTAGGCTTTGTGTAGCTACATCGGAGGATCTATTCCATTGGAAGAAATATCTACCAATTATTCAACCTGATTCTAGCTGGCATGATATCGCAATCGCAGCGAATGGGCTGTCACTTATTAGAGAAGGATGGCTGAAGTCAGGAGCTGTGTTCACGGAAAAGAACAAGGACGGCAAGTATTATATGATTTGGGGTGACAGTGCGTTCCATCTTGCTGAAAGTGACGATATGGTTCACTGGAATCTTATTTCTAACAACTATGCTGGTAATACATTCACTACAGGCACCCTAGTGTGGCAGAACAAGCTCATTGAGCCTGGTCCTGGTCCCATAAAGTTGAATATTCCTGGCAAGAACTACTGGGTTTTACTCTACAATTCCGCCACCACTGGTGGAGGTGGATACGAGAGAGAGGCATATGCCATTTCACAAATGTTAATTGATTACGATAACATTAGGAATGGTCCTATTGCTCGATTGGACAAACCAATTTTGACTCCAGATGCTGATAACGAGATCAGCGGTCAAGTCAATCGGGTCGTTTTCACTGAGGGTATGGTTCAATATAAAGGAAAATGGTTTATTTACTTTGGTCAAGGTGATAGCGAGCTTGGCGTAGCTACTGCTGACGTTTAAAAGTTTTTTAGATTGCGGGTTATGGTATAGTAAAAAAAATTTATGTTTGCATGTTTTCAAAATTTTGCATATTTGAACATAAATACATTTTTATTGTGATAAAGAAAAGTTTGGTTAGAAAACAATATAAATAGCCAATTGACTTTAAGAATCGGATAACAAGACTAGGAGTTGCCTTCTAAAATCTGAACCGTGCCTTATCAGTATTTTCCACTCGAGGAAAGGCTTAGTTGAGATTTGCGACCAAACAGCACTTCCTGCATTTTTCTCCACTTAAAGATTCATCCATCTCATCACTCCCATGTCAGGGTCGGGATCCCATGACGTTGCCAAGGCGGCTTCTAGCATTGATAACATACATGAATCCGTCAATCTGAACAACCCTGTTAGAATTGCATTTTTAGGCGGCCCCAAATCAGGTAAATCATCG
This sequence comes from Meyerozyma elateridarum, assembly GCA_030574335.1. Taxonomy (NCBI): domain Eukaryota; kingdom Fungi; phylum Ascomycota; class Pichiomycetes; order Serinales; family Debaryomycetaceae; genus Meyerozyma; species Meyerozyma elateridarum. The sequence continues at coordinate 752,690 of JAJMEU010000005.1, forward strand.
CTAGTTTCGAAGCTTTCCTTGGGTCAATTCCGCGACACTTACTATCCTACCCACCAAGTAGTGCCAATATTATTCAACTATGTACCTGATTCATTCTCATCAAGAACTATCCTCGATGAGGTAGACGTTCAAAATAGTTTATCCTACTTGAGTACAATTTCATCCATATGTCTCAGTCCCGTAATATACCAAGCATTTTCCAAGACGCTTCCTAAGTTTCGGCCCATTGAGACTTCAGCATCTTCATCAAATAAAACTAAAACGACCATAGTGTCTCATAATATGTTCTACAACTCTTATCGCCAACAAAAAGACGTACCTGTAGGACTTAAAGAATACCAACCTCCTAGAATGTCTCCCATTCTCGTAGAATTGGTAGATACTCCAGCGTATAATCCCAAAGCCGTAGTTCCCTTTCTTGAAGCTTCATTGTACATTAAATTAGATCGTGAAGTTTTGCATAATTTAGCTGATGAGCCCCGTAGACCGGTGCTGACCAACCCAATGTTAGTCGCGAGTGGTGCAAGTGAACTTAATGGTACCATAGATGGATACTTCTTCGTGTATAGCGCCGTGCCATCTAATAATCCACCGTCATATGACGCCGCTGTTCTGAGCACGAGCGACTTGAGAGATGAAGAAGCTAGAACCTTAACTCCTCCATCCCAAACAGACCCGTTGGCGCTTCTTACTAACATTAAAGATACCTTAGATGAAGCTTGGAAGGAATATTATGCATTTAGAATGAAGTGGGAGCTAGACAGAGAAAGCGATATATTCTCACTTAAATCAGCTCTCAAGAATATGTGGAAAGACCGTAATTCAGCTGATCTTGAAGCAAAGCGCCAAACTGTTCGTCAAGCTAATATGGCTAAGTTTCCAGAAAACTCGATGGATCCAGCAGATCCATCTTGTCCTCCTCCAATTTGGATTATTTGTACTCATGCAGACAATGCGTTGGCTTCACCTAACTTTATTGAAGCAGGAAAGAGTATGGCTAAGAAATGGCGCTGTGGATTCGCTGCCATCGATTGCATTAACGATGTAGATGGCGCACTTGCACTCATGATCCGGGAAATTCTTGAGCGTAGAAAATTACAAAGAAAACGACGTCCAAGTTGGAAGTAATGACAACCTAATAAAAAGCATCATAGATACATCGTATGCTATATACATCTCGATATAATTAATAATTTTTGAAGCTGGCATATTCTCGTAGATGTTTCCTAAAATCTCATTATCTTATCGATAAAGGCCCCACACCATCTCACCACCTTATCAATCATCTCACTAAAGATAGACATATAATGGAAACTCGATGTCCAATATGCCTCCAACCACAACAAGTATCCCTGCATACCCTACTCTGCACAGACTGTGTCGATGGAGAGCGAGATCACCTCCTTCATGAATGTATTGAATCCGACCATCAAGTTCAACTTTCCCGCGACCTCATATCCGATATATTTGAAATATGTGACGTTCTAGGCAAAGGAGGGCAAGTAACAGAGGCACCAAAGGTCGACGGCGTACCCAATCCTTCACTTGCTCTGATCAAGAACCTAGCATACCGTCTAGTGAAACTCAATGGTCTCGGCAAACGAGCCCGAAGTAGAAATATCGACAGAAGCATAGCATCACTGCAGGTTAGTATATCGCTGCTAGAAAAAGAGATTGAGACTATTAAACAACAGATTGGAAAGCTTACAAGCAATACTGATGATCAAATAGAACAAATTCAAAATAAATACGTCGAGCAAACGATAGAGCTTGACGGTCAAATGAAACAATTACACCAAGAACATGTCTTGCAAGTCGAGCGCCAGTCAATTCAATCACAACAAAACAATTACCAAGTCCTCATTAACCTTGCATTTCTGGGAGTTGACAATAAAAGAAGGCTAGGGACCGATGCATTTAGTAGGCATACACCATTTACATTTTACAACCAGCCTATCATAAATTTAGAACAATTCTTCGGTCTCAACAATAAAGTCATCCAAATCAATGAATTTGTTGAGAACTTGATTAAACTCCAGATAAGATTGTCCGAAATATTCGAAGTCGATTGCCTAAAATTGCCTTACCTCGTGGACTTAATTGAATTTTTACCAGATCAAAAACTCTTCTGGTCAATTCAAGATCAAGAAAATTTCATGATAAGTAAGGGAAATCTACCTGAGCCCGAAGAGGTACCGGAGAGTCCTTCTAAGCCTTCTCAAAATGCCGAGAAGGTCATCAAACTCGGCGATGCCTTCCAACTTCCACTTTCTTCTAAGACTTTAAATCAGCAGCGCAGGGTCGCTCCTCAAAAATCGCCAGAAGCAAATGATGAACAATTATCTGAGGCTAAGACATCTAATGGGGTGGATTCATCCGCTTCGCCGCCTCCAGTATCTGCTAAAAGTAGCTTGTATGGAAAGACTGTCGTCATAGTGCCTCATAAGATACTTTTAAAGCCTTTCACGAAGTTTACACCTAAAGAGTTTTTGAAGTTTCTATTGATAATCTCGAAGATTGTTGCTAATTTTATTTACTTCTTCTCAGTTACTATTGACAATATCCCATCAAACAATTCAGCCATGTTTGCTAGTTTTAGCCGAAATCAAGAGGTCGATGACTACAGTTTCACGTCGATTTTATCTAGAGTTGCAAATATGGGCTCATATTTTGACCATAGACTCACCACCCTAAAAAACGGGATCCAATTGCCTGATGGAGCATCTGGTTCTCAATCACTAGTTTCAACTATAAGTAATTTGAGTTCTCAATCTTCGTCAACCCTTTCATACTATGTAAATATCAGGAGGAAAAAATCCAGAAATTTGATTGATCGGTTCTTTAGAGAAACAGAAGTTGCCAAAGGTGTAATTGACGAAGACAGTGAAATCTACGGGCATTTGAGTGAGGCCAGCCTGTACAAGAATCTGGAAGTGTCCAAGGCAAAGGCTGGAAGTCCAACTACAGATTTAAAGTCCATCATGCAAACAGTATATAAGAGAATTGTAAAAGGTGCTTCGTCTAGGACTCGTCACTTGGCTGGCAGCACGTACTCAATGATGGCCGAGTCAAAAGAAAAATTAGATGAGTGGGATGTCGTGAGTAAGCTTTTGTGACATCGATATCATAAAGTCTACCTATTTATTTAATATTACATTCAGGGTTTGGTACGGCCAGTAGTAGTTTATTCCTGCAGAATGGAAGTCGGCACGAGCCACCGACGGAAAGTCCACACAAAAAGTGAAGGTTCTAATCTAAATAAAAGCAAAATTATAGATTTCACGACATAGTACTAGAGCAAAGTAGATGATATATCTATCTTCCAAATTTCCCCCTGCTAGGCACTCATTTCCGTCTCCTCCACTATCCACTTCCATTATCACCAATTTTGCCCGTGCACGCCTAGGTTGAGAAACGAAAATTACCCCTTCTTATCGTCGCCATGTTGTCCGACAAAGAACTCTACGAGCTTAATAAGAAAGCTGTAACCGAAGGGTTCAAGATTAAGCCCAGAATTAACTACAATACCGTAAGCGGTATCAACGGTCCCTTGGTGATTTTGGATAATGTCAAATTTCCTCGTTACAATGAAATTGTCAATCTTACCCTTCCCGACGGTTCTTCGAGAGCCGGTCAAGTTTTGGAGGTGAGAGGCTCCAAGGCCATCGTGCAAGTGTTTGAGGGTACTTCAGGCATTGATGTAAAGAAGACTAGAGTTGAATTCACCGGCCAGAACATGAAACTTGCCGTTTCTGAAGATATGTTAGGTCGTATTTTCGACGGTTCAGGAAGACCCATCGACAAGGGCCCCAAGATCTTTGCCGAAGACTACCTTGACATCAATGGTTCGCCAATTAACCCATATGCCCGTATTTACCCCGAGGAAATGATTTCTACCGGTATCTCTGCCATCGACACAATGAACTCCATTGCTCGTGGACAAAAGATTCCAATTTTCTCGGCATCCGGCCTCCCCCACAACGAAATTGCCGCTCAAATTTGTAGACAAGCTGGCTTAGTACGTCCTACCAAGGATGTCCATGATGGTCACGAAGAGAATTTCTCTATTGTGTTTGCTGCTATGGGTGTCAACTTGGAAACTTCTCGTTTCTTCAAGCAGGACTTCGAGGAGAACGGATCGTTGGAGAGAACCTCCTTGTTCCTTAACTTGGCCAATGACCCAACCATCGAGCGTATTATTACCCCTCGTTTGGCCTTGACCACCGCCGAGTACCTTGCCTACCAAACTGAACGTCACGTCTTGACTATTTTGACCGATATGTCTTCTTATGCGGATGCCTTGCGTGAGGTCTCTGCCGCTAGAGAGGAAGTTCCCGGTAGAAGAGGTTACCCCGGTTACATGTACACAGATTTGTCTACTATTTATGAAAGAGCTGGTCGTGTCGAGGGAAGAAATGGTTCTATTACCCAAATTCCTATTTTAACCATGCCTAACGATGATATTACCCATCCAATTCCCGATTTGACCGGATATATCACTGAAGGTCAAATTTTCGTTGATAGACAACTAGACAACAGGGGTATTTATCCACCAATCAACGTCTTGCCCTCGTTATCCCGGTTGATGAAGTCGGCTATTGGTGAAGGCATGACCAGAAAGGACCACGGTGATGTGTCCAACCAATTGTATGCTAAGTACGCCATTGGTAAGGATGCTGCTGCTATGAAGGCCGTTGTCGGTGAAGAAGCCTTGTCTAACGAGGACAAATTGTCATTAGAATTCTTGGAGAAATTCGAGAAGAACTTCATTTCTCAAGGTGCTTATGAGAACCGTACTATTTTTGAGTCATTAGATCAAGCATGGTCGTTCTTGCGTATCTATCCTAAGGAATTGTTGAACAGAATTTCTCCCAAGATTTTGGCAGAATTCTACGAACGTCAAGAAATGGACCAATCTGGTGACGTAGAAGAGGACGATAAGAAGGAGCCACAATTGATTGATGCTTAGATATTGGTCGCAAATACTAATTAGCTGCCCTAGTTGTCATCTATTTCAACAATAAAATTTTGTAAAATTAAAATGCTTCTCTATACTTTTTGTTGACCTATGTAATTAATGGCAGATCCAGCCTTGAAGAACTCAACTTGGTCCTTGGACATTGTGTGCTTACACTCGATTTCGAATTCTTCACCGTTTGTTTTGGTAACTTTGACGGTAATAAATCCGCCGTTGTCACCACCTTTAGAAATCATGTCGACTAAGTTGACAGTGGTCAAGACGTCACCGGCGGAAATTTTATCGTAGTCCGACTCGTCGGCAAAAGTCAAGGGCAACATACCTTGTTTCTTTAAGTTAGTCTCGTGAATTCTAGCGAAGGACTTCACCAAAATCACTTGACCACCCAAATACCTTGGGGACAATGCAGCGTGCTCTCTGGCGGAACCTTCACCGTAGTTATGCTCAGCGACAACGACCCATGGTCGGCCATCCTCCTTCCATTTCATCATTAATTCAGGAATACCATATTGATCTCCATTTAAGTCGTATGCTTTGTTAACCTCTCCAGTTTCCTTATTGACAGCACCAATCAAGGTATTGTAGGAAATATTCTCAAGATGTCCCTTGTACTTAAGCCATGCTCCAGCAGCAGAAATGTGATCGGTGGTACATTTGCCCTCCACTTTAAGCAATACATGCGTGCTCAATTCTTCACCATTCCAAGCCTTGAACGGTTCCAATAATTGCAAACGGTCAGAATCGGGTGAAACATTGACTGCTACGTCACTCCTTGGCTGAGGATTGGCTTCTGGGTAGAATTCGGATCTTCCAGCAATAAATCCGTTGCTTGGTAATTCTTCTCCGGTTGGTGGTTCGAACTTAAAATTTTCTCCGTTTTCCAACTGAATAGAATCAGTGATTGGGTTAAAGTTCATGTCACCAGAATAGATCATGGCTGTGACAATATCAGGGGAGGTCAAGAAATTCATGGTATTTCTGTTACCATCATTTCTAGCTCTGAAGTTTCTATTGAAAGAGGTAAAGATGGCATTAGACTCCGTAGACTCCTTAGATACGTCAGAACGGTCCCATTGACCAATACATGGGCCACAAGCATTTGCTAAGACAATGGCACCATTATTTTCAAAAGTATCAAGAAGACCATCTCTTTCAATCGTAGCTCTAATTTGTTCTGAACCAGGAGTGACAAAGAATGGAATCTTAGGCTTTAAACCAGCCTTCTCAGCCTGACGAATAATAGACACTGCACGGGACATATCTTGGTAAGATGAGTTGGTACAAGAACCAATCAAACCAGCTGACACAGTTTGTGGCCATTCCTCCTCAGTGGCTACAGTTCCGAATTTAGAAATAGGAGTAGACAAATCAGGAGTGAAAGGACCGTTCACATGTGGCTCCAAAGTTGATAAGTTGATTTCGATCACCTTGTCGTATTGGGCATTCTTATCAGCTTGCAAGAAACCAAATTCGTTATTTGCGGTGTCTGCAGCAGTGGCGATAGGAGCTCTATTTGTTTGAACCAAGTAGCGACGATGAGCATCTTGGTATGGGAAGGTGGAGGTAGTAGCACCGATTTCAGCACCCATATTACAGATGGTAGCCATACCAGTACAAGAAAGAGATTCTACACCTTCTCCAAAGTATTCTACAATATAACCAGTACCACCTCTGACGGTGAGGAGGCCAGCTAAGTAAGTGATAACATCCTTGGGAGAAGACCATTTCAGTAATTGACCAGTCAATTTGACTCCCAAGATTTTTGGGGCCTTCAACTCCCATGGGGTTCCAGTCAAAGCATCCACAGCATCGGCACCACCGACACCTATGGCAATAGCACCAAGACCACCAGCATTAGGAGTGTGGGAATCTGTTCCCAACATCATTAAGCCAGGTACCGAGAAGTTCTCCAAGACAATTTGGTGAATGATACCCAGTCCTGGACCCCAGAATTGGATGCCGTACTTCTCTCCACAACTTTCCAAGAAATCAAAAACCTCCTTGTTGGTAGCAATAGAAGCAGTTAAGTCATCTGCAGCTCCCTCCTTACCTACAATCAAGTGGTCACAGTGGATGGAAGCTGGAACAGCAGTAGATGGCATACCACATGTCATAAACTGGAGAAGAGCCATCTGAGCAGATGCATCTTGCATTGCTACTCGATCTGGGTTCAATTTAAGATATTGTTCTCCTCTAATGTTTGAGAGGCGTCCTCCACTCGAACCTAAACTGTCCTCGGGGTTCACCAAGTGAGAATATAATATCTTTTCAGCTAAAGTCAATGGTTCATCTCCAATTATACGGCGGACTTGTCCCAATTTTTCAACTAACTTAGCATAGGGTGGGGTTCGCAGAGCATATTCAGCGGGAACATTGAAGCCAGCATTGCTACGTGCGGCTGTGGCTAGGGACCGACTTTGACGGACAAATCGGGCTGTCAACATCGTAGAGAACTAAACTTCAAGAGACCAATGGGAAGATCTGTGGAGTAATGAGTCATGCTTATGTAATTTGATTCATTGAGATTTTGACACACGCCGGAACCGGGGCTGCAAACAAGATACTGCCTTCTCACTCTACGAACGCATTCTGAAAACTTATAATAATACATTTAACTATTTTCTCTATCAAATAGAAATTCATTGAAGTTATTAAGACTCTCTTGGCTGGATCAAACAACTCAATTTCCAGGCTCTGTCGTCCTCTTTACGGTTTAACTGACAAACCTTCCAAACTTCTAACAAAATAAGTTCCTGTAATTGAGATTGAGGAACGATGTTATACTCTTCTAACTCTTTAGCCATTCTAGTGTCCTTTCCAGATGGAGTGTATGGTATTTGCAAACTCTCAATATCAGCAATAATTCGAGTAATTTTCAAATACTTATCGATATTGATCAACTTTTGATTAAGGAAAGTGTTAGCCTTACGAAAATTTGGATTTCCGTCCATCACGAATGTCAAGTCCTGTAAGAAAAGTGAGAAGTACGGCACAATTGGGATGTTGTAATCGTTGGAAACCAAAAAGTTTCTCAATTTAGTACGGTAGACGTTGTAGTTCTTATCAGGGTGCACAATACCCAGCAAGTAGTCGTACAATTCAGTGTACTTGTCTGAAAGTTCGACCCAGATTTTATCCAAACGTGTAATCAAATGCAGTTGTAATGCAGTGATAATGGCTGCAAGGGAGTTAAAGTTTCGTAAGTATAAGCACGAAATCGCTACCTTTAACCATGTCTTGACCATATTGATTCTCATCTTAATAGTAATCTTTGGCTGCAAAATTGATTCAAGCACATACAGAGATAAACTGTTGGTAAACAAAACAGACTTACGAACGTTGGGCGCCAAGTTTAGGTGTGCACGCTTGGAGGTATAGTTCTCGTTAAGCAACTCCTCTGGACGGACCTTACAAAAAATATGAGACTCAATGATCGTCAATTGCTTAGCGATCTCTAAACCATTGAAATCCAACAAGTTGGGACGATAGTTGGATAATACCCAAGATTGGTCACAAATTCTATACCAGTTATCCAACATATCATTAAGATTCAATGGAATAAATTCCTTGTTAGTAATAAATTGAGGATTACACCAACTTTCGCCTAAGATTGCACGATAAGTCAAATTCACTTTTTCAATCGTGATCAATTGGTTCTTAGAAAGTAACAGGTGAGAAGAGGAAGTCTGGTTCCCAACTCCTAAAGGCATTGGAAGAGACATCAGTTTGATGGAAGACGATGTTGAAGAGTTAGTATTGATCTTGCTTAGTTCATAACCATCTACCATCAGATAACGAGAAGTATCAACAAATGAGCGTTCAGGAGCATTTCTTCTGTTCAAACGCGCAACTGTGATGCTACGAGAAATCAATTGTTTCGTCATTTTCCTCTTCGGCTTGCCTTGATTCTCTACTAAAGGTCTTGACGACAATTTAGCCGCAATCTCCAACAACTTCATTGAATCAATTGGAAGATGATTGGAAATACCTTCGTTGAAGAAGTTTATGAAGGTGGTTAACAATGGACCATCAGTTTCAGGTTGCCAGTAAGACTCAAGCCACAATTGAAACATCTTGACAATCAATCTTCGTCTGTTTTTGAGTCTAATCTCAAGCCCAACATCGCTTCTGGATCCTTCAAGCTCAAATCGGGTAATCAATTCTTCGATCAAATCAATTCCGTTTGCAAAGGTACGGAAACAGATGAAAAATGTCAGGACAAAGAAATATTCTGGTGGCAGTTCTTCATTAGTTAATGTGTATACTAAACCCTTAAAGGATGCTCCCAACAAACTGCCATTAGAATCGACAAGAAGCTCGTCGTTGATATTGTGCTTCGCGTCACTTTCGCTCATGAAGGGCTTGAAAGCCTCATTATTAACACTAAACTCTCCTTTTTCGTTTTCCATCACATCATGAAGCATTGTAAGTCCACCAGGAGTCATGTCTAAAGCACCTGTTTGACCCAATCTCATCATAGAGTACCTATTAGAAGCTTGCTTCTTTTGAGGAATGTACTCTCTGAGTTCCTTCTTCGATAAGGCTTGATATTGAGCAATTCCTACAGCACATTTGCGGACAAACACCTCAGGCTCGATTTTCATCTTAATGTAATCAGGGTAGGTACGCTCTGCATTGAGTTTGAAGTCACCTGTGACCTCAAAAAGCTTACGAATAGCGGAAATGGTGCTTCCAATGGACTTGATCATTCTTGATGCAACTTGAATTAACGAACCTCCTTCGACGGTATAATGGTAATCAGCTGGTGGGGCTGTTATGTTATCTCCACGCTTAGAGAGTTGAATGGACTTGTCTTCCTCCGTTTCATTCACTGTTTTCAACACTAATGCCTTGACATCAGACACGAGATCACTCACTAATGATAAAAGCAGGTCTAAAGAGCTGTCTAATTCTGCTGGCTTCTCAGAAGAAAAGTCCAGTCCAGTTTTCAGGATAAACAAAAGCTCACGAAGAAGCAAAATAATATGATGGGTAATGGTTTCCAACATATCACAACCGACAGGATTATGCTCTACAAGGTCAAGTCGACCAATAATCAAACCTAAATACGAGTACAAGATACCGTTGATCTCTGTCACTCTTTGCCGAGCTTGTGGTGGGGTGGGTAATAAGGGATAGTTGTTTAAATCGTTTTGAAGGGACTTTTCTGTGTCTCTCTTGATGATTTCACGAGACTCAATTGACCAAACTTGAAGGAATGCAGTGGCCTTCCGAATCACTTGATAAACCATCAATGTTAAAATTTCAATTTTACTGAAACTCGAAGTTCCTTTGAAGTCATTAGCTTTTAACATGAGATTGTACCAATCTGCAAGTAACAGCTTTCTTGTTTTGCGCACAACAGGTCTCTTAGTAACAATTTCATTCGAACGAGATAGACAATCAGTCTCCTGCAAGAGTAAACGAACACCATCTCGTATCATGTTAACTACCAGGATGGAAAATGTGTATTTTCCATGGCGATTCTTATGCGAGAGTGGATTCGTTAAGAATTTACCACACAGATGGAACAAAGGCTTAAGATATTCACTGTTAGGAATTGCTGCTTCATCTTCTTCTTCGGATTCTTCACCATCGGAAATACCAATTGTGAAGTAATTCATTGGAATCCAACCCCTTTGTAACAGTTCCACGAGAGTGACTTCACCCCATCCAGACTCATCAATTGTATGAACAAATGCCAAGTCGCCCTTATCAAAAGACAAGCAAATCGAGGCATCAGATTCCGACTGAAGAGTAGAGGAGTCAAATGGATGCATGGCACGAATGAATAACGATGCCAAATTATCTTCATCTATTTGGTGTGACACATTTGATTGTGGGATACTATCAACAGTGGTTTCCGCAGTTGAGGACTCATCAAGATTAGAAGTATCTTGCAGCTTGGGATCCAACGAATCATTGAAGGAATTATCCAAAAGTCCGCCATTTGACGCGATAGCCAAATCGTTCTTTTGCTTCTCCGAAAGTTCTGTCTTAGACATATTCTCTTGTTCGAACTTGTGAACGAGATCACGCCGTATAGGTATATCTTCCGAACGATTGCTGGCTGCCTTCACTGGAGATACTCTAGATCCACGGAAATTTATGTATGACGAGTCTGCCTCTTCTACATTGCCAGAGGTAAAGTTGAAGTTGGTCAGGGAACTGTTGGAAATTGTTTTATCGGTCGTTGAGACAACGGTTTCTGTATCGTGATTACTTTGAGAACGAGTCGGATTGAAGCGGTGAGCCGATTCTATGGACACTCGAGAACTGCCACGAGATGAGAGACTGCTACGACTGAAGGAGCTTGTACTGATGATCAGCAGGCGATCCCGAGCCACCGAGGACTCCGCGTCTACTTGGATTTGCAGATCGGATTCATACGAAGTATTAGCCAGGTAGGGTTCATCGATACGCTTGTAATATGCACTCGTACGATTAGTATAGGGCAATTGGTTATTGTCACGATTCACTTTATCGACATTCTGTTGGAATGCGTTCTTGAACAAGTAGGAGTCACCCAGGGTGTGGTTGGTCGATTGTTGAAGGGTCACCAGGAGCCTTTTGAATTTACTGTGGAGTTCTTGTTGAGGAAGCAAAGAGGGGCCCAGGCCTGCTTGTTTAGGAAACCTTCCCTCGCTGTCCATGACTGGGGTAGAATCATCTATTTGGTCGTAGGCGCTGACTTGGTTGAGTTTGGGAGTGGTATCGTAGTCTGGAACAACTGTGGTGTCGTTCATGGGAGGTGCAAGCAGGTTGGAACTTTGGGCAGTTACAAAAGTCTGGAAAGTCTGTGTACTGGGATCTGTGGACATTTCTCTGGGTTCTGCCTCCTCCTCCAAGAGGTCTAGGTTCGAGGGAAACACCTGCTGCAGTTCCACTGGAGAATATACGCTCGATGTGGTACTGTAGTGGTTGGGCATGATAAGACGGCGATTAATTGGAACGAAAACAGTAATCTAATTTGAACTTATGGTATTAAACGGCAATATTCTTATCAAAAAAGCAGGTTGGCACGTAAATGGCGCTTGGAAACAAAATTGAAACGAAAGTAGTCCACGGTACGGTTACGTATGGCTAAGTAGAAAAAAAAAGTTTAACCCAGTGTGCAGTATAATAGGGATAAACCTTGGCAAGTTGGTTGAACGGGAGAACTGATATGCCACTATGGCTGGTGATTGTATTTAAAGCCTTTTTTCTACCACACAAGAGAATGCAGAAATGCGCCTCACGTCCGTGATGGAAATCTTTTTTAGTGCAACCAAGTAGTGAGATCGACGTTCACGCGATCGCGTCAGGCAAGAATGTCGGGGCGCCGCTGCCTGGGCCCGGTCTGCATATAGACAAAGACGCACTATCGCCGTTCTGACTGCGATGAGCTTCAGCTGCAGCACCGTCAAATGTTCATCTGTCAGACTTGTGCCACACGAGAAGATGACTTGACGAAGCATTTATCGCTGACTCGACACAAATCCGCGAAGCATGAGCAATTAGACGAGATTATTGCCTGCGAAGACTGCGGAGACAATAATATCCATCAGCTCCAAATCCTCCGTTTCGGACTCAATGATATGGCGCTTCTATGCCGTCAATGCAGTGCCAAAGATGAAAAGCCCTCGACCCAATATACCCTTGAGAATGGTTCATTCTTCAAAAAGCTCGATCAATATTACAAATTCAGAGATATAGAGTGCAAAATCTGTGGTTCCGATGCTCCATTATTCGTGGGAAATCCTACACCTAGCGAGCAAGTCGTATGTTGCAAATCATGCCTTGAAAACGTCAAGATAGAGTATCCCAATATCGAATTCATTAGTGAGCTGGACGATGCGTTTTTGACTGCATTGTTAGGTATAACTGGCCATGTTGGTTCAGGAAAGAAACGTACCCGTAAAGCTGGCGGTAAAAGAGGTATGGGAAGACGAAGAAAGCCAAAGATAAGCCTGGCAGAAGCAGAGGCTCGTAGAGCTCATTATGAAAATAAAGTGAAAAGTGCATACGCTATTAAGCTGGGTAAAACAACTAAAGCGGTTGGTTCCGGTGCGTCTAGCTTGACTCCATCGAGAAGCTCTACACCATTGAATGGCGCTTCTACTAATCAAAAGAAGTTACCCAGTAATCAAAGAGACAAAAGCTCTCCGAAGCCGACGAACAAAGCATTTAAGAAGAATGACAGCCCTGCTTCTAACCTGAGAAAGTCCAACAAAAAAACTTCAACTTCTACAAAATCGCAGCCTAAAGTCAAAAAAGATGAAAATTCTAATCCCAAAACGAATACACTCAAGGGGAATGCGGTTGACAAAAAGTCAAAGAGCAACACTACCTCTAAATCCAGCGAAACTCCTACTTTGAAACCGGAAGGAAAGGTAAATTCCTCGCATAGCGTTGATAATTTACATAGCTCATCTCTGTCTTCTTCAAACGGTGGTATGCATCCTACAATTGACACTTCTACAACTCAATCAAATAAAGATGACAATCCAGCCAAAGGCAACGCAATAAATCTTGCTAAAGATGGTGATGACCCAAAGAAGTCTTCATCTATAAAAAAGGTCGCAGCTGATAGAAAGAGTAAAGATAAGAAAGAAAACGCCTCAACCAAATCTAAAGGCAAATCTGAGCCTAAAGCTAAGGATGCAAAGCCTGTAAAGAGCGATACGAAAAATAAAGGAAATAAGGACGTCAAACCAATCAAGACTACTTCTGAGAAGGCTGATTCTAAGTCCTTTTCGAAGTCGTCCTCTGGTAAGGTAGTTTCGTCGAAAACAGACGCATCAACTTCATCGAAGCCTTCGAAATCTAGTACTCCAGTACCAGAAGAGGTTCCACTTCCTCGCGGAGTAACCAAATACATTCCAGCCAAAGAGCCTCCTCTTACTTATTCGACTATGCAAGCTTACTTTAAGGAGATTTGTTACAACTTGTTTTTGGAAGAAAAGATCAGCATGCATTCCAGCCAGAATAAGTTCATAGAGCCAGCGGAGATGACTCTTGAGTGGTATGAAGATCAAGACAAGAAACATAAACAATTTAAAGTTAGCATGCTTCTTACTGACGAAATTATGAACAAGTACGTTCCTAAGAAGATGCAATCTTTTAAGAAGACTCCTTTCAACGTAGACCAAGTCATAATTCTTATGCTTGGTGATGATATCCCATGGTATGCCCAAATCATGACTGCTGATACTAAAAGCTCAAAGAAGGGACGCCGGAATGCTCCTATGATTTTCGAAATGGTTGCTCAACTTTACAAATGGAATGATCAACCTTTACCAATCAGTACGAATATCAAACATCTTAAGATCTTGCCGGTATCTATTCCTGTGAGCAGAGTTTTCACAGCTATGGAACGAATCGATAATAAGAAGTTTATTTCGATGATTTTAGGTAATGAGCCGATCAAGCAGCTTGTCTTCTCTAACTTTTTGAACTTTTCCTCGGCAAGAATCAATGACTCCCAGAAAGTTGCCATCCAATCGGTTCTCAATAATGCAATTACGGTTCTCCAAGGTCCTCCAGGTACTGGTAAAACGTCTACTATTTATGAGATCATCATCCAGCTAATTGAAAACCTCAACACATTCCCCATTCTTGTGGTAGCAGCTTCCAATATCGCCATTGACAACATTGCAGAAAAATTAATGGAAAAGCACGAGCTGGAGATCCTTCGTATTGTTTCAAATGAAAAAGAGAAAGAATATGACAGAGATCATCCTCTTGCGTCTATTTGTTTGCACCACAAAGTATATGATTCATTGTCAGCAAACCTGAAGCAAACGTTGAACGATATGCGCCGTCCTGGCATTCCTAAAGTAAGCCAAAATCAATACAAAAAATTATTGACTGAACAAATTGGAATGTCGAACAAATACACTGCACACGCAAAAGTGATATTTACTACTACCGTTGTTGCCGGAGGAAGACAATTATCGCTGGTCAATAAGATCCCAGTGGTAATTATGGATGAAGCCACTCAATCTTCAGAACCAACGACTCTTATTCCTTTATCGATGCCTGCTGTCGATAAATTTGTATTTGTTGGTGATCAACGGCAATTGAGTAGCTTCTCGCATGTGCCCAATCTCTCTTTATCTTTGTTTGAACGAGTATTGCTTAATGGGTCCTACAAAACTCCTCATATGCTTGACACTCAGTATAGAATGCATCCGAAGATTAGTGAGTTTCCCCGTAACCGGTTTTACAATGGTCTCTTAAAGGATGGTATTACTGCTAGTGACAGAGCAATGGAGAAAATTCCTGAAAACCCTGTCTACTTCTGGGATACCAACGGCAAGAGTCTGGAAAGCAGAGTGCTTACTGGTTTCCGAGAAGATAGAGGCTACACTTATAGTAACCGAGATGAAGTGGACTACATTATTAAGGTGTTGACTAAGCTTATTTATGACAAGCAGATACCTAAGAACGAAATAGGTATCATCACTCCATACAGAGGTCAGCGAGACTTGATTTCGTCTATTCTTGTTAAAAACGAATTAATTAATCCGGAGAATGAAGAGATCCACATTGATATTGATAGGGATGATATTTACAACGATGCTAAGCCTGTGACTGTACACACTGTTTCTGGCATAATGATCGCATCGATCGATGCATTCCAAGGTCGTGAAAAGAACTTCTTGATCATGTCCTGCGTAAGATCCAACAAAGAAAAGAAGATCGGTTTCTTGAATGACGAGAGACGTCTTAATGTAGCATTGACTAGAGCCAAGTACGGCTTGGTTATGATTGGTGATGTTGCATGCTTGAAAGAAGACAAATTATGGGGAGAATATTTGGAGTTCTTACAGAAGCAGGGCTCCGTCTTCAATAATGATGACTTTTTGTATTAGAAACTATTTGATAATACATGTAACTACGTCAAATAGTTACTTTTATTTATAGGTTAATAACATCGGTAAGATGGGTGCAAAACCTGCTTATCTTCTGCTCAAAATGTAATTGCTGATCTAATATTTTATTTTCTGTTATTATTCCGCGTCTCAAAATCAATAGAAACAGCATCACTTCTAGACGTTATGGACGAGTCCCCAGCACCTACAGGTTGGCTTCAATGGATTCTGCGTCTGTCCTGGCTCTTTGGTCCTCGATCACGAAGCAAAAAAGTAGAGTCAAAAGATGACGAATCAACGGGAAAAAAGCAAGTAATTAAGTCATTACCATCAATCGAACCTCCTAGATTAGCACCTGTAGCCGTTCCCAATCGCCCTAAGGTGGTCGAGGATGGCCAGAAAAGGTCAAAAGCTGCTCCAGTAACTCCAAATAAATTTCCAAGTGTAGATAAACACATTGGCCCGAGATTGGTCCAACTGGCAAAAAAACCACTGACACCAAAGAATCAACTTCAGATCAAAGACAGCCAACAAATCGCTCCTGCCACTGTAGCTGTAGCCGCTAAGCATAACATACTACTGAATCAAAAGGATGGGACCTCTATAGCCTCTGTTCAGGGTCCTTTCTCAGTAGGCAAAAGTAGAGTTAAACTCACAGGGTTCAGCAAACTCAACGAACAGCATAAGGACCGGGAAATCGCAGAAAGAATACGGCAGAGCATCAATAATCCCAATATTCAAGGAGCTCATTTACCCCAACTGGGCCTGCTTATAGCCTCCGATAAAAGCAAAATTGAAGCCAAAATTACAAACGAAAAAGCTACAGAAAATTTGAGTAGCCGTAGAGTAAAAGCAGTACGAATTGATCCTTCGTCTTCGGACAATTCAAGATCTCCCTCACCAGAACGCAATAATAATAAGGCTCATTTTCGGAAAAAGAGACTTTATGTTCACGAAATGACACCAGATATTGCAAATGAGCAATTGAGTGTTCTGAATCTTGGATCGAGTAATGCCAACGAAGATGTGACTGTAAGATTGAAGCCTTCTGTCCCTCAATTGACTCCTTCAAATCTACCACCTAATTTGCAACCAGTACCTACTATTGAACAACAATCTCCTCGCGTCCTCTTACAATTACAATCTAATAATCCACCAGTCAAACGACGGAAAACAAATAAAACTAATAATAAACCTACCATTCCTGCTCCTAGAGTCCAATCATACAGGGCACCCAGCCGCATACATTCTGAGGCCATCAAAAAATCAAAATCTCCGACACAACCTAATAAGAAAATCCCTACATCTGCCGAGGAAGATAAGCTGCAAGAGAAACCTCGCTCAATTGCCGATATTATGAAAGAGAAATACGCTTTGGCCCAAGCCGGAACTTCCGTATAATAATTGCATGAATAGCCTAGAAGTTGGGGTAGTTCCGGTATATAAGCTCCGGCCCGGCTGGCTTGAAACAGCTGCGCTTATAAAAGGGGATTAAGAGCCACTCACTCCACAGTTTTATAATGATCTCCCCCAAATTCTCGTTAACTCACTACTATTACCCATCGTTTGCGTCCAAGGCTGCGCCTAATGTCGTGAACTTTTATTTCGACCTCAATTGTCCTTTTAGCGCCAAGTTGTACAACAAATTCCAGGATACCGTAATCCCGCTGCTTGAAAAGAAGCACCCTGACCGCTTCCAGTTCGTATTTGTTAACGTGGTTCAACCATGGCACACCAATTCCGTGTGTTTGAATGAAGTTTCGTTGGTTGTGGCCAAATTGTTGAGAGAGAAACAAGTGAAGGACTCCAACAAAATCTTCTGGGACTTCACTCGCGTTATTTTTGATAACAAGAGACACTTCTACGACCTGGCCAACGTAGACTTGAACCGTAACGAAACTTATGAGCAGATTGCCAAGATTGCCTTTGGCGCCATGGAGTTTCCATTCACTCAAGAGGAATTATTGGATCAACTTATTATTAAGAAATTGCCAGTAGAAACTGCTACTCACGCTGGTAATGCTTCGAGTGTTGATATCAAGTATTTTACCCGTTATGTTCGTAATGTCGGTATTCACATGACTCCAACAATCACCATCAATGGTATTGTTGCTGAGACGGTGTCTAGTGTTACTGAGCCCGACGAGTTGATTGCGTTACTTGAGACTTATTTGTAGTTGTATTGTTGAGATATAGTAACAATGTGCAATTGATTGATGCATCCATTAGCTATTTAGTCATGAAAAAGGTGCTATACTGCAATTACTATTTTACACTTGTCGTACATGTTATGGTGGAATTGCTCATCAGTAGTTATTTCGACCAGAGCAAACTTAGCGGTGACGATATCTGCAGAGGCCAGCGTCGATTCAGCCTCAGGCACAACGGAGTCGTAGTCAGATTTTAAGTATAAGTGTACAACGTCATCAAGATTGCCATCGTTCAACTGTAAGGATTCCAAACTTAATCTCTTGAAAAGTTTTGACTTAAGATCATGGATTTTCAAGTTGTTAGGCAATAAAAGCACAAAAATGTCTTCTTCGTAATAGAATTTGACTTTAACTTTGGAGGCACGTTCTTGAGTTGCGGTGGGTGCCCCACTGTTGGTGGTTGAATTAATTATGTTGGCAGAAGAAGATGATAACGACCGGTTAAGAGAGTCAGTTGATGTAGGAGTAGACAGCACTCTAGTAGGATTCGAGTTATTTTGGAAAGATGAGTATTGCGAGAGACGATCTTGGTGATAAATAGACTTTTGTGAGATAGGTTTCAGCTGCCTTTGGCCCTTTTGTTGATCAACGAATTCTCGATCAAAACCGTTATCTAGTACATCAAATAATTTCAAAACTTCTTCGCATCGAGAGATATGAGAAGGTAAGGCGATCAAATTACGGAGATAATAATCCAACTTCTCACGACGTAATTTCAGGATCGAGTCATTGACATTGATAAGTGGGCCTGGGATGGATGGAATAATACGTTTCAGGTTTTCAATCTTACCTGCTTCATAAGGAAAGAGTTCCAATAATTTAACTTGCAAGTCATAAAAGTCTTGGTAGTACCGGTAGAGATGGCGAACTTTACCGTTATTTAATCTTGCAATCACCAAGTATTGATAGCGACCGTTATCCAATTGGTACAGATCAACACAGGCCTCAATAATGAGAGTATTCGTAGATGAAAGAGACAGTCGGTTCAGATTCAGGCTTCCAGCGTCACGTTGGAAGAATTGAGTGTTCAATGACAAAGGAGGGGTTTGGTTGGAGATTTGGCCCAAGGGAATGGTGGATGCCTGGTACCTGGCAGTCTGGTTTTTCCACTCTTCAACAGTAGGAATCTGGAATTTTTCCACCACTTTCACGGTATCTTCATCGGCAGTGGTGTTATTAGGGTTTAACAAGTCCCGAATCATGACGTACAGAGCAGGCACAAGACCTGGGCCTCCAAGACGGTTGATTGGTTTGGCAATGAACCACTCATACTCGTGATGAGCGCAAATGATAAGGTTTTCGCCCTTGGTGACGTCCAATTCGTCCTCCCGTTCGGCAGTAAAGTCGTAGAGAGTCACTGCATAAAGCGTTTGGTTCTTAGACACCAGATGTCGAGGTCCCATCGTACCATTGGCCGTACTTGCACCATTGTTACCATTGGTTACTCCTCCGTCCTGTGAGCGCACCCGCTGGGTGGGACTGACAGCCGGGTTTTCAGTGGCTATGGGTCTAGACCGATTGAACACCTCGAAGTATGATGCTGGAACCATACCCCTGGCATGGGTCATAGGGTTGCTGGCGCTGTACCAGCCGTTTTCTTCTTCAGCAACCACATGGAAAAAGTCGCCCTTCTCGAAACCTAACTCGCCAGGGCCCTGGGTTTGATAATCGTACAAGGCTTTGATAACCTTTTGGGGCGATTGGAGCAGCACCTCGACATTGTTGCTGTCATGGAGCCCTGAACCGCCAGCAAGAATACCATACCCCGACTGCCCTGACGTAACACGCGAAATCAGTCGTTTCAGCTTGTCAGACAGATCCGACAGTCTTTTACCTCTTCTAAACGATTTGATCATGGGGTGGTGCCGGGAATTAATGAATTTTCAGGTAACCTGGGCTGTGTGCAGGGGGAGTTATGCAGGAGGGGAGGGGGAGGACCACTTCTCCTGCTCTCCCCCTGGAGGGGGACCAAGGGGTGCGACACAATGGATTTGGTGGGGCTGCTAGTGCGGACCCTCACGGAAAGCGGAGTATATGTTTTGTCAGTTGCAGCAAATGACCATGGTGGCTTTTTTCGTCGGAAATGGTCATTTATTGCGTTTTTGACTTTATGTTCTTTCGCATCCATCGTTCGGTCGCTGCTAAACCTCACCTGTATGGTAATTGTCTCATTCTGAGAATGATAAAAATAGCCGCTGTGAATGAAAGTTTCACCTGAATTTTCAGGTGATGAGTGCAGAGTTGTAAAGTGGTGTGATTTGTGTAAGCAATTGTGTATGGTAGAATTGTTTATAATGTGATCTGGATCAATTATTGTATTAAGCATTATTGCTACTGTCTCAAGAAATCAAGATCTATTTACTGTTTTAAATTCTTCCTCTAAACTTCGGTGATCGAAATCATTTTCTACTCTACATTATATTTCACATAAAATCATTAGGACTTAGTCCTGCCTCGGGGTACCCATTGAGTACCATATCGGGGTATTCTAAGTATTGCAAGTCGATATCTTCCTGATTTCGCCCACTGGATTTAGATGAAACACTTCCATCGGTTTCCGAATCTGCTTCTGAATAGCCCACATCTATTTGGTTCTTATTTCTCCGTTTGGGAGCTTTCTTCTGTGCTTCTACTTGCTCATAATGTCTATATTTTGTTAAGTGGATCTTCAACACCTCGGCGTAGTTTTCAAATCCAAGAGTGTACATCGCCCATAGAATATCTTCGCCATTGATACTCTTTCTTTTGTCTTGTAGACACTTATCCAGTGCTTGGCTGGTTATGAAGGAGATAAATTCGGAAACACATTCTTGGATACAAGCTTTTGATTCTTTAGATAACTTAGCATGGCTCGGCAAGGCTTTCTTCATTACTCGTGCAACTATGTTAGCATTATTATGCCTCTAAAAGTGTGTTTCATTTTACTTTTATACTTACCATTAGCAATTGGGAGGAAGCGATCTTGCTCCTTAATCTCATATTCATCATTGTGTCTATTATCGTCCATCAACGTCTTTTGATTATCTGATAACCTGATAATTTTCGCAGCAATTGCGACTTCGGACTACAGGTGCGGCTGAAATTCATATTAATATATTAACGTTATTGCAACTTGTGTAATAAGTCTTGGACAATCTCAAGGTATACTTCACAGTCTTTGCTTTCAGATTTCCAGTATTCTAATATAATGGCGGTGTGTTCGAGATTAGCAACCACGATTTCCTTCAGGATTACTGCATTTAACATGGTGGAAAGGTCCTGGCCACCACCGAGTTCTGGCTGAGCCTTCAATATTTGCTGTAAGGCTGGAGAGTTCATCATACCTCCCACTAATTCAGAGAGCTTTTTGTATAAAACAAACAAGTAGATGCCACCAATAACAGTGTTTCGTAACACATACCACAGACCAGCATGTCTATGTGATTCTAGTTTTGGAACCATAAGTTTAGGAAGCGAAATTAAATGTTGAACGAACACTCTCAAAACCCGAGCTTTAGCCGCTTCTACATTGGTAAGTTTGAATTGAAGATCGTCGACATTCATATCCTTCGTTGTATCGTACTCGATTAGCAGCGAAAAATCCTCTTCCGGATACAGTTTCTGGTAAACCAAGGGAGCATTAATGAGGTTGTTATAGTTTAAGTTTTCCATATGTGACGTCCAATCGCTACTGTTGCTATCACCGCCAACAGTAAATGACGTATCAGAAGTCTCATCATCTCCTAATAATGTTGTAGAGTTCTGTCTCATCATCGATGCAGAAAGCACAGCAAGCACTGCTTCAAGAAGTTCACCTGCTGATATATGGTTCTCAATAATTAAGTAGATCAAAGGTCTGAAAAGTAGTAATTTGGATGTCAAAATTCTAGTTTTGATGAATATAATCAGTTCAGATTGCATTCTCACCAACAAGTCATCATGCATAAGGTAATCGTCGAGTTGATCGTGGACATCCGTTTCTCGAGGACTAGTTTCTCTCATTTTGGACCACTTCCGCTTGACACTTTTATACACAAATTCTATGTCAGCTTCTTGAAGGACAAAATTACGAATACTTGGATTCAATGAGTTGATAATTCCATTGTACTGATTCAAGTACTTTATCACATATTTCCAGACAGACTTGTCATAGAATTGTGGCTGGTCCCATAAGCGAATGTTATTTTTGTCAAGCAAAAAGAGTTCACTGTACAATCTGTTGTCAACCTTTCGAAATGCTACTTCAGTAAGAAAGTAATACCACGAATGTTGATCTACGTATTTGAACGACATACTCCTCATGCTGTTGTCCAGGGGATCTTCATTGATAGCAGCTGAAGGTATTTTCGGAAAAGAAATAGGAGGAGTGACATCGTCAATTCCACTAGAAAGCACCAATGGAGATAATTCGGACCTGAGCTCGGATTCGAGCTTCAAACATCCCCAAAATATGAGATTTGTCTTTTCTTGGGTAGCATTATCGATAGATTGGGTCCGAGTTTCGTCAAGATAATAGATCATTTGATGGCACGCAGCAACGACTTCTTTGTAGGCCTCTATCGGCTTCATATTAATTAAATGGATTTGACTGATTAATAGGTGGTAGTATATCTTAGAGTGAGTATGCTCTTGGGAGGTCACAGGGTATAGTATACAAATTAGCTTAGCATAGTCTACAATCATCATGGCCAATTCGGTACGATCGGCCGGTAAATCTTCTGGTATAATGGTCTCTGGAGGCAAGCAACTAGTACCAAGCGACTCACCTTCGGCCTTAGAGTTAGCGAACTGAGTAAGGTTATCAAGTTGGACTTTTGTGCTTATCAATCCAAGAGCGACCACCAAGAGAAAAAGAGGAGCATTCAGGCACAACTTGTAAAATGCATGTCGACGAGATTCAAAATCTTTGGCGCCGCAATATTCTAAGGACTGGTAATATACAACAGGAAGTTCATGATTATCAAAATCAGCAACATCTAATATTTGGGTAAGAGTTAAATCGGGGTTGGCTTTGCGCAAAATAACGTAAATTTCGAACATTTCAAGGAGAAGCTGAACATCTAAAACGGGAATTTTGTTGTGACAATTTAAAAAGAAAGAATTGAAAATGTGAGTGATATTAGAGGTGATAAATGTTTCGAGTTGCGCTTGCTTTTTCAGGTTGCTTGATATGCCTAATTTATGTCTAGGAGGAGGTTTAGACTGGATAAAAAGTGCTGTATTCATTTGGGATATCCAGTTATTGATCTTTTCAGAGGTGACGTCCAATGAGCTTTGCAAATACTTCCATTCTAAAACGGAGCAGATCGACATGTCCCAGATCTCTCGACCTTTAATCGCAGGTCGCAACGCAGCATCATTATCGTCTGCCTCAAGGCCCTGGCGTTGTTTCAACTGCCTAACATCACCTAGCAAGGTGTCTAGTTTCATTATGATCGTCAAAGAAGTAGGATCTAAATTTGAGTAGTCCTTGATTTGGTCGTCTGCCCGATAATGGCATGTAGGGTTGCGATTTTTCACACAAGCACCACATCGGGGCCTTACGTTGTCACATTTGACTTTCTTCATTCTACAGGTATCGCAAGCGGTGAGGGCTCGTTTCCGGGGATAAGACAGTTGCGCAGGTCTTTCTTTAAAGCGTTCTTCCATCTCAATTTGCGGTGATTCATGCAGTGGGCCCGACGACTGGGGCAGGTTGAGGGCATGTTGAGGGAGTGGGGCTTGGGATTGGTTCTGCAGCGAAGAAGTCTGTCGGAAAAGCCGCGGGTCTGTCCCGCGGGAAAAGTTCATATACTGGGCATTTGGAGGGGGTTGTTGCTGGTCCATCAGTGGGTGCTGGGCATGGGGATACCCGATCATGCCTGGAGGATACCCTGGGGAGGCCATGGGTATATATCCAGTGGGAGCGATGTACCCTTCGGGATATCCAGGAGCGCCTTGAGCGAGAGGTCTTGGAAGCGGGCCCTGTGATGAGTATTGCGGAGGTACATGACCCTGCTCCTGTTTGAAAGGAGTGCCTTGCGTCGGATCTACACGCTGATTGTTATTTGGGTTCATAAATGCTATATCAACATGCAACGAAATGAGCACAACTTGACGTTATGTACGGAAGCCGAATATTCTGTTCATGCAGGTGCAGGTGCAGGGCTGCTGCGAAGCTTCGGCGGTACGGCGACTAGCGACAAATCGTGTCCTAGATGTAATTAGCCAAGATGCAAACGTTACGACGAAGGTTGAAAGATCTACATGAAGAAATCTTGCGTTCTTAAGCTAGATGGTTACCAAACACCTAAAATATATAGTTTGCTGAATGTAAAGAACGTAATTCTCGTCTTTTCAGTCCACCGTCAAATCATGGGTTGCTTAATAATTGAATACCATAATTTAAGCATGTTAATCTGAACAATACAAAGGTCTACGTGGCCGTAGAAGCTTAATTAGGACATATAGTTCATAAAGTTTGGCGTAAATACGCATACAGCACGTGAGCGGGTACGGGTACGGAAGCAGCATCTTTCCGCATATGAGATAGACTATTTGCAACAACTAGCGATAGTAATAATTGGCGACAGATAAGAGGCTGATATATTCGTTTCCTTGATCGTGAATGCGAAAACTTAAATTGGGAAGCACTAGTCTAAAGAGTATCAACCAAGGATTTTAATTTCTACAAAATACGACAAATTTACTTATATTGAAATTTCTGAAGTTTGAATACCAAACGTACTATATAAAATTAAATTTCAACCAGGAGGCAATTGGGATGCATCCACAATGTCTGAAGCGTCCAATGCATCTTCATCCTCCGTGAAAGCCTCCAAAGGAGTTCTAGGCAAAGCCATCATTCCTGAACGAGCGATCTCCAAAATACCGAAAGGATGCAACAACTGGATGAAGGAAGACACACGAGAAGGCTTGGCGCTCAACTCCACGATTACGTTACGGTCACTGATATCGACAATACGTCCGCCAAACTTGTCGGTGATGGTCAGAATGCTGTCCAAGTGAACGTGCTTGTGTCTCAAAGCTTCTGAAGGAGCCAAGTTGCTTGGATGAAACTTCAGCTCGGTGGCAGATAAGTCTGGAATCGATGCCATATCGTCGGTTTGGAGTTTGTGGGTTGCAATTAACTCCTGGAAGTACTCAGGGCCCAACAAGGACACTCTCGCCAAGAGAAGCTCACGTTTGATGATTTCTGAGTTGGTGTAATCCAACACGGCATACACAGGGACCATATCCTCGATCTGCCTACGGGCCTGTTCGACGACAGCGTCTTGTCCAGCCAACACAACAGTCATTCTGGACAAGTCCTTCACCTCGGTGTTGCACACCACCAACGAATCAATATTGAAACCACGGCCAGCAAGGGTTCCAGATACCGAACTCAAAACACCGGGCTCATTCTGGACCAAACAATTCAACACATGCTGTTTTCTGGGAGCTTTAGAAGGAAGAGGAGTCTCATACAAAATCGACAGGACAGCCGAGTCAGCGGACCAGTTGGGGGTCTCCATGGTAGGAAGAGGGGGACGTTTTTGGTTTCTATGGAGCGATTTGTAGGCGAGCGCCGAGGTGGAACTCGACGATCTAGCCCTCACAAACCGCATGGCAATACCAGTTTTTAATGCCATGGTTTTTAGGAATCAAGTATGACGGAAGTGAACTACTCCAGTTTTTTCAAACCGCGACACAGGAGCGACATTCGGACAGGCGGGGATAGGTGTACGGATGTAAGCATGATGAGTACAACAATACGTTCTACACTAAAAATAACCTACTCTATGCATTCGTGACTCAAATAAATAAAACTATATAAATATCACAACAACATTAGTAGAGCAAGCGCGGCCACAGCAGGTGGTCGGGCGGCAAAAGCAGCAGCTCCATGGTGAGTAGATGTGGCAGTGGTAGATGGCGATTTCGTCAGCGAGCTCGACTTAGACGCAGTCTTAGATGCATCAGCTGCATCAAATGCTGAGCGTGCAGCACTAGCCACCACCAGTTCATAGGGATGATACTCGTTGATTGAGTTACCGGAGCCAGACTGACCACCATCTCCTGGAGGGGCTTGCGGGATCTTGACTTGGTTGTCATCCATCAGTCGCTCATCGATCTGCAATTGACCTGGGAGGATGAGATGATGGTAATTGTTAAGCACCAAACCGTAAACGGCGGTCGAAGCTAATAGAATAGATTGTACGATCTTCATTGTAATTGTAATGAGGTATTCAGAGATCTACCCTTTCTTTTATATTCAATTGGATCTAAAAAATTTGCCATTACGGTTGGCAATGTCTATCCACTGCGGTGCAACCGTTTCCCAATTAGGACAGGAGAAAGCCGCGCCTGTCAACGAAGCCTGTACACATGCATATTTGATGCGAGTTTTGTATGGGAAATTCGGCGCTATCGGCGATGACTCCAAGATCGTGACTCTATTATGCACGCGAGGCGCGGCTTATCACAGACTTTTATTAGGGGTACTGTGGTCTAGGCGAGAACGGTGACGTCTGCGGAGATATGCCACGTCTCCACTATGGTTAAATCTTCTATTTCAGAAGTCTGGACCCGTGGCAAGTGCCACGCTGCAGGCAATGGGGGGAATAACTGTGATTTACGATGACTCATCTTGGGCCTTTTAGGCATGCGATTGAGACGATGCTCGTAAATTCACAGGAAAATGTCAAGTTGCTAATGATGGCGCAGCCACTGCAGAGGATTAAAGAAGCCCCTAATGGCAACTATAGACCGTGTCAATGGACGTAATTGTTGTTTTATATGATTCTAGACTGTTTATGGGAAGTTGCCCTTTCGTAGACCGATGTAGCCATCAGGTGCTGCATCAGCGGAGAGCCATGCTTTGCGGCCATAGCCGCCCTCGATACCCTGATCGCTAATACGGTTTCCCCACCACAGAAGCTCCTGGCCATTGTACAGTACCGTAAAGTAAATCACAAGAGCACTGAATGCAACTCCGGCCGAAAGAGCGCTGGTTAGGAGATAATTGTACTTTTCCCACCATTGCAAGTACCTACCTTTAATGCGGTACATGAATAAATATGATAAATAGAATCCACCAGTAAAGTACAGAAGGTTGTATGGAGCGTAAAGTAAGAACCCGCCAATTATAATTGTAGGGTGAAAGTAGCGAGCGATTCTAGGTGGTCCGTTCTTCTTGAACCAGGCGCAGGGAAACACTAAAATTACCCCTAATAAGAAGCACCATTTGAGCTGTGGGTAAATTCCACTAAACACTTTTGCAGGACCGATTTCTCCGTATTGTATACTCGAGTAAAAATAGGTATTAGCGTTAGGACAACTAAGCCGGTCTTTTTGATGCGCATCGCAGAGATCTGGAATGTTGTTAATTTGCCAATTGGCTATTGAAAGAGCAACCAAAACACTCAAGATTGTGGAAAGCATTTGCCCCTTGAATATTGCTCGTGGTGGAAGCTTTGTATAGTGGGCAAGCTTTTGGTCAGTGATATAATTACTGGCTTGGCTGTCAATATTGTAGCCGTAGCTTTTTAAAGTGATCAATGCTATACCTGAGTTGGGTATACAATAACCAACAATCAATTCCACTAATACATTGAGCCCAAAAGTGAAACCAGTCACTGATGCAATTGCAGTAATGGGAATTAAGAATACAAAGTTGATGGCAATTGTAAAGAATATACCCCAAATTGGTGTCTCTGTCGGGTACATCGACACACACAAAAGGGCAAAAATGCAGCTCACTCCCAAGATAGACATAAACCACCAATTGGGGACCTCTTCATACTTGGACATCATTTTACAGTGAGGATCATCATGATACTTCCCGAAGGTGTCTGTTGACGAGAAGTCGGAAACCAGATCCCACACGTTCATAAAGCTGGTTCTCATAGCCTTCCATTCGGTGACCATATGATAGAGAATGGCGAAAGGATATAGACAGAAATGGGCACCATATAGGACTAAATTTGCAGCACTAAAGTAAGGTGGACCAACTTCTAAATATTTGTTTTCATCAAATCCATTCTTCGAATTGAGGATGCTATGAACATCAAATACTTTGCCTTTATTATCAAAGAGCTTGTTTGAGTTGATTGGAAAGTATCCTGTCCACTTGTTATTAGTGTAATATACGGTAAGTATAACAACGAATGCCAATAGAGCACCGAAATACTGACTGGCATATGAGAAGAATGGAATCGTAAGACAGGCACCTGAGTCAAGGATGTTCCAATCAAATGTTGGAAGTGGGTTAAGTCCCAATCCATTCTTGAATCCGGTGATGTTATTCATATGAATCAGGTTAGGGCTGATCCAGGTTGGCCAATTGAAGAAGGAAAGAGCTGTGAACAAGTATGAAGGAACCCAGTTGTATATGAAACTGGAAGTGAAGACTACAAAAAAAAAGTTGTATCGAGATATACGCCATCCGTTAATTGGGGGCTCGTGTTTCAGTTCTGGAGTGATTAAAGCCCTATTGAGAGCAATGGTAGGTAAGATGGTGGGCCAAATCGCAGTTTTGGGATAAATGCAAACCTTTCTCATGATTCCCGCAAACCCAAATCCCAAGAATTGGGTAGATACTGTTAAAAGAATTTGAAATAGTGGAGTAACCCATTTTAGATTATAGAATCTTTCGAGCTTCATTACCACTATGTTATATATCAGATATGGAGTTCCTGAAGAACACGAATACATAATAGTACTGAGCATGAGCTCTTTAGAATTGAACGGTCCAGGGTTGAGTTCGTATTGTTTTCCGAATATAGAGATAGTTTCTGGCATGTACCTTTCCCACAATCTTCCCGTTGGTAAAATGAGTAACTGCACCGTATGAGAACCCAAGCTGATTGATGGAAGTCTATGAACAAAGAAATTGTTGACAATCGATCCTATGAAGGTCCAGAAAAGTCCGATTGTGTATGCTCTAATTGTAGCTACAGGCATATCCGGATCGTCAATTGGATCGGTGATGGCCCTGATCTCTGGATATGGAGAATGATATTTTACGAGACACGCCTCGAGCCGGACTTGAAGTTCCCAATCTGATAGCACGAGGTAGTACTTATCTGGTATAGAGGCCATTTTTTCGTCTGAATCAGAATCTTGACGATGTTCGCCAGATTGAAAAGTTAGCAATCGCTCGATAAGATGGTAATCTTCATGAAGAAAATTCACGTCGCCGTTATGTTCTGCTAAGGCATTCCTTAGCACCAACAAGGAGTCATCAACACTTATGGAGTTTATACGGTCTATCATGTACTGAATTTGTGGTGAAATATTCATGAGGATATCGTCGATGGGATGGTGGAGGTTGTCGCTACTGATGATTCCGAGACGAAGCAATATCAATTGAAGTTGCGAAGTTGATAATGTCCATTTCGACGACGGCAATGTATCGTCAAAAGACGACCTGCCTGGCGGCTCATCTCCGAGATCGGCAAGTTCAATATAGGGTTGTGACATGAAGATGAAAAACGCTCGCGAATGTGGGGCAGATAACGAAAGCGAGCATATTTCTGCAGGGAAAAAATAGCGTTGAACTAAAATATATTCAAACAGATTTTCTACATTGTTAACTTTACTTTACTTTATATTGGGTACAATTGCCGTTGAGGGAGGAAACGAACGTCCCGCCATGGTAGATACATAATACAAAAACATTAAGGTACTGGACCAGAAATGAACTATATCTCTTCTTTAAACAAACCACCTTCATTGTGCTCTCTGCTTAACGAGATATCGTCGAAATCGCCATTGCTGGCTTCGGAGATTGAGTGATCCTTAGAAACCGCATGATCCTTTGGCTTGTTAGCCGTAGAGGTAGCAGCAGCTTGTGGCACGGATCTAGGTGGAGGAGGCTTGGTGGAGAAGAATTTGGTGAGTCTCTTGAGGCTACTTTGCTTCTTTTTAGCAGGGGCCTGCTGCTTAGTGACCTTGGCGGCCTCCTTAGGAGCTTCCTTTGCAGCTTCAGCCTTTTCAGCCGCCTTAACCTTAGCCTCTTCCGCCTCATCATCAGCAAATAACAGGCCGGTGTCTCTCAACTTCTTCTCATTGACGTCTCTGCGCATATGCTCAGGCAACTCCTCGTTGATGGCGTGTTCATCCTTGACCTTGTCATCAATGTTTTTGAGAATCAACTCCTTTTGAGACTTCTTGGTAGCAATATGATCAGACTTTTCTTTTTCCAAGTCAGCAATTTGCTTGTCCAAGTCCTTATGTGTATCCTCATGTTCCTTCAACTTGTCGGCTGATTCTTGATGAAGGGCATCAACCTCCTTGCTGGTCTCCTCATGAGTGGCTCTAGCCTCTTCTAGGTCGGTCTCGTACTTAGCAATGTCGGCCTTGGTAGTCTCCAATTTCTCATTGAGTTCAGCCAATCTGTCTTCGTACTCCTTTTGAAGAGTTTCACCATTGGCTACTTCTTCACGGAGTTGGTCGCGGCCATCAGTCACTTCCTTAAGCTTGGCGTTCTCTTGCTCTAACTCGTCCAAAGTTGGCTTCAAGATTTCATCCTTTTCAGCTTGCATTTCTTCCAACTCCTTCTTACGCTCAGCGATTAAACCCAGTTCTTCTTCGTCAATTTGAGCCTGGTTCTCTTGCTTTTCGGCAAGGAGAGCCTCCTTTTCTTCGGCGTAGGTGGCTTCTTTTTCCTTCAATTGTTGAACCTTCTCAGCAATCTCGTCCTCACGCAGTTTTTGGTACACAGCATAGTTGTTGTCTTCTTCAGTCTTACGAGCCTCATGTGCATCCAACCGTTCCTTCTTCTCCTTCTCTAAAGTTTCCTTTTCCTTGATCTTACGGTCCTCTTCGGCCTGTTTGGCCATGTTGTGTTTCTTGGCAAGCTCCTGCTGCTTGGCTCTGGCCTGAACGTCGGCATCACGCTGGGCATTGGCCTTGGTGTCCATGTCCAGCAACACAGGCTGCACCACTAACGCAGCCATAGCATCCAATTCCTTCTGGGTCATGGTGAGGCCACCACCCAAGTCTACAAGGCCCTCGGCGTTTCTCTTGATACGCTCGTTGGAGTTCTTCTGGGCAATGGCCAAGGCATTGGCGTACAATTGCGCCTGCGCCTTGAAGTCCTGGGGTGTCAGCAGCAACAGCTGCAACCGATCCTGAGCACGGCCATTAGCAGCGGCCAACAAGGTGCTGCCCACCACATCGACCGCCTTGAACAGAGTACTACGAGTACGAGACGACGCTTCGTCGGTGGCGCCTGCACCATGGCGCAACAGTGCCGCAGCACCGTTGGCAGCAAGGTCCTCTTCTTCCTGGTCCAAGTACTCGGTGGGAGGTTGGTGGTTCTTGGGCACAAGACCAGAACGGTAGTCGAGTTCAGGATTGAACCGCAGATTCAAAGACTTCGACGAGTTCTTGGTGGCCAACTGCAGGATTTTGTGGATGTTTAACGAGGCGTCAGCGGCTTTAGGGGCCAATCCACTACGGTAGTCCCGCTCGGGGTCGGTCCGAGACGTCATCGACATGGTGGAATTGCGAGAAGCCGCGGAGTAGATACCTTTTCCGGTGAAATTGGGCACGCCGGTATCCACAGGCACCGTTTGCACATTTTCCGAGGCTCTAGGCTTGCCCTTGGCCGCAATGGCCGCGGTATGGGCTTCGGCAGCAACAGTTCTTTCGTAGGATGGCTTGACGGTGAGGTCAGACGAGGCCGCGAGGAGAGCTGCGGTGTCAGAAGCAGCGGAATTGACCCCCACCGAGGGAGCACCGGGGGAGTGGTAAATACCCTGCTTTAACTTCTGTTGGTATATCGCCTGGGCGGATAACTTCTGGTTCAGATACACCGACATGGTTACTAGAATGACGAAGGTTGCTGGTTGGTGATGAAATTGAGGGGGTCCTGCACAGGGGTGGGAGCTGCACATGCAGTCCGGTGACTTCGTTTACGTTTCCACGAAAAGGGAAGGTGCAGGGCGATAGGAGAAAGGGGAAAATGGGACGACGCAGGGGTGGAAACAAGTCAATTGCGCGAGTGCGGTGTTTATGGTGGATTTTGCACGCTAGGTTGTGTTCTCTTGATGTTTCCTCTGGTTTTGACTCCGTTGACGGGTGCTGCCCTGCCACTTGTGGAGATGACTATCTGACCTCATTACGTCATACTTTCTTCGACACTTCTCCGTGCGGCTCAACCTTATTCGAGGGTCGGCCTGATAAGTGGTGGTGGTTAAAAACGTGTGATTTTGAAGGTTTTGATTTGACGTTTGCGATGAATTACAGTGAGCTTAGCGATTGTATGTTTAGTAGGTGTACTTTCTGAGTCCTAAATTCTTTACTGAGTAAATTTCAATTACGTTTCATCGTGTTCTCATAACCATTGAGATAAGAGAGGCGCTCACTATCATCAAATATATTTAATACGTAATTTATATATGGCACCAATGGGCTCGGAGCATAGTAGCATAGACTCCACTGTAGCCATTAAGGCTACTTCAGCCGGTTACTGCTTCATAAAAACTCATAACATTGGTTACTAATTACGCTTTTGGCTTCCTACCACCACGATTATGGACGTTAGGGTTCCCGTATATAATTGAGGTAGTGCCATTGGCATTCACTTTATAGTGAGTCTTCAAGTGTTGGGCAAGATTATCGGACCTGCTGAATTTCTTGTCGCAATACTTACAGTGGAAGGGACGAATGTTTGAATGCACTGATCTGATGTGCCGCTTCAAGTGTTCCGACCGCTTGAATTGTTTGGCGCAATCCGGACATGGGAAAGGCTTACCATCGTCATCGTCATCGGCCATGGCTGCTGGAGCCACGGGCAGTTGAGGCACAGGAACACTGGGCACGTTTGCTTTCGCTGCTGGTTGAATCGCTTCTGCAACCTTTTGAGGCTCTGCAGTATTCATACCTTCATCTTCAGCATCGTCGTCGATTTCAACAGAATACAGAGCGTCATTATTGTAAGACTTTCTCCGTTTTCGTTTTCTCAAATCGTCATTTCTGCGGTCGGAAGGCCTGGAAACGACTTGAATTGAGTTGCGTCGCCTATAATGAGGAGCCTTAATGATTCCAGTAGGGTTGACTACGATTTCGGCAGCGCGAAGATCTTGAGCTTCTTCGTTGACGTTCTTCAAAGTATTATTAAGCCAATAGGAGATGGCATCAAAACATTCATGGTTCATATTGAAGTCGAATGTTGCACTACTAGAGTGAAGTCTTTGAAGAGCGGGAGAGGAAGCCGACAGCATCGAACCATTTTGGGTCAGGTCGATAAAAAGAGTAGAGAGGGCCGGCGACGACGAGGACGACGGAAGAATGTACTTAGTACTACTATTGGCTCCATTAGATGCCATTGATGATCCATTTGAGCTGCCAGCACCAGCGCTGGGAGAATTGTTAAGCAATTGAATTGGATTTATCGTAGGCTCTTCGGGTACCAGGTGCACCGGATGCGATTCCAGGATGGCCCCATCAGCATACACGTGGCCCTGAGGAAACCGAGAATAGTTGGGAGGAGAGGGAGATGAGGTCGAAGAAAGCGAAACCGATGGAGGTTTGAGGGTTAGCAAGTTGAGTTGATCGATGGGAATGCTGGAAGTCGACGACAGACGATTGTGGTGTTTGGGTGGAGAAGTCAATTCTGGGGTAGTATTAGCAGTGGTTTTATGAGGTAACGACGAGGTAGAAGATGAGAACAGAGTTCTTTCATGAGAGTAATCTTCATTGGATGCCGAATGCCCGAAAAACACCTCGCTGTTCAAGTTGATTTCTTCCAACATGTACGGCGCATCTTGAGATTCTTCATCAAGTCCATAGCCCGAGGCCGCTGCTACTGCGGCTGCCGCGGCATTAGCGGCCGAAGTGGGCCGGAGTTGAGTCTGGTCGTAGGTTGTGGTATCCATGGGCGACGGCGGCGCCATGGGAGTTCCTAGGCCTGAAGTATAACTAGCTAAGTATGTATCAAATAATGATGATTGCTGAGACATGTTAGGCAGGTGGGGAGATCTCGCGTAGTATGTAGGTTACTGATAGTTGCTTAAAGATTACGCACAGACGGTCCAGAAATTACGCAGGATTCTGAAATGTACGAACGCCAACAGCTGGTAGTGGTTAACAGGACGGGACTAGCAGGCGGTTGCAGGAATTGATACTGGAATCCAAGCTATTGGAGCACGGTCTCACGGCTATAAGGCTCAGTCAGGTCGATTTTGGAGAGAAAGTAGGAAAATTTCACAATTTCCGAGACCGGACTATGATAGTGGACTGATAGATAACGAGATCCAGTCAATTCTAGGGCAGAAACGGCGACTCTATTGGTTGCTAGTGGTCACCTTTCCACTATGAGAGCTCTGACGAATTAATAGACTGAATGGGAAACTTGCTGGGTCGATTTTAGCTTACCAATTCGGTGACCCAAGGTGAGTGTGGCAGTGATGAAACTAGACGATAACTACAGTACAAGGAGTTATCTACACTCGGCGTTCAGGAAGGAATGCAAGTAGTAGGGTGAAAACGAGCACTAACGACGGTTTAAACCCACACTTTCACCAACAAATAGTCACTGAGTATCGTCAATGGTTCAATGAATGGAAATTGCCGGGAAAAACCCGCAGGTGCATTAGATAAGCGGTATGGTTTCCAGATCGGGATGGAATGTTGCGGTATTGGAGGAGTGAAAGAGTGGAGGTTTTTTTCGGCTTTGGTCGGTTTTAGACAGGTGATTAAGGTTCTCTGGTTGTGAATGTCAAATCCATGTGGTTGTTTCCTGGAAATTTGGAGGTTTTCCCGTTGTTTTATGTCTGCGACGATATATTACCTTCAATTTGATGGTAGCAGGTGTTGCGGGGCGGTGTGTGGTGCAGTGGTGTAAATGGTGTGGAGGTGTGGGGCCTGCTGTGTATTGGACGACAGACCAAGAGGGGCTTTCGCTCACGCAAACTGGTCCACATTTTTTCCGCGCCTTGGCACCGTCGTCTAAACTGCGAAGTTGCCTGCTATCGTCTCTGGGGTTGTTTTCTTATCGGTCTACCCATGTACTATCGTGCTACCTTGGTTGTGGCTGCGCGATAAGGTACCACGTGTATGCAGGACGATCATCAATTAATGAGCCCAGATGGAAAATGACAGGCTGATACTCATCGGCTGAAAGGGGAAGCAATCTAGAACACATGAATAAAAAAAAAAAAAGAATAGCATCAAATTACATAGAGACACACATAATATAAATTTTACGTAATGGCCGGCATCAAGGTCTACGGTACAAGAGGAATCCAGACTTCACGCCGACTTTAGTGTATAATAATTGGGCCCGGTGATTCTCGAATTGAGTGCTCCAATAGCATTTCTCACATTTGAGACGATCGGCTTCGGTATAAACGTATTCGATTAATTTCCGACCCGTTCCCTTGAGCCGACAGTCACTCGACACGAAAAGATCATTCAAATAAAGCGCATCACCGACTGTCCAGGTGTTTCTGTGGGTCAAATAGTTAGCGAATCCAACCACTTTGCCATTGGAATCGTCGACTGCCACTATGGAGTAGACTGGCTCGTTTTTGTCAAAAAACCTTTTGAAGGTATTTTCAGATACTTCCTGCGATACTTTATCTTTGGACTTGTAAAATACTAAGTAGGAATCTTCCCCTCTCCACAAATCGAGCCAAACCTCTTTGTCGCTTTCTTTGATGGGTCTAATAGTTACAGACATTAAAATAGGTCTGATTTGGTGTTCTACAAACGGCTATACGGCTGGTATATAAATAACTTATGAATCATAGACCCTGCATTGACCTTCCTAATCCAGCACGAATTGCCTTTTCTTATATGCATTTTAGTTTAACAATTAGAGTTGGAATCTGTTCCAACTTGCCCGTAACCTAGCTTCGTAGATTAGTCGTATGAGATAAAAGCCGCCAAATTTGCCTGCAAATGGAAACCGATGTTCAATTGCTTGTGAATCATAATTTGTCAAAAATATAGGCTCTAAGCGGTATTTCTATATTAGTGCAACTCTGTCGGGTTTCGATCGGCTTTATCTTGAATTAGCAATCGTTGTACCCTAGTTGAGAGAGAAAACCCCTTTGTAACAGTATTCTTATCTAGTTATTAATATATTTGATATTCTAAGAAACATTATCAGGCTCATTCTGTTAGAAGAGCGAATTTGATGCAAAATTGCGTCAGGCTTTCGAGTATCATAATTAGTAGGTCATAAATGTATCTCCTCAATCTATAAGAATCTTGATGTTCAACTTCCTCTATAATATCGGCTGCATCTAGCACACCGACAACTTCCACCCAAACTCGTCACAGATATCTGTCCAATCTATACAGACATCTCCGCGGGGATTACGCTTCCAGCCTTCTTTGATAATATCCCATACCCTGTTGACGTTACCTACAGTATACAGATGCTCTAAGGTTTCAAAAATCTTGGTCATCTGAGCCTTATCATACTCGTTACAGCAGCACATACCGCAAATCAACAACAGCATGGGAAGCGTGGGAACAAGTTTCGACGTTAATAAACTGTTGATGTAAGCCATTGAATTCATGAAATGAAGTTGCACCTCACTGGCAGAAGGCTGCGTCTTCTTGATGTATAACAACAAGTACAACTGGCATGTGTGGCGATAAAGTTCAAACATAGTGAGATGCAAATCTACTTCTTCTTTGTTGTGTATGATATGCGATATTTGTGACAGGTTGGGCTCACAAAAATGAATATCCAGAAGAAGCTTATGGTATTTGGCTTCTACATTATTATAGTGGTTGATTCGCTTAAGTGTAAGCTCTTGGTGTGCTTTAAAATCAGTAATGTCATTACCGAGACGGGCCATCTCCTCATCTATATCAGCAGATGCCTGCTTCAACTCTACGCTGGCGTTCATAATATCTCCCAAAAGTAAGTAGATGGGTTGAATGCACCCCTGGTAAGGATCTACCCCATAACTGCCCATATCAAAGTAGTTTTTGAAGAGCAAATTGTAATCACGTAGGTCAAATGATGTGCCTATTTGAAGCGTTGTTGACGACAAGACATCGTGGAATTGGAAGCTTGACATGAGCCACTTTATATCGTTCAGAAACTGATGGTCTCGGCAAAACTTGATAAGGCCTCCGTATTTCTTGAGAACATTAGCGCAGTCATTAAAGAGCTTAAACCAATTGGACACATCACCGGAGCAAATCTCCACTCCAACAGATATCAAGTAATAACATACTATGACGTAGTTATCGTGCTTATCGAGTTCCTGGCGCTGAAAGTAGATTTCGTTCATAAGTTGCCGAGCTCGCTTCTTGTGGAATTTGACCTCATCGCTGTTTGGACCCTGCAGAAACACTGCACCCCATGCAGCCAATGCATGAGTTAAACATTCTTCGGTAATTGACGCCGTGAAGAAGGTTTTGAGGAAGTAGTTAGAAGAATCGGGCGACACACTAAGTAGTTTGGCAACTTTATTTTCGAAAAAATTGAGAAGCTTACGGCCGGATTCGTCTAAGTAGAGATTGAATGACGATGATGGGGTAGATAAAATGGGAAATTCTAGTGAAAAGTCACGGGAAGGGTCGAATTCAGTTTCGCCGGCCAGCGGAGATCCGAAGAGTTGGTCTATAAGGTCCTGAGACTGAATGGTAGAGTTGAGGTTGGTTACGGCAATATCTAGTGAAGGCGACCCATTTGATCCTAAATGCGGCAGACTTTTCTTACTGACTACAACTGCCTGAGAGGAGTCCGAAGGGTTTGCCGGGGAAAACTTCTTGCCGGTGAGAGGGTCGTAAGACTTTAGGCCACTCCAGATGCATTCTTCTCCACGATATTTGCACGATCCACAAACCGGGTGCATTTCATCACATTTCTTTTTCCGTCTTCTACAACATATACAGCCGGTTTTTGACCGGTATCGGGGACCAATAATGATATTCTGGCGGAAATCATGTCGAGGTTTAGCGGACTTGGAAACTGGTTTTGATTCGGTGACAGAATGTTGTCGTATAGGAGTCACCGGAGCGTCTAGAGACGAGCTGAGGTCGGTGTGTTCATTAGGAGGTGTTGGTTCAAGCCCAGCATTGAACGTAAGGAACATGAAAATTACAACTTCAGATTTCGATTAGATAGTGGGTTTATTAGTGATTGGTGCGTGTATGCAATCTTTATTCGAGATGATGCAACGATGTTTCTACTGCATAGAGGTACAGGATCAGTTCCTGAGAAAACTTGGCAGGTGTGGGGTAGCTTCGACTAAGCCCAAACTGTTGGGGGTTTATGTGACTGACCATCGAGAGTAAGCGAGTTATGGCATAGACACATAATCACGCGGGATATATTTTTGCGAAGGGGCATATTTTTTTGTACCCCCCCTCGTATCCGAACCAAGATGGAAAAATTGACAAGCAAAAACCTCTGAGGTGTGCAGCTTGGCAGTAAGCGAAAGCTACGGAATGATTTTCGATATCATTGTTTTTTGCATTCTATTTGGGAAAAGTTTTGATTGGAGATATTCGTACATGGGAACCCGCATAATGCGAGATTTTGCAACAATTTTAGAGTGCTAGCAGCTGAAACAGGACTAACCATCGCGTAAATTCAGGTTATTTTCCCAACTACTACGACGCCCTAATTCATGTTGTGCAGCTACGGCAGCTATAACCCATCAAACTATCGTTTCAAAATTACGTACCCGTTGAAATTAGTGGCCCCGCCCCCGCAAGTGCGGCATGCGATCTGCAGGCGCTGCTGCACCACCCTCAATTTGGCCTATTCACCCCTCTTCCCCACCTAAACTGCGGTCGTGTGGCGCCGGTGTCGTGACAATCCGACTTCAATGTATGTCAGAAATAGACTATCAAGAGCAGCGGCCAGGATACAATGACATATTAGCCTTCCGTCCATGTCTGACAAACCTAAGACTAGATCGAAGTACTCACGTCCGTGCGACGCGTGCGCCCTTCGGAAGATACGGTGTGATCAAGCCCGACCATGTAATCGGTGCGTCAATAATAATGTACCATGTACCGACGTTCGGTTAAGGAAAAGAACTGGTCCCAAAAAAATTCGAACCAAGACCCGAGAGAATATTACTCATGCTGCGCTCCGAGGGGTGTCAGCAGCCGTCGGTCTAAACCCAGATACCGTGCCGCCGGGCGCCGGTATTCCAGAAGTAAATCTTCCAACGGCTCCACCCAGTGAGTTTAATGAAGCGTCTGCCGCCGAGATTCTCAACGTGGGGGAGGTGCCTTTAATAGGCCTGGTGTCTCGTATTACCACAGGCCATGCTATTTCCATTGATAAACTTCTCCCTTACCTTCAGGTGTACCAAACGTGGTATTACGGAGTTTGGCCCGTGCTCTCAGTGGCTCATCTTGTATCCCGCATTGTATATAACCCTGGCAAGGGACTAGACTTTGAAAGCACGTCGGCATACGGACTCGCATGCGCGGTGTCTGCTGCAATAGGCCGGCAGGTGATGTTCTTAACGACTAACCCGCACATAAACCTTCCCAACGAAATCAGTCCTCACCAGTTCGCTCAAGAATCACTTCGAGCCCGTAAAACTTTTGAGTATCATACTCACGTCTCTTCTGACTCACTTTTAACTGCATTTTTCTTGTATGTGTATTATGTCAATATTAAAGGTGGTGCATCTGCGTCCATGTTGTACCTTCGAGAAGCGATCTCAATGGCGCAAATCTTAGGCTATCATGATCCCAATACCTACGTCGAAAAAAGTCCAGCTGAAGTACACCGGTGCCGTAAAATCTACTACATGCTTATCGTTACTGAGCGGTTTATGTGTATTGAAGATAAACTACCAGTGATTTTAGACGCTAATATTCCCTATCCACTGCTTAGAGACGAGGAATACTCGGGCTTACTCAGTGGATTCACGGAGTTAGTAAAGATCTTTGCAATTCCAGACCGACACTTTTTTGACAAATTTATCGAACTAACGGCCACTGGTGAAAGTAATATCCACGAACCATTGTCAGATTCGGGTCTGCAATCGACTCTTCGAAGATGGATTGAAAGTGTCCAAATTAAATTGGGTGGTATCGAAATGGCCTCTTCAATTCCTGACGCATCAAAGCTTAACCTTTCGCTATCTCAACACTGGATGCGTTCCTTAGCCTGGCATATATCTCGAAATAACGGTATCTTGCTTAAGACTGCCGACGTTACCAATTTTTTAAGTCCACTATTTCCTGTGACTATTGCATGCGATTTTTTAGACCAATCGGCTGATCTTCCCATTATGGCATTTGAATCGAACGGGCCAGGTGCTTGCGTAAAGCTAATGGAGCTAGGCACGGCATTGGCTGACTGCATTGCCGAGTCGGTTGTCTACAGATTTGATACTTCTGGCGCTTATGCCGCTTTAGATCGAGTGTTCAATTTCATTAAGTGTTTGAAGAATGATATTTCCCTACATTTACTGGAATTCACACGTCTTGAACAATTATTGAATAATCGTAGTATGGTACTTACTTCAGGAGCGTTCATCACCGAAATCAGCGAAGATGATGATTCGTCTAAGGGAGGTGATACTGTAGAACGCCGAATTGACGAGGTTTTGGAGAGTGGAAATTCTGTTCAGCTAAGCAATAATGTTTCTTTTTCTAATTTGAGCACAGTCATTCAGGATAACGCCACTTATCCTTCACCTTTCACCCAGATGACTATGGCTTTTTCCATACAGCCTGATGATGTTCCTGAATCCCACGGGCTGAGCCCTTCAGTAGCCCATTTCGACCAGGATATGTTTAGAATATGACCTGTGTGAGCACATGCGCACCAGAGACGAAAAGTTGATATTTTTAATCATTTTTAATAGAAGTAGACTTTGCGTGTCATTATTAAGAGGTGCGATCTAGTAAGACTCATATATATTACTTTAATTTTGTTTAAAAACCAAACCTTGTCAAAAGGGAGAAAAAAAAATCATTAGTAGCAGTATTTTTATACTTTAGCCGATGGGGATGGCTCAACGTATTCTTGGTGCTTAACGACGGTCTTAATACCATCTTCTCCGAGAGCTTCCAACATTGTTCCAGCATTAAAAGTTTCAACCTCAACGGACTTGAACTTTCTACTTTTGACGCCTTGCTCGAACAATTGATCCAACTCGGCAAAAGTCTTACCTTTTGTCTCTGGTAATTCGAACCAACACCAGACGGCACTGCCAAAAGCAAAACCGGCCCAGAAAAAGCCAGTCTTAGCCTTCCAATTCCAGGCCTCAGGATTCAACATTCGTGGACTTATAACTGAGCTCACAATACCTGCGATGTTGTAGGCATTTCTCGCAATAATAACAGTCTTCGTTCTCAATCTAGTTGATGGCAATTCAGCAACGATACAATAACACAAAGGTCCGACAGCCAAATCATAGACAAAAGTGAAAATGAACAACAAAGTTCCAATACCCCACGATACATTCTTACTGTCAGAACATCCAAGTCCACCAACAATGACTAATAACAAACACTGGACACATAAACCGCCGAAATAGATATTGAACCGACCAGTAGCTCTAGCTAAGAACCACGATCCGAATGTACCAGCGATACCGAACACATATTGAATAATTGAGAAAGTAAATGACATTGTCGGTTTGACACCAGCCTGTTCATAGAAGTAAGTAGAGTAACCCATCAATGCAGCTCCAGTGATGTTTTGAATGACCCACACGCCGGCAGCGACTCTGGTTCTACGGAAGTCCTTCTTCTTGAAACAATCGAAGTAGGTAGCGCCAGAGTGGATAGCGTATTCTTTCTTGATGGTCAACTGCATCTTATTGACCATAGCCTCGGCCAAAACATCTTTCTTAGGGAGATGCTCATTTTCCGAAATGAGACGGGTAAGGGAATGCCTGGCATCCTCCAACCGTCCCTTTTTAACTAACCACCAAGGTGACTCAGGAGCTAGGTAAATACCAATAATAAGAGGAATTGGCCAGACCCATTGCACTGCGAACGGAATACGGTACGAATCCTTCGAGGTAGAGTCCACAAATGCGCGTAAGATACCAGAGGAGATCAATTGTCCAAATACCCAACAAACATTAACATAAGTAGTCAAATAGACTCGAAGTACCAATGGACAAACCTCAGAAGCATAAGACACGGTCAAAGTTTGGAACACACCCCATGGAAGACCCAACAAAATCTCACCAGCCATCAACGTTCCAACGTTCTGAGCGAAAAACACAATGAAAATGAAGCCAATAACCAAAATCAACGAAGCGATCAAAGTCTTGCGGTAACCGATACGATCAGCGATCACACCAGCTGCAAACAAACCTAAAATTTCTCCAACATTGGTACACTGATTCAATGCGGTTTGATACTTAACATCAAGTTGGTAAGAGTTGCTCTTTGGGTAGAATTTACCGAACTTCTTATTGAATGCCGGGAAAGCAAAGAAAGAGTTGAGAAGATTAGTGTCGTAACCCTCCATAACTAAAGCAGTCGACAAAACAATCGACCAGAAAGCAGCCTTGGGAAAAGTTTTAAGACCTTCGCTTAATGACATCTCCTTTTCTTGATTATCATTTTCCTTAGCCTCGTTGGACATATCCAAGAACTTGGCGAGATAATCATTCATCTCCACCTGGAGGGAGTCATCGGTGGTTTTCCGGGTGATCTTCTCCTCCACCATCAATTTTCCGTCGGGCTTTCCGGTATCTTCGACGTACAGAGACATTGTAATACCGTTGATTGCTTGAGCTTATCGGTGAGACGTTAGAGTCCTTTTATCGTCTTCCATTTGTGCAGTAAAGTCGATCCAGATATGCACCTCTGCAGTAGAAATGTGGGGTGCGCCCAAGAAACCTGTTCTAACAGGATCACGGATTTCGAAGCGTCAGGTAAAACTCGCTATTCTTCAACTTGCAGGAACCGACCGAAACCTTAAAAATTCATTACGGTAGACAACTTGGTTGCTAACCGAGGTTGAAGCAAGTTTATTGATCTTGGGACCCTTTTTTTTGTGCGCGCCGAAATCTGAACCAGTAATGACGGCAAGCGCTCACTTGCTAAATTTCCCTGAGAAAAGAAAACTTTGGCTTTGAAATTGTGAATTTTCATAAGAATTTCGTGAAATTCGAATTCTCGGTGTGCGTATGAAGTCTGCAGTATACGAGAGAGGACATGTGGGGAACTGTACGAATGAGCCTTCGATTTGTTTTTACGGTCTCGTTTGAATAATAAAGCCCTGCGGGGACTGGGCGGGGCAACGATGGAGATTCAGATAGAGATTTTGAAGTGAAATTTTAAATGAAGCATGACTTAATGTTCCAAGCCGCCTCAGACGCGCCCACTAGTCATGCAGTTCGTCGTATTGCGTCCTACTCGAGTATTCAAACAAGATTCAAGGTTTACTTTCCTGAATTATGCAGGTTCGTCCTGGTAATGCAGCTGTTTGTCGGTTGGACGCAGCCCGCTATTCAAATTTTGCGAGACGGAAAATTTTCTAGCGAATTTATTCCGAGCCGCGCAATAATTATTTGTGGGGAAATCCACAATGAGTTTTTCCGCACGCTGTTCAGTTATAAGTTGGTAACTAAGGAGAACGTAACCATTGACCAAAAATGACGATTGCTGCCGCCCCATGGTGGAAGTCTGCCACTGTGTATCAAATCTGGCCCGCGTCTTACAAGGATTCAAATGGAGATGGTTTCGGAGATCTTCAGGGTATTATCTCGGAGCTTGATTACATCAAATCACTCGGAACTGACGTTATATGGCTCTCGCCTATGTATGATTCTCCCCAAGATGACATGGGTTACGATATCAGTAATTACCAGGAAATCTATCCTAAGTATGGTACCATGGACGACATGGATCAATTGCTATCCGAGATCCATAAGCGCGGCATGCGCCTCATTCTAGACCTTGTTATTAATCACACTTCGAGTCAGCATGAATGGTTTAAAGAGTCAAGATCCTCTAAGACTAACCCTAAGCGTGACTGGTACATCTGGAAGCCTCCAAAGTACGAGAAAGGAGTGAGACAGCCTCCTAACAACTGGAAATC
Source organism: Meyerozyma elateridarum (assembly GCA_030574335.1). NCBI lineage: Eukaryota > Fungi > Ascomycota > Pichiomycetes > Serinales > Debaryomycetaceae > Meyerozyma > Meyerozyma elateridarum. Next base: position 796,709 of record JAJMEU010000005.1, read on the forward strand.
TTGTTTTTCCGGGTCGGCTTGGGAATGGGACGAGCTTACTCAAGAATACTATCTAAGAATATTTGCAGCTACTCAACCTGATCTCAACTGGGAGAATGAAGAGGTTAGACATACTATATACAAGACTGCCGTCAAATTCTGGCTCGATAAAGGTGTCGATGGTTTTAGAATCGACACTGCAGGACTATACTCAAAGGTGCAAACTTTTGAAGATGCTCCAATTTTGGATACTACTCAAAAATGGCAACCATTTGGCCTGTTAGCCGACAACGGCCCTAGAATCCACGAGTTCCATAAAGAGATGTATGACACCGTCACTAAGCATTACGATGCCATGACTGTTGGTGAGGTCGGACACTGCACTCGTGAAGAAGCTCTTAGGTATGTTTCGGCTTCTGAGCATGAAATGAACTCTATTTTCTTGTTCGACTTGGTTGAAATGGGTGTTGTTAGCAACAATCGTTACGACTACCGCGGTTGGAAGCTTAAGGACTTGAAGAATGCAGTCATCAATATGAGTCGTTTCGCTGAGGGAACCGACGCTTGGGCCACTGCTTTCTCAGAGAACCACGACCAACCTAGATCAGTTACTCGTTTGGGTAACGATAAATCTGGCAAGAACCACAACAAGTCTGGTAAGCTCCTTGCCCACTTGTTGACTTCTCTCTCTGGAACCTTGTACATTTACCAAGGTCAAGAAATTGGTATGACGAACTTACCTCGTTCTTGGCCTATTGAGGAGTACCGGGATGTGGAAACTTTGAATTACTACGAAGACTACAAAACTCGAATTGGTGACACTCCCGAAGATATAGATAGGGTTATGGATTTAATTGCGTTGTTGGCTAGAGACCACGCTCGGTCTCCCGTCCAATGGGATGCCTCTGCTCATGGAGGTTTCACCACTGGTGTACCATGGATGAGAGTTAACGACAACTACCCTGACATCAATGTTGCCCTGCAAGTTAACGATCCTAACTCAGTTTTCAGCTACTGGCAAAAGGCTCTCAAGATCCGGAAACAATACGCCGACTTGCTTATCTTTGGTGACACCAAAGTTTTGGATGAGAGTAATGAAAGTGTCTTTACCTTCACCAAAACTGACGGTGACCGTGAAGCCAAGATTGTCCTCAACTTCACCGATAAGACCGTCGAAGTTCCTGTTGAAACCGGTTCTGAACTTGTTCTTTCCAATGTTGATGAGCCCGTTGATGGCCAGTTGGGTCCATATGAATCCCGCACATACATAAAATAGACTAGATAGATGATTTAGACTAGACCATTATGACATTTGATTTCTTGTTCGAAATTGTGTAATTTATATGGGCATAAAGTTGCTTGTATGAATAACCATAAAGAGCCCTCGGAATTTTGGCATAACCCTACAGCGTTAAACATTAGTATTTATTAAATGCACACATCACCTCTATCGTTACTCGTCCTCATCAATGTCAGACTCCAAATCACACATCAGCCGACAATTAGGACAATAAAACTGTGGGTAAGATTTGATGATAATGGGTCGAATGCACTTGTAATGCCAAGCATGCGAGCAGGGACTGATGAAAAGTGCTTGGCATGGATCGAGAGTGAGCAAGCAGATAGCACACTCCGAAAAGTCTGAAGGAAGAAGTTGGCCAGATGCAGATGTGGTTGCTGCCGTAACGTTGTTTCCGCCTTCAAGAGCTAAGCTCTTTAACTTAGCGTGGATTTCCAAGTTGAATTGATTTACTTTCCGTTGCCAACTCTTATTAAATTCACATCTCATCTTGACGCAACGGTAAACCTCTTCTGTGCCTCCCCGGTAGTCCATACCAAGCTGAATAATCAGGCCATCCACTAGCGGCATGGGAGCCAGTTCCTGTGATGCTGGTGACAATCTGATGTGGTTTAGGAATGTACCTGAAGAGGATTTGCAGTCCTTGAGGAACCATTGGCCCTCTTCATTACACAGAAACTGTGCATGGGTTCTGGAAACCACTTTAGATTTAAATACGATGGGCGAAGACGACCCTTGAGGGGCATGAGCGGCTGCTCTATTTTTGTCGGTGTATCTGCCAATAGAAATAGAGTTTCCTGGCTTGATCTTACGGATCACTGGTGCAAAATACAACCCGGAAGTGGACAGGGAGTGGTCGATGACCGGAGTTAAGCGAACTGAGTAGAAGCCGTCCTTGTCGATGCCGGGTCCTGGAGCGACCGAGGCGCTGCCTACGGCGGTAGGGGCCTCTGGAATACTGTCTGGGTGTGCTGCAATACGGGTGGAGTGATTATGGGACCCCCCATCGGAATCATGCGATGCGGAGAGTTCAGATCCAGCCGGCGCTCGGAGAGCATCTTCGAACTCGGAGTTACTGGACTCGTCGTGATGTAAGTGGCCGTTGAGATTGGCGATCGTGGGGCTGTTGGACATGAACTGTTCGTTGGAGGCGCCTCCTTGGGGCCTCATCAGGTTAGTAATCGAGGATAAGAACCCTAGGCCAAACGACGATCTGCGGACTGGCGCTGCTGGAGACGACGCCGCGGCGGGGGGAGACGAAGGACGGGCATCTGGGGTGGGAGCGGAAACGGTTTCCGTTGTTGATGGACCGGCACCGTTGGAAATATGTGGTGAGTTGGGATGGCCGTTTTGATTATTCTGCGATGATGAACCATTTTGCGGGCGAACAGGCACAATAGGAACTTGTTCGGCTTCCGCTAGCGTAGGCCGGAGCTCGCTGTCGGCAACGGGGCCCTCAGGCAGTTCCGGTACGCTGCTGGGGGAGCTTATAGGGGTACTGCGAGCAGACTTGGAAACGGGATTCATGGTCACAGCGACCTGAGTGGCTTCCATTGGACACTGTAGGGCTCTTGGCACCTGGTGTCTATAATAAATGTACAAGAAAAGGGAATGGACCACCTACAACCGTCCAAAAGCTGAGTTCGGAGTAGTTCCACAAATAGTAAGAGCGACCCACAAAATCAGACTTGGGCTTATAAACGCTGCTGGGACCCACGGAGACGTCTGAATGAGTGTACGGGGTTGGGGCTATTCCAGGGATGGATGTCGCTAAGAAAAACTGAAAAATGTTTCTTTTTTGCTTATCCGTAAAAACAGCGTAGTTGCCTATCTCGTGTATCAGCCAGCCTCGCTGGGGAAAAATATTCAAATCCATCACGTGCTCGGTGGGGCAATTGTATGCCGTCGGTGTATACCCAGATAAGGAAATGAGCAACTTGGCAATGTTGGGACGGAGGTCTGGAAGGGCTTGATTCGATTTTGAGAGAGCGCACTTTTGGATTTTGTTATCTGGGATATGAACCTCTTCTTTAGCAAACTTATCGATCTCTAAACCCACATTGGGCGGCAATATCGTGGTGCTGTGCTCGAGTAAGTCCGAATGTCGCAGCCGCTCCATTCTTGTATATAACATCGCCCACTAGCCTAGCCTAAGGAACCATTTCTTTTACTTCATAAATTCATACTACTAAACCGTCTCTTCTATTAACTGCAGCTCACCCACTAAGCGGAGCAAAACCTTCTGGAGGTCGTTTCGGCCTCGAGGACTTTCCCAAATCCGGTGGCCGCTCTTATCGGAAACAACCCATTCGAGCGCTTTGTCACTCAACTTGGTAAGTTCCCGCTGCCATTTGCCCCAGTTAAGCAGCTTCTTGATCATATCGTCAGACAGCACCACACTAAGTGGAATATTGTGTATATCGGCGCCTGCCATTTCGTTGTACGAAAGAATCAGCGATGTTATTTGCTCTTGCAACCGCGACCGTATGTATGTAGACAGATGGATCATATCCGATCCGAACACTCTGCTCTTGGATGAATAGCGTTTAGGATGAAAGAACCAATGAGTATTTGTAACTAGGCCAAGCGGCGCCACAAGACCCCTAAACCAGAGTTTAAGACCAGTTCTGGTGTTCATGAGCTCAAGATCGTTACGGAACACTTTAGCCTTTTCGTTTTTGCGACCAGACCCACTAAATGGGTTTAGCTTGAGAAGATCCTCATGCCAACTATCCACAAGCAAGATCAGATGAATCTTCTGGCTATTTCTCAGGGCAAATACTCGGGCGTACAAGCCACCGATATCAAAGCCTACAATACTGAATGGACCATCGACACCTAGCTTATTCATGGCTTCTGTGAGATATTCGCTCACGATGCTAATTGACGTAGGCAGTGGTGCACTCTCTGAGAATCCATACCCTGGGCGGTCCCAGATACAATAACGGTCAATCTTGTTAAGATGATAAAGCTCCTCAATCCATTCCTGAGTTACTTCCGATGATGTCAATTGACCTCCCTCAACTAGCACAATGGGTTGAGAACCATTATAACTGGAACTTACATCTCCAGAACAAGAGACATGGACCTTAAACTGGTCATTGTCAACTGATACCATACTTCCCCATGGCTTTTCGTGAGAATCAAAAGCTTGAAGCCATATGCCTAAACTCAAATTCCACACAATTAAAAGAAGCACGAGTTTCACGACAATTTTAATTAACTTGACAAACAATTCAGTGATAGAGTGTCTCGTTTCAACTCTTCCTGTTAATTCTACTTCTTGTGACTTTTTGGCCTTCTCAACAGTGTAATCAGCCCAGCAATTAAGTGAAACTGTAATCAATGTCCATATCATCACTAGATTTCCAGTAAGGCCAAACAGGTCCCTTACATTAGCTACTGATATGGCGACAATGAAGTCAATGAAAAAGAGAGCAAGGCTTATATATCCCAAAATCCGTTCATAGTAAGCAGGAATGACAAATCTCCACAACGTCACGACATTAGTTAGGAAATTCACGATTATGAGGTCAAGCTGCAAAAACGATTTAGCCCGGTTGTTCAAGCCAGGAACCGCTACGAAATCTGAAATGAGGAAAATAAAAAATACAACCACATTTATCCAAATCATGGTATAAATGACGTACCATAAAAGCTTGATTTTATACAAGTTCATCGGCGAAACTCTTGGGTCATCTGGGTCCAACCAGTTTTGTCTAATTAATGGCTCTCGTTCAAGATCCAGAGAACGAGACGAATGTTGTTGAAGAGGTTTTGGCAGGGGCAGCTTCGGTTGCTCCTGCGAAGCCAGGGTGCCTTCCGTCGGCAATCTGTCGCTATTGGGTTCCTCAGTGTAGCTCATTTTGAGATGCTAAATTAGATGTCCGAAAATAATGAAATAAATCTGTATGTGCGTCAATGCATGCAACTTTGACGTATGGAATCGACAGTATATGTACCAAATACTTTTCGGTTGTTATGGGACTCTAGGATCAATGTGACTTTTTGGACAACTCTAATTATCAGTTCCTGTTTTAGGTCACTACCGCCGAAGAATTGGATATACAGAACGCCAATTGGTATCACAAATTAAAAAGTTAAATGCAACTAAGTTAATAGCAAATATGTGGAAGAAGTAATTATCAATCACTCTGGTTCGCTCTGTTATATACTTTAAACAGACGGTTTTAGCAACCTTAAGTTGTGTCACGGGATTTCTCCGATGGTGTGTGGGAGTCCCTCCTAGCACGCGAGCCAGCAGCCATTGCGCAGCATAAGGTGACGATAAGCATCGTTTAACATCACTAATATTTCCACACGGCGCCGAGTGTTATATTATAATATTGAAGCCTTTACTATCCTAAACTCCTAAGTCATATATTGCAAGATCCAAATCTCGTTACATAACGATCTTCTCCATGTCCTTTGAGAAAACCACCAGTCTGCAACCGGTGCTCACCATCCCGTCTACCACCACCGTCAATAATGCCACTTACTATAATATCCAACTTAAGCTTCCTCTTCGATCTACAACGATTCTGAGACGGTATTCCGAGTTTAGTCGCCTAGTGAAAGACCTCTGCTACGATTTGGGTATTTCCACTAACGATTTCCCCTACAAGATTCCACCTAAGACTTTTGTGTTCTCGTCTACCGAAAGAGTAATCCTGGAAAGAAAGCATCAGCTTTCTGAGTTTCTAATTCTGGTGGCTACGGATAAAGAGATGCAAAATAATCCTTTATTTCTTGAATTTCTTCAGCTTCCTAAATCGTTTGAGCTCTCGTCTATTTTCAAGAAAGGTACTAATGAAGTGTCCGATCTCAGTATACCCCCATCTTTAAATGATCAGCAATGGCTGGAACTTTATAGAAAGTATAAGCAACGTGCACACGAGCTCCAGAGCTCCTATAAGGAATGTGAAACGCTCAAGCAGAAGATTGCTATCAGAAACGACGTTAAGGCGTTGAATGATCATTTAGACAAACTTAATGATGTGATTCTGGACTTGAAGACTTCTGGTAAAGATAAAATGGCTAAAGAAAGTTCGATTTCCAGTTTAAAAGAGGATATCCTGAATATTGGAGTCGGTTGGTCTGAGAAGCAAGTCAGCACTCCTGGCCGATTTATTGGTCGGGCCAAGGAAACCAAAGATACCCTTACTTACAATAATCAAGAATTGTTGCAGCAACAAATCCAAATACATAAATCACAAGACCAAGAAGTGAGCCAGCTCCGAAAGCTGATCCAGCGCCAAAAGGAATTGGGTCAACTTATTCACGATGAAGTTAATGAGCAAAATGAGCTCCTTGATGGTTTTCAGGAAGATTTAGAGAAAACTTCTGCCAAAATTAACGGAGCTAGGCAAAGAGCTAAGCGTATATTATGAATCTATACTGTTGCTATATGAGCTCTCATTTCATCTATATCAATCACTTCGTCTAAGTTACTCAAGAGCGTGCCGGCGACATTGACACTAACTTGTACTGATTGCAAATCTACAGTAGCTTCTATTCCTAATTGTTGTAATACTGGAGTAGTCTCCGGCTTGTTGAGGCATCTTGCGTCCTTGCTTAAGCTGATATACCAAAAGCCGCCTATGTTGCCGAACAATTTGGATATTCCTAACCGCCGAGGTGGATACGCCCTGCCACGATTATATAGATCAAAAGGACTAGGGAAGTATTGTAAGTAAAACCATAATGATGATCCAGTGCCAATTATGCCACCAGCAATTACATCTCTTAGAAAATGACGGTTATCACTGATTCTGGTGACTGCAACGAAGGTCGCTAAAAGCCAAGGCGCAGCCACGAGGATCAACTTTATCGACACTCCACGATTGTCAAAAGCTTGAAACTTCCCTGCCGCAAACAAGCTTATCATGGTCATCGATGCAAAAATGGTTGAGGCATGGCCACTAGGAAATGATCGAAACCCTTCGTTAACAAGAGCTCTATCAGTATTCGTACAACTTGCGATAGACTCTACGAGGGCCTCGACATCTGGATTGCATCTAGCTATTAGGTCAGGTCTGGGTAGTCCGCATACGTTTTTGAGGATACACACAGTCAGGATCTGAATGGCTAAGCTTCCACAAAGGGCAGTTGATGCAGAAAAGATGTCCCACCAGTGGACAAATTTCATGAATTTCCGGTCATTCAATGATGAAATTGTTACAAAAATAAGGGGAGGCATGACCACTGAGAGAGCGATTAACAACCATAGTGGAACTAGATTGTCTTGGTTAGGAATAAATGAAAATTGTAAAGTTGGATCATTTGCTTCAAATTCGTGGGCTCGAGGAACCGCAATTCTTCCGAAAACTGTGGCTATTGTACTGATTGTAAGATATATAAACCAATCTATTACGTATGATACTAATGTGAGACCCGAAAATGGCCAATCTCTTATAGCCCAGTCGTGAAGCATTGAAGAATCTTACCGCTTTTTGCACCCATTACTATGAATGATGCATGGGTGTCCCTACATTCTGGTGCATGGATCTTTTGTTATATAAATCAAAGCTCAAAATTTTTCATTCATCAAACTTCAACAATATTGTATGTATCTTTTGCTAAGATGACAACACTTCGCCTATATTGATGTTCAATGATAATAGAAAAAGTTAACACCAAGATCTACTCTGAGTTAAAGAAAAATACTAATACAGAAAACAAGCAGCCATGAATCGATCATTTATAAATACTTCAATTATATAGTTGTGGGTACAATTGGCGTAAAACGTCACCCCAAATACGTATGCCCTCTTCTATCTTGTCTTTGTCGAGTGAGCTAATGCTCAAACGAACGCTCTTATCCCACCATCCTTCGTGGCTACCGCAAACTTCAAAATTAGACCCGGCAGCGACGATCACATCTCGAGCAGCTAGCTCTTGTATCACTTTCGAAAGATCGTACTCCCCTGGTACGGTCACCCATACGAAGTACCCGCCATTGCCGCCGCTTACTTTAGTTGACGAAGGTAAGTACTTGTTAAGTGAATCCAAAAGAATTCTGGCACGCTCTTTATAGACTTTCTTAAAGTCGTCAATGATAGTATCGATTGTTCCTGTTTCAAGAATGTCTTGAACTACAAAAGATGCCAATTGTCCAGGTGTACCGCCGGATTTATTGGCTCCTGTTTGAGCCAATTGCTTTACGAGGTTTGGAGTAGGGGTTTCCTGCCAACCAAATCGGATTCCCGGCGCAATTATCTTGGAAAATGTTCCGTTCGAGATAGAATTGCCAAACGAGAGATGTTTAGGTCTTGTTTGTTGGTCGAGGTATGCAATTCTTGGAACTCTATTTTCTTCTTTATAGTCTAAAAGTTCATAGACATCGTCAGTTATAAGCAACATGTCGTATTGCCGAGCTATTTCCAACAATTTCAATCTAGTTTCACGAGAGTAAGTGAATCCACCTGGATTGGAAAATGTTGGCACTAAGTACATCACGTACCGGTATAGCTTACGGTCAGGGCGTCCAGCAGCATCGGGAAAGATGTTTGGTTCTTCAGTAGAATTCAATTTAGGAGCTCCTTTGCTGTCTTCTGCAAGATATGCACTAAGCTGCTTCAAATCGATGTCGTAATCCTCGCCAGGAGTTTCCTTTATTGCTTTAATTCGCTCGCCAAAGCCTACGTCTACAAAGGCAGCGTTTATCAAGTGATAAGTTGGAGATACGATAAATGCTAATCGAGTTACTTCTGGTACTCTCGTAGCAGAACTCAAGATATTTGCTACTCCATACAGCGCACCTGCCGTTAGGTTGATGTGGTCTGGATTTGACAAATTTCCCTCGAAATGACGGTTGTTCCAATCGCTAATGGCCTTTCTAACTTGCTGATTTCCTGGATCAGTTCCATAGTTCAAAGGGCCCCGATTGTCGGGATCGGCTTCATACTCTAAGAAATCTGTATCTAAAAGAACCTTTGAGTAAGAGGCAGCCAATTGACGCCGTGGAAGCAACTCTGCACTAGGATGGCCCTTAAAGAAATTGATAGGCATGGAGAGTAGTGGTAGTTATAGCTGATAAGTATTGTGGGTGTAGGGTTGCACATTGCGAGCAGAGAGTACCAATAGTAAATGCCAAAGCCAACTTATATAAATACTGCTTTGTATAGTCCAAACGTTCTAGAATATGGACACTACAAACCTAACTTTTGTATGCGTCTATCAACCATCTCCAAAAACGCCTTTCCTTACCTTTTTCACTTGTTCTCTAGTTCATGTCCTGCACATTGTCCAGGTCTAAAAATTCACCAATAATCTCACCTCAATTCATCACCAACCATGCCTTCAGTAGCTGGACTTGTGTTCAGTACTTTCCTAGGCTTGACCGCTAGGAGGGTCCAGGTCCTCATTGTGGGAAAGCAATATGCCCGTTCGTTGAACAGAATTCCCGGATATGTACTCTCGGTGGGATTATTTGTAGGTGGATACACCGTATTCGACAAGTTGATTGACAACAATAGACAGTTGCTCGAGAGACGACTTGCTGTTTTGAGAGAGCAGCGTGCACAAAAAGATGTATTCCATGAGTTTGACGACCCCGACCATAGATGGAGGGCCGACAGAAGAGGCCGTTTCTTCGCATTGTTCGACAAGTTTGGTGCCGGCTATAAATGATAAATGGAGTAGAATAGGAGACAAATATAACATGTTAATGTAATGAGTGTAGGAAGTAAATTCTGAAATAGTATAAAATATTTTTTTTGAAGAATCTGGATTATCAACTCTATGAAGAGTGCTGAATTGATTTGGGCAGCTTTTGTGAAAAATCACTTTTGAAACTCCAACGACCTCTAAAACTCTTATTTTATTTTTACTTTACGCTAATATACAATATTCTACTATAATTCACTCATCCTCTGTGTCGTCTTCCTCCTTCATATTATCCTCTTCCTCTCCACTTTCTTCGCCAATCTCATCTTCGTCATCTTCACTTGCTGCATCGCTTCCAGCATCGGTTCCGGCATCACTATCGTCGCTATCATCAGATCCTGCCTCGCTGCCACTCTCTTCAACTCCAGCTTGGTAGGTTCCGTCTTCGTCTTCGTCGTCGCTATCATGTTCGGAATCGTCGTTATCTTCCTCTTCTTTGACAGCTTCAGCAGCAGGGTCATTGGCACCTTTCTTCAGCTTCTCCCTCAATGCTTCATTGAACGAGTCATCATTAATGGATTGGCGTTTTACGAAGGCATCTAGCATCTGGAAATGAACTTGATCTACCATCAGAAATTCAATTGTCTCTTCACCATCTTTCTTGGAGTCATTGGGAATAGTTACCAGGACACTGAATGTGAGTCTAGTTATACTATTATATGAAATTCTTTTCACCTCAGCCGTAGTGATCAACACGATCGGTTTTCTAAATCCAAATATCAAAAGTGGAGGGTGGTTCTGATCGCCAGCAAGAAGCACAAGAGAGCCGTCTTTGGAGCCTCTGTACGCCTGTACAATGACCAAATCATCTGTTCCGTTGGCTTTAGTGGAAAGAGCAAGCCCGGTATCTTGATTAACAGTCATTTTGTTTTTGGTTCCGCTACTTAACGGCAAATAGCTGCTGAGCTTGATACCACAGAGGTGGAATTGGCGAATAAAGAAATCGACAATTGTTTCATTTATAGGACGGATTCCATCGGACTCCGAGTCTGAACCCTCTAATTCTTCCAAGTCATCTTCGGCGGTTGCAGGAACCTTGCCTTCAGCGACAAGTTGCGTTTTGACAGCATCAAAATTGACCTGGCAAACAATTGGATCTCCAGACGCAAGCCAGAATAGGAATAAACCTGTATTTTTCTTTGTAGATACTGTAGAGTTTCCCAAAATGGGAAGGAGAAGACAAATCTTTATTTGTTCAGGCAAGTTGGTGATGGTGACTTCCGGGATCAAGTACTGATTCGCAAGCAGAAGTGCTGGTGCTGGGCCCGAAGGACCGGGAAGCAAATGAAATACTAAGCCTAGCTTCTTTCTAACGGGAGATTGAAACGATACTTGAGGGAGATGGAAGATAATATCTGAGACGACAATGGCCGGTGCAGGTGAAGCCAGTGCCAGCGCCATTGCCGAAGCACCGGGCCGTTTTTTACGAGGGGGCTCTGACTCAACCAAATTAGAATTTTGTTGTTCTGGCGCAATCTGTGGGTTGCTTGCCATCGTGGGAACATTTTGTGGAACTGGCATGCCGTTTGGTGGATAACCAGGAACCGTAGGTGCGATGGGAGCGCCAGGCGAGTTTGCTTGCATGTGGTTAATGGGGGCAGGTGGGGGCAATGAAAGGGCATACGAAAACAAATTGAATAAAACGGGGCCACTTTGGGGGATTTGGGTTGCCAAGGCACTAACTTCAGCCCGGAGCTGTGGGGGAAGCGTATCGACCCAATGCATGGTGAAAACAGTTTGGCAGCGCGGCGCGATTTTGTTGCGAAGACTTCACTAACGGTGGGGAAGAATTTGATTATAATCAAAAAAAAAAGATTACAAACTGTTACTTTTGGGCTGATCACAAGCTATAATTGAAAAAGATATAGACCATAGATGGTATAAGGAGTACGAATTTATTCCTAAGTATGCTTCTTCTCGAGCTATGCCCTGGACTTATCAGCGACAATGGATCGATTGACGAAACTAAGGCTACCGTACTTGGACTCACTTACGGTCTGATGTTTATAAAAGCTATAGAAATGGTGGGAGAAGGCTCTGTGAAGGTGCATGTATGGAGTAAGGCATACGATGTTAGAGATGTGGATAATTACATTAAAAGGTTATTCCTGATAGTTAATGATCTTCGATCGATTGCCGGGGATACCCCGGATGCATTCGGCAGTACAAATATTAGTGAGAGCTCTCGTGAAAATAGCGACGCGAGAAAAGGAATTCTCGCTAAAAAACAAGAATATTGCGAAAATAGTGAAAAAGCAACAGCAAGCACCAGCGAGGATCCTCCCGCGGATAGCGAAGTTTCGCGACACAAAAGACCCTGGTGGATCTCCCGAAGGCAGGACAACCAGATAAAATTTCAGGGCCCACCTGCATCGCTTTCCATCCACCAAGAAACGGTGGATCTCGAAATCTGGTATTGCAGCTGCTTTGACTACCAACTACGTATCTACACCGACGAGGTGCTGCCCTCACCTCCCCTTTGTGTTCACCTCGTGGCTGCTGCTATCGCCGTTGCCAACCGCTTAATCGCTCGAGATTAAAGCCTGCTGATGTAAGCCACGTCCGGCCCGCGCCAAATTTTTCAACAATTTTTGCACTACAAGTCAGTGTCAAATCACTGTTGCCTAATTCTAAGGCGTTTTAGCCTGTACTTTTAAAACACTCTGTGGTGCTTGTTTTATCCGTGTGACCCATATATTCGCATTTCCATCGTCCACGGCAGTTTTTAATCAATTCTTAATTCCCTTCCAGCGTCATTCCCCCACCTTAATATTTCATATGACTAACCTGGGCCCTAATCGATTTCGTGGAGACGCCGCCAGCTTCTCTCCAAGCCAACCTCCAAACATGGCCTCGCATATGCATCAACACCATCCCCACATCTACCCACAATACATTTATACTCCTCCTCAAATGGTGCCAAATCAGTATTATATGAACCCATATATGGTTCCTCAAGTTCCATACGGCGAATTCACCCAATACCGCCAGGGATACAACTACCCTCCACCAAGATCCTACGGTGGTGCACAACCTTTCACACCCCCATATCAGCCCATGAATGGCTACTCGTCTCCTCCAGCAAGCCGTCCGAAAGTCCGGCTGTCGAAGGCCGTTTATGCCCAAAAGGCTGCCGACCCTAAAGCGAACTTCCAACCAAGCCCCCAGGTGGCGGCTGCCGCTGCTGAGCAAAGCCAAGTTGCTCCTCAACAGGAAGAGGTTCCAGAAAAGTCGGAGACTCCTCCCTCAACTATCATCTCTAATACTCCAGGCCAGTTCCCCATTTACTTTAACGCTCAGTTGCCCGTAGAAGTAGAACACCGTAAACCATTGGCCGACCAGCAGAGGGAGAGGCTTTCTAAGCAGAATACATCCGGTCTGTTTGTCGTTCAGCATGATCCCATCACTATTGTGGATCACAACAGCGACTCCACATCGGTCACCGTAGAAAACGTTCAATGGAAACTGAAGCCTCGAGCACATAACTGGGCGGCCGTGCTACGCCCAAAGGCAGCACCAGTTAGTGAAAACCCAAGCAGCTCTGCATCAACCAATTCAGCAGCCTCCTCTAGCACTGCAGCAACTTCAACCACCCAAACCACTCCTCCTGCTGTCGCCAAACCGGCCATTCCATCACCACCTGCATCGCCGGTGTCATCCCTTCGAGCTCTTCTTCCTACCATCCTTGCTAACCCTACCCTTCCTCGCTCTCCAACCTTCAAAATCCGGGCTCGCGGGTTGACAAACACTGGTAACATTTGTTATATGAATGTTGTCCTTCAAGTACTTCTTTACTGTGAGCCATTCAATAAGGTTCTCAAGTTAGTGGAGTCAAAAACTATAGCGCTGTTGGGGTCAACATCTCAGACTCCATTATTGGATGCAACCATAAGATTCTTCTCTGATATGAGTGAACCTGGCCGTAAGGCCATGTCCCCAGAAGATTTCTATTCTCGCCTTAAGGCCAACCGCAAATTCGCCCATTTGAAATGGGGTCAACAGGAAGACTCGGAGGAATTCCTTAACATGTTGTTGGATGGATTACATGAAGAATTTGTCGGTGTCATGGATAAAAAATTAAAGGAAGCTGGTGACGGTGGTTGGGCTGAAGTCACTAAGCGTCCAGTATCCAAACGTACGGTGGAGGTGGAGCCATCACCAATATCTAAGATCTTTGGAGGTCAATTCCGACTGGTACTTCAGGTACCTAAGAGCAAAGAGGCACAGTCGATCACTGTGGATCCGTTCCTGTGTGTGCCTCTTGACATCCTGGATCCTAGCATCGAGTCAGTAGAAGATGCGCTAATCAGATTCAGCGAGGCTGAGCGTATCAACTTCATGTCGAAGGGTGATCATGAAGTTGTGGCTAGGAAACAAACATTTGTTGACCAGCTCCCTACTGTGCTTATGATACAACTCAAGCGCTTTGCATACCAGCACGAGCTGGATACCGGTATTGAGAAAATACGGAAAAGAGTAGCATACAGCCACATTCTCACCATTCCTACCGAGTGCCTTGCCCCAGGAATACGCCAAGAGAGAAGGGCTTACCGTCTCATGGGAGTCATCTATCACCATGGCACATCGGCCGAAGGAGGCCATTACACATGCGACGTGCTTCGCAAGCTGTCGCTTTACGATACTGAATCTGAATGGGAAAACAAAACTGCCGATAATGAATGGATTCGGATCGATGATACTCAAATCACCACTATCGATAAAGAGGAAGTGTTAGCCACTAGTGACGACACCACCAAGAACGCATACATATTGATGTACCAGAGAATATAGTCATCATGTGACTGAAACGATTCTAAGTACATTGTAGCTTAGCATAGCTTATCAAGTCTACGAAGTTGATTCTATAAGGAGAAACTAGTATTCAATATATTTAAAATTCCGCATTAGTAGTTTTGCAGTAAGCTTTAGGAAAGTCCTCGAACAAGCAACGGTCATAATCATATGGGGTGCATATACAGAGCAAATGAGTCGTGCTATTTGTGACCTTACAGCAACAATCAACCAACTGCTACCTGAAATACGTCAATTTACGGCATTGTGATGACGACTGTGGTGGTTCCCATTTGAGCCATACAGCCGAATTCGGTATTTCGGCTATTTTTGAAATTTTGGTCCGAAGATAAATTTCGAATACGGCAAAGAATACCGGTTTACAATGCGTTCGATGGCATTGGCTACAAGCTCATAATCTCTGGAGAGCAAATACGATATATACAATATATACAAGGATTCAAAGTTTCTAGACTTCCAAGGGCCTCTCACCGGCCGAGCGTCGCTTAAAATAGATGCAGAAAAAATTTTCACGATCAGACTGGGTAAAAATAAACAAGTTGGGCGGCCGTGTTGGGGTGAAAACTGGAGTACGTTTCTCGAAAACTTCGATATCAAGGCTTCTGACCATGATAGAACCGGGGCTGGAGCCAACCAGCGTCATCTAAATAGGCTTCTCTACGTAGGTATTCTAATCTCCGAATCTGTCAAACGGCCAAAAGAAAGAAAACGTGCATAAGCCAGCAGCAAGCCTGCGAAAGAAGGCCCCGCTAAAAACTACAGAAAAGTTATTGTACTATTACATTAACGCTATATCAATAATTAATCGTGCAAACTAATTAGAAGAGAGCGGCGGCAACAGCAGCAACACCAGCGACGGCGCCAACAGCGACCTTACCGGCGCCGTTCTCAGAGACGGCAGCGACAGTAGAGGCAGGAGCAGCAGTAGTGGCAGCAGCGGCAGCTGGGGTAGACTCAGCGGCGACAGTCACGTAGGTGGTTGGCAAAGTGCATGGACCGGTGATAGTCAAGGTGGTAGCAGAAGAAACGGTGACGGTTCTGTTGTTAACCACGAATTGAGTAGACTCAGGGCAGTAAGTGGTGAAGTCGGTAACGACGTAGTCAGAGGTGACAGTGACGTTAGCGGCAGCAGCGTAGGAAGCCAAAGCGGCGGAAACAGCGATCTTGGAGAATTGCATAGCGAGTGTAAAGATAGCGGCAAAAAAAATTTGTTGCGTTCAGGTGGGCTTTTTATACCCTTCCAAGCCATTACTAATTTGTTGTGCTCCCAGCCCAATGGGGAAGGATGTGGCGTTATTGGCTGCAGTGAGACGTCCTTTCGCCCTGCACCTAGTTCGGTTGCCGTTACCTTTCCTAATCGGGTCAATGACCCGCCTAATTTAGATAGCCTGCAGGCGCCGCCATGCAGTGCTGCTAAATTGGGTGGTTTCGGCTGTCTGCGATTACCCAATCCACTTCGACTAGATCGTTCGCTAATCCGCCTCGTGCAAAGGGGTATGGCTTATCTCGGCCGCAGTGCCGCAACCAGAAGTTTCCACCGTAGTTCATGCCGCTTTTTTTAGTAGCCCTCCAATGTGTGGAGCACAAATCTATTTTTTTCTTCGCTGCTGCGGATCTAACCTGAAATTTTATTTTTTTGCAAAAACCTAAAATGAAATGTTGTTTATATTTTTACATATGGATATATCATCTAGGTCATATGAAACGTTAAGTTTAAATGTGTGCATATTTATTTCTAATTTAGGCTGTTTAGAGCAACCTGTTTTACTATCTACCATTCGGGCTTAGCCTTGATAGATTTTGTATGGATGGACTATGGCATTTTCCACATCCCAAAGTCCGGTTTTAGCGTAGATATCTTCGTTGATAAAGTCAAATACGTCTTGCCTAGTAGAAGCATGTACATTAAACGAAGATCCGATAATTTTGGCTCGAGACTCGTCGGCCCAGAGTGGTCCTCCGTCAACTAGCACTCCGCTAGAAATAGCCTCCGGAATCCGAGCCCGATGCTCTGCGGTATGAGTTGATCTGTCGGTGCCTGGTTTGTCATACACTACCACAAGCCATTCCGGTAATTCCTTCACACTAAGACTCATCCTTTCCCTATAATTGATCCCGTAGCTGGAAACTTTCGGATCTTCTTACAAATCGGTGCCGTAGATACCTATGTACTGCATAATACCACTGCAACTATTGTGGGAAACTTTGCCAGGTGCACACCGCCAGGCGTACCATCCAGTAAAGTCACCGACATAGTCGTGTAGTTTGGTAGGAAATCAAAAATTGAAAGACCCACACTAACTCATGAAGAGAAAGTTGGCACCAGTCACAGTAGCGCTGTGCAATGCAAGCTGCAACCGATGGTCACAGGGCTTCTTGATCCCCTGTGACATCTCGAGGTAAGTATGAAGATTTTTTCTGGTCGCACTTGTTTATATACCTTGGGACTGCAGGTAAGGGTCCCTTGTTGGACTCAATAACGATTGCTAAGGACCAAGTTAGACAATGATGGAATTGAAGGAGCTTATGGTGAGATAACTCTTTCCTACCGAAATGAGTTCCTAACAAATGAAGCCAAAGTCCCAAGGGCCTTTTCGACAGAATTATAAGTAGAGCTTGATCTCTGCCAAGCTAGAAGAGGGCAAATCAATATAATAACTTAGTTTCAGTAAATAACAATAAAACGATATAGAAGAATTTTGATTAACAGTTTTAGTGTCAACACGGGAGCATTCATAGGACATTACCTGTGTCCTAATATAAACTAACCTAGGAATCAAAGTTGCAACCTTACGTAAACCGAGTCTAAACTTGTCTTACCTGCACGCAGATTCAACACAACACCCTTTATATTTTGTCTAAATAGCTATGTAAGTTTTGCTACCCTAGTCATAGTATGTCCGCTATTTCTAACAAGCACATTCTGTTGTTTATAGTCTGCACTGATACAAGCAATACCTGTAGCACGGCCTTCTCTCACATTATACGCTCCACTTGTAACAAATCCTATGAGATCTATAGGCGATGGAGCTTCATGCAACTGGTTCTTGAGGTACTTTTGGCGCAATTCTGGCAAGTCTGGAAGTTTATAAATTCTGGCGTTATCCTCAAGGCTTCCTTGGTGGATTAGATCAACCAGCTTTTGAACTACTGGGACTGGTGGAAATTTCTGTTCTTTATCTATAGTATAGTTTCCTTCGCAGTACCGTTGATGAAACTGGTTGTGTTTATCGAAAAGCTCAATTACAGGTTTATCTGGCGAAAGATTGCCTTTGCGACCATCTTCAATTGCCAAAACTAAATTCTGGAAATTGTCAATTTCTCGTCTTGTGGAGCTGTCAAAATTGCCATATGCTGTAGCGGTATTTGATGCCCATGGATGAGCTTTAAGTCCATATACGAGTCCCTGCAAGAATGTCCAATCGCAAGCAAAAGGGTCTAAAGTGTCCTCATATTGTCTATATGGCTTCTGCTTTGATTTAGGCAATTTATCCTGGACTGAACGCGCTAAAACCAGTTTGAGTCGGTTCTCATTCCAGCCCTCAGCCAGGAACGGGAAATCAGTAGGATATGATGCAAGTCCTCGTTCAAAGTTAATCTGATGTAGCTGCTTGATTCCAGCTACCTGGAGCTCGGAAACTTGGGCTAGCTTAATCCAGAAAGGAAGCACCCAGTACCATGGAAGTATCAAGCACCAATTATGAGATTGTTTGGTGATAAGAAGAGGTATAGTCGGTGAATTTGAGATTACCACCTTGCCTAGCCCATTACTATTAGGAGATATCTTCATAAATTCTTGCGCTAGCGATTTCGTAGTATGCTGATTAGAATAAGATTTGTTTCTTCCTGAAGAACTCAAAAGCGAATCGGCAATCGTTGGCTCTACCGTTTGTGTACTTTGCAAATTAATGATGAGGTCGGCAATAGATTCCGCAGGATGATTGGTTGTTGGTTTTGTTGGATGCTTCCAAAATCTAGGATCTGATACGCCTAGGGTTATTGTCGTACCGTTAGGTATGGTGTCATTATCAATGTACTGAGAAAGCTTCATCCATGTTTGAGAAGCTGGAGAAGATTTGTCCACCAAGTGAAGAACACGACTTAAGCAAATTAGCGCCCTTGGACCACTTAGCTCAATGCTTCCTAATGCGTAACGACAATCACTACACTGTCTGACATTCAGAAGCAGCTGAGCATAAGCAAAAAACTGATCATAGACAGCTGGATGCACCCTCACTAATACCTGAGAACCATGGCACCATATTAATCCTTTGCATAACTTCTTATCATCAATTTGAACCCATCCATTGTATGAACGACGTCCTGCAATAACTTGCTGAGGAACACTATCTTTATATGTTGTAAGAGCTAAAATTACTTGCTCCACTTCTTCGGTATCGATGATAAATGTTCCAATGTACGATGTTTCGAACATGATGGCTCCAGTTCTAGAAGCTCTACTTGTTGCTCTGAAGCATTTTTGAGTTGGACGCTGAGGAATTTGGAAGCCCCACCTCTTAACCATATGGAATCGTTTAGCGTGCCAGACGTGGGTTGGCGTCCATACATGCTCATGTTGTCTTTTAGCATATTTTACGTTCCCTCTAGGACGTGTAGCAAGTTTATTGACGCCTGTGTTGTCGTAGGAGCCCATTGCATTATTGAATTGAGGTTGAGCGTTGGGCTGAAGTTGCTTGATCTGGGTGCTAAGAACCTTGATTCTTTCTCTAGTCAATTTGCCGGATTCTTGAGCTACAGAAGAAGGGATTTGATGAAGTGCCTTGAGTTTAGAGGCAAGTTTTAGGAGTTTACGAGACATATGAAGGCGGTACCGTTGGCGCCCTCTCAGTTTTCCAGACGACAGAGAAGCATTGACTCCAGCCATAGACAGCTGCATTTCCCTAAGGGCCCTATTGCGTAATCTTTTTGGAATTCGCTTGACATTATGGGAAGCAGCTCTTCTTCTAAGCGTTCTAGGAAGACTTTGGAAACTTCTGGTGGACGACGCATACTTGGAATTTAATTGAGCCTGTTCCAACGAGCGAATTTCATACTCTCGAGAAGACAAAAAGTCAGGAACTGATAGAGCTCCAGCTTTGAATGCTGGATCGCTGGTTTCGGCCCGTATGGTACGGACTCGATGTGGTTTAGCCATTGTAGACTCGATGCGATGGGACGAGAGATGCGACGAGATGAGATGAGAGTGAGAAGAATTTAAGCTTGAATTTACAATATAATAATACATAAATAATTTATTGCTAAAATGTTATATAACGCTTGCAAGCATATTATTGAATGTTTAGTAGAGTCTTATTGACAAAAAGACACATATTTCGACAAACAATTAAACGAATAGCTTTTGTAGTTCATTTTCTCCAACAGACGGTCAAAGAAATGCTAGCTTACATTTTCTAAACTATAGCATGCTGTCATCAATTACCATGTAAGGCACCACAGCCACTAATAGTATGCTACTCCGTATATACTTTGCAAATGGCTGTGGTCTTTTTGCCATTCGGCCAAAATCTTCATCATGTTATCTTCCAAAAGTATTTCCGATTCATCTTCGTATTTACCCGATGCCCTTCGGCTTTTGGCCTTTTCTCTAAACTCGTGGATCATGGATACAAGCTTAACAATACCCTTGGCTCCAATATATGCATTTTCATTATCATCCTTAATATCGATGTTGATAACATGGACCGGTTGCTTCACTTCTGTGTCAGGTTGGTCCTTGTTTGCAAGTCTATTCATTAAGTCATCAATTACCGAGTCAAAGCACCGTTCTTCACAGGTGATGACCAAGTCAAATTTACCGGCGTACGAGTTGGTGTGCCATTTTTCTGGAGCTCGTTTGATATGGCGGTTTCTATTGATCATATGGATAAGACCGTTTGATTCGTAGAGTTTTCGAGACTCCTGGCTCATCAAATCTCGATAAATGTCTTCATAGGGAGTTCCAAACTCATATACATTGGGTTTATCAATCAGCGGTCCCGGAAGCCGCACAGCAGAACCGGTTCCGAAGGACTTGACGTCATAGCCAGCGTCTTTTAGCTGCTTATGTGACTCCATGGAACGATTATTATTAGATGCACACACCGTACATATCTTGAGAGTATCTACAACCATGATGTGAAGGAGGGAAAAGGTGGTTTCTACTGAGATTAAATGATACTTTGGTGCGAAAGTTTTGAAATATTGGCACCGTTGGTCGATGCAGGCACGGTGTCGCAAATGCTACTTTTTAAAGTGTCGAGAGCGTTAATCATCTAGTCATTTATAGAATTATATACTTTTAGTGTTCAGAAAGGTGCTAGTTAACCACAACTATGGACTCTGAGTCGCTACACAAGTCAGGAGAGGGAGACGTATTGGATTTGGAAGCTTGACTTGGCTTGACTTCTTGGCCTGTCCGACTTGAAGTTCCCTGCAAATCAACGAAGTCGTCAACATCTTCTTCTTCAACGTAGTCGAGCATATTATCATCACCGTCATGGAAATGTACAATCTTGTTTCCTTCACAAGCTTGCTTAACGTTTTCATAATCATCGTCACTGCGAAACAAAATTCCCACCATCATCGAAGGGTCCATTTCTCCGATATCTAGCTTTTGATAATGTGTAGTGTGGTAAGAGGCAGCGCCTGCGCTGACATGTTGAGGATAATGCGGATCGAGGTACAACAAGTTGTTACCCTGGTACCCAAAGAAGTATAAGCTTGACGATGGCTTTCCTCCAGCGATACCCACCGTTTGAGGAAGGTCCAAGAGTCCAAGCAAGCTGCTATGGTAAACTCGATTCACAGTATCAATTCCTAACCGCAATGGAAGCAATATTAATAGCGGTTTGTTGCATGCTAGTACCTTAGAAGCGTATATGTCTCCGTTCTCACAAACAAGTACGTCAAGGCCAGGGCCATTAGTTGTTCGTTCACAAAGACGTTTTATTGACAACGAAGCGGCACTGGGCCCAAACCATTGGCCTGGAAGGACCTTTAATGGCAGGTCTGACGCCGCTTTGATGAAATTGTGAAGAGAAAATGGTGCTTCTGATGTATCCAAAAATAGATCTGCCACTGCATCATCCTCAGATTTACTGCCTACGTTAACGAAACCGTCGTCGTCCTGGGCCAATGCGTTTGCAAGGAGTGTTTGAGACGTCCGGATCATACAACCCCATCCTACATCGGTGGTAAAATGGTCGTTATCCACGAGACTGTGCATGTTGGCAAACGTGCTGCCGATGTTGCGATTGAAGATCATCGATTGTACAAAAGAAAGAGGCAGCGGGCCGTTCTCGTGCCTCTTTATGGGTTCAAATCCCAGTCTATACGACATCCACAACTTTTTGTGAACTTCTGCTTGTATTGCTGCCTCTCCTTCAATGCTAGAATCGATTTTGGTACCTGATATCACCGTCACCTCAGGCTCAGCGGGAGTCACCGAATCACTTTGGGGTTTTAAATTCTGCCAAAAGTTGGTCAACCTGGATCCTAGGTCATCTTTGAGTGGTTCAGGGATTGTCTCAGCGCTCTGGCTGCTTTCTGGTGGCAGCTGGCCTCGGCTGAATGTCATACTTAACTTACCCTAAATGAATGCGAATCATCGATAACGTGGGTAGTGGTGCATGGGTGTTGCGATAACGGCATCGATGATGTCAACCAGAATCGAAAAATAGTCATAAAAACCATGCCCAGACGACATATGAGAGGACGTGGAGGCAGCAGAGGAGGCAGCCGTGGTGCTAGGCGTGGAAGTAGAGGTCGAGGAAATCATAGTTTCGGCGGCAGGTCCGGAAATGGTGGTCGCAACCGCGGCATCGAGCCTAGAATGGCACCTGAGCTCATGGACTTGGAAGCTGATTTTGGGCCCACATCCATGCGTAAGATGTCAAAACGTCCAGGAAAACACACTATGATGGAAGAGGTTTCATATACTGAGAGACATTTACAGAAAACGTTCGACAATTCGTCTCGAAACCGGCCCGTTCTGTTCGTGAAAGCCAAAGAAGTTTATGATCCTAATGTTGCCTTAAGGCAAAAAAACGAGGAAAAAGATAATGAAAAGAATCTGTTGGAGACTGTAGAGGATGAGGCGGAAAATACCGATTTGGAAAACCAATCTGAGAGTCTTGAAGATGAAACGTCAGAATCTGACGATGATTCTATTCGTGAATCCGACGACGTAGCCGATGACTCAGCGAGTCTACATGAAAGCATGAAACAGACCACCTTAGAGGATAATTCTTCAAATATACAGAAGGAGATATCAACTGTGGAATCAGGGGACGAGTCAGATGTCTTTTTCATCGATAATAGTAGCGTTCAGCAACCCAAAGTGGAATCGGTACATTTTGACAGCTCATCTTCTTCATCCACCCCGCCAAACATCGAGCACGATCCTATCTTGACTATTGGTAAAACCCAGCTTCAAACACAAAAGAATGGATACGCGCTGATTGTCGGCGCCGGCAAGCAACCACTGGTTGGTTTTGAAAACGAAGACATTGATGTTTATAGAGAAAGTGAACTGAACAGTGATGACGACGCCTATGCTGACTACATTGCTCAACTTAACGCTATCTCCGAAGACAGTGACGGTGATGAATCTGTGGAGTTAGACGATGAGTCAGAGGATGAAGAATCAGAGAGGGAGAGGGAAGATGGAACACCCAGTAATTTAGAACCTGAATATGGGTTTCTCCCAGAAGATTTCGAATTCGACGTTTCACAAATATCTGTTAC
Organism: Meyerozyma elateridarum; assembly: GCA_030574335.1. Taxonomy (NCBI): domain Eukaryota; kingdom Fungi; phylum Ascomycota; class Pichiomycetes; order Serinales; family Debaryomycetaceae; genus Meyerozyma; species Meyerozyma elateridarum. The sequence continues at coordinate 820,212 of JAJMEU010000005.1, forward strand.
CAATGTTCGCTTTGGAATTCAGAATCAATTCTATACTCGTTGCTTGGGATTGACTGGTTCAGCAGATGAGTATACATGGATCGACGAAGACGATCTTGTGGACTACGTAATACTGAACGGGGTCAAGCAGCATAGACTCCAGAGCTTTTTGCATTATATCACTGACGGTATGGTGGATCAGAAGGAAATTCCGGAAAGTGATCCTGAAGTGTACATTTCACCTTCTGACTCCGAAAGCGATTATGAAGTGTTCGCTGGGAGAGAACCAGAGGAAGACGATGAAGGACTTGATGCCCTTGTATCGTATTCAAAATCGCTGGTGCGTTACGATGAGCTTCCAGATACTTCTCCGATTCTGACAACCGGAAAAGGTTTTAAGAAACAGCTTGATATGGAACGATTTGCTGGATATGACTTGGATCAGGATCTTGTTGATTCTCTTCAAGAGCAATTCCAGATTCGCCGTCAATCCAAAAAAGCAAAGAAATTACAGCATCAAGAGGATTTACTCACTGAAGGTGTCAAGAAACATGATCTTCTTGTTAAGTACCCTTACACCTTACACATTAAAGATATTCGAGACGAATTCGAGGCATTTATGCATAATCCCAAACGCACAGATATTAGTTTTCCACCGTTGGATCCTCATGGCAACAAGACCGTCACAAAAATGGCTACTTGCTATAACCTTAAAACTACAACTGCCGGAAAGGGCCTCAAGTCCTTTGTCAAGGCTACGAAGTACAAGAGAACCTTCAAGTACTTACCTGATTATAACCGCATAAGTGCTATATTACGCCAAAGGCCAGTATTTAATAGGACCGATCAACGTCGTCCTAAAGAAGAACAGGTTGCTACTGATGGAAACGCTAGGAAAGATAGAGATAGACAGCGTGGAAGTAGTTCTAAGGCCATCTTTCGGGAAGGTGATATCGTCGGCGCTGCAGCTCCAGAAATCAGTCTGTCTAACGTTGGACGCCAACTTTTGGAGAAATTAGGATGGACCAAGGGAGAAGGTTTGGGAGCTCACGGCAACAAAGGAATCAGCGAACCAGTAGTAGCAAAAATTAAGCATTCCAAGACTGGTTTAGGTAAAGCCTAGTTTGCATTTATAGAGAAGGTATTATATTACAAATCCTATAATGATTATTCTATAGTTACTTTTTGGATTTTTTCTTCTTTTTGGGGGCAGCAGCATGTCCAGTCTTGTTCACATGTTGGAACAATTTGTTACGGGAAGAAAACTCCTCCTGGCACACTGTACATTTCTCAAATGCGGAGCTTGGAGGTGGAGAATATTTGGTGCTATTGGCTTTTGGTGCCTCCAGATTACCCTTCTTGCCCTTTTTCTTCTTGGTCTTTGACGTCAGCCAGTCATCGTCGCTATGATCAAGTTTGACACCCTGCTCAAGATCTCTAGCTAATTGAGAGAGATCGTCGTCTAATTTGGATTTCTTTGATTTGTTTCGGATGGTGGAGGGAACCTCATCTTCCGAATTTATGGAATCATCAACAGTGACTGGTTCATTAACATCATCTTCATTTATATTATCATCAATTTCTTCGATTTCCGAGATGTCATCCTGTTCAGATAAAATGATATTGTCTTCTTCAACTAGACTACCGTCAATGCTGATTTCGTCTTCATCTTGTTCATTTTCGTCTGCTGTCAAAAATTCCTCCTCGTCGTCGTCTTCAAACCCATCCTCATCAATGCCAAGTTGAATACCTTCTTTTCTCATACTCCAACAAAGGCGCTTTAATAATTTTTTGTGCTTATTAGACAGTTCATGCATCTCAAATTGAGGTTTTGTTTTAAACTGCTTGTTGCACACTATGCAATCGTAAATTCCTTCATCACCAGTTTGTTCGAACTCGTCATACTCACTATCGGAACTCAGTTCAAAGTCACCATCTAGCATTCGTTCCACTTCAGCGAGTTCTTCTGCATCTAATTTTTGCCAGTCTTGAATATCCATCTTTTTCTGCGCAAGTTCTTTTCTTTCCCGTTGTTTTTGTTCTTCTGCTTGACGTGCCAAATCCTCCTGTTGCTTTCTCCTCCGCAGCTTCTCAAACTCCTCCTGTCCCTTTTTTACTCTAGGATCTCTTTTCTTTATGAATTGTACGAAGCTGCGAACCGTCTCATTGAACTCTTTACGAGCCTGATCTCTAAGCTTTTTATTTTCTCTCTCCATCAACCGCTTCGTCCTTCTGTCTGGAGCAGTCAGATATCTATACGAATCTTTCCAGTTGAAAGTTTTGACCGTCTGGAAACTGGACCACTCATTATAGAATGGTCGTACATGGTCTACATAATCTGAGCTGCTGCGACCAAACCTTGGATACTTTAACATTTCAGCATCGATTACATTAACATTAGGAGCGTCGTCTTTGTACAATTCGTATTCTTTTAAGCCTTGTGACTTAGCATGGTTAACTTCCTCAGCCGCTAAACGTTCAAATAGTCGTTCAACAACGTTGTAGAAACCGACTTGGGAATCGTTGATGGTGGTGTATAATGACGGGTTAAAATAACGTAGAAGTTCGTCTACAGAAATGCTGGGAATTGGCGGTGCTGCATCCTCTGCACCATAATCTTCATCTTCTCGAAGAATCAGGGCTTTGTGCGAGTCATACCATGCCCGTTCTTGGGGATCAGAAAGCACTTCATAAGCGGCTCTCACTAATGCAAATCGCAGAGTTGCACCCTCGACGTCATGAGGATTCTTATCCGGATGCAACTGAAGCGCCTTCTTACGGTATGCTTTCTTTAAATCAATGTCACTCGCATTATCTTCTACTTCTAGAAGCTCATAGTAACATGTTTTCATCGTCTTATCGTCTTTCTATTTTGCACCTCATCGAGACTATATCTAATCCACCGCATCCATTACACCAATAGTATACCGAAGTCGTCATAATTACTCATTATAGTTAGTTAAGACGTCTCTACAGCCTAATTACCATATTTTTCATTCCAGAAATATAAATTACCATTAACCATTTTATATAATTCGTGTCTTACCATCCCTTGGAGTGGTAGTCGTTTTCGACGTACTCGTCCTTGATTTCTACCTCCCGAGAACGAACAACCTTATGAGGAAGCGGTACTTTTCCTAACTTGTAGTCGATAATAATTGAGTCTTTAAGCGACTTACTAAGTTCGGTAGAAAGCATAGATCTTCGAGTAGACTTGGGCAGAAGGCGTATTCCTGCCGGCCGCTCCTTTGAATTCGTAGAATCTACTGAGATCGGTGAAGACTTGGTTGAACCAGTTTCCAGCAGAACTGTATCCAGTGGTTTGAGAGAGGTTGGTGATCGAAGCTGGGGCAGAAGCAGCGTCTGTTGGGATTGAGGGTCATTAGCTGCATTTTTGAGGTGGTCTAAGCTGTTGTTTGTTCGCAACTTGTTCTTTCCATTAAATAACGAAGAAAGACTGAGCGAACTTTTCAGGAGGATATTTTTTATCAGGTGGGTCAGAAGGGAGCTCAGATACTTATTAAGACTAGATGAAAGCGCATCTTCTCGCTTTTCATTGCTGTAAATGCTATTGGAGGAACGAGTGACATTGAAATCCAGAATACCGACAATGCTCTTCTGCTTACCAAGGATCCGGTCCTCGTCTTCATTATCCGAGTAGTCGTTGAGGATATTGTTCTTCACCACGTTGTTGTGGTAGTGAGGGTAGTTTTTGGAGATATTTAACACTGAGTTGTATTTTTTAGAGAATAAAATAGAAGGCCGGTTGCTGGCTGATGCATTAGATGGGTTTTGGTCTACAGTGATGATACCAGTGGTCAGTGAACGCTTGAGTTTTGGTTTGGCTGATTTGTCTGTTCTTCTTCCCTGGGGAACCATCTCGCTGAGAAAGAGCCCAGAAAGAAGAGAACGTGGTTTTGCTAATGATGGGGAAATAGTATCACCAGAGGTCTGGCTATTCATCGCTTCTACGAGTGCTTCTGTTCCGTTTGAATATGACAGACTTACAAGACGTTTATGAAAATTAAGTGAATGTCTGTCAGATTGAGGCTCATCATCAGAAGTTACTGAGACCCACTCACTATCATCATCAAATCTAGAAGACACAGATTTACTCCTGGCTTTTTCGGTCTTTAGGAGGTTAGAGAGATGACCTTTGGGGACATCTGCAGATGACTCATGCAATGGTTGCTTGGTATTTTCCTTTGGAGGACTTTTATCCAGTGGTGAAGGGGAGTTGGCAATGAAAAAGATATTCTTTCCCTGTTCGGTTGGAGACTGTGGCGCAGGAGCACTACTTGGATTGAAACCACGGACCAAAGACGGCTTTGATCCTTCCTTTTGCTGAGGGAAGTAGCCATTTGACCGACCCTTTGCCTGGGAAACGTCGGAACGAGGTTCTCGTCCTGGTTGGCGGCCGTTTCTACGATGCCCATGGCCATCCTTATGATCGTCTATATCGCTATCTGAGTCATAATAATCGTCTTCTTCACTAATATCACTGATATCTTCACTATCGCTCAGATGATCGCTGTGATGATGGTGGTGATCAGTCACTTTTGAGCTATGTGAGAAGAGAGTCGATTGAGAATTAGAGGTCTTACAGAATAACGATGGTCGCTCCTGGATATCCGGGGAAGCTACCGCAACTCTCTCCTGCTGCAGAAAGGCGTCAGTAGAGCCATCTGGAGGATCTCGACCGGTGGAGTACGCCATGATGGAATGCTATATTGGATGTAGGCGGAGTTGAAAAAACTGGCGACACAACGTGGTCACCACTACAATAAGGCGATGTTAAGGGATTTTGATGATTGGGATTAGTATAGCATGAACACCCGCACGGCGTTGAAGGGATTAAACGGTAAAATTATTGATCTTGATCGAGAAAACAACCACAATGTAGTTGCAAATTATTCACCAGATCAAAATTATCCAGAGGTTGTTCGACTATAAAATATCGTGAACACACCAAACAAGTTTAAGCAGCGTCAAGGTTGGATTAGGATTGGTTATACGTTATAACTGTTGATGCTTTCGATTTGTGATCACAAAGTTTCAGTTGATAACCATGACCGCTTCGCATCTAATGTCTCGATGTGAATGACATGGCGTGCGCGCACCATTGATAGAGGCGGGCGATAGGGGACATTCATAGAAGAAGAGAACAAGAAACGAGATAAGACAAAGCGGAGGGCATGGAAGCTAGACACCCAGCAGAATACTATACATTAAACAATTGAAAAATCAGAACCTATCCGGTGTATTTACTCTCTTTATCACCGGCCACTTTAGTATGCGTGGTTATGGTGGTAGGATTTTTTTCAGTGGCCTAATTTATGGGTGCTGGGGGTCTTTTTCCATGCATGCTATCAGCGGTGCGCCGATGCAATATATGGCGAAAAAAACGTGTAGGTATCAACCTCGGCCGAATGCGACCAGACGGGACCTATAGTTTTGAGGGTCTTTGCAAGCGGCTGAGAACAAGGTGGAAGGAGTAAAAAAAAAAAAATGAAAACCAATAGCAGCCTGCCATACTTGAAACGCACTAGCCACAATGGGTTCACCTTATATAATCCCAAAGTATCCAGTTGCAGCAATTGCAGTCAAGAGTACTCATTGGAAATCCACCCCTATCACAGTATATAATTGACCGTATAAGCCCAAGTGAGACATTACCCATCTAGCGTCGTCTAACACTTTCAATTCCCTCGCCACAATCTACCCAATGTTCGTTGGCGCCCTTCATGTGATCCTGCAGCCCCGGCAGCAATAATGATCATTTTTTCGCAATAGTAGCAACCGTATAAAGGAGGGGGGACCCGCTCGTATAAATAGCACTGTAAGCCTAGGTATATTGTGTATTCAAACCATGAGTAAAGGTACAAAGTTTCTTGCAGGAGGCTTAATTGCCGCCGGTGGTCTTTACTACTACGACCAAAACGTTTCGCCTATCTTCTCCAAGAGAAAGTTACCTCCACCTCCCAATTCCACTTACACTACTACTTTCAGTAAACAAGCGGATCCCTTTGAGGAGCGTAAAAACGAATTAGACAACAGATTGTCCAATAGAAAGAATGCTTTCCAGAAGGAAGTGAGCGAGAAGGCCGAATCGACATACGATTCGATCAAAAACTCACAATTGGTGTCCAAATTGTCATCGAAACAAGATGAAGTCCAAAACAGATTGGAGGACCATAAGAAGAGCACAATTGTCAAGATTGGTGACAAGTACATTGACTTGGTCAACAAAATTGGCGGTGAAGAAACCTTGCCTGAAAACGAGCTTCGCGCTAAGGTTGAATCAGCCAGAAGGAAGGCCGAGAATGAAGCCAATTCTTGGTTCAATTGGTTTGGCCTGAAGAAAGACGAGGCCGAAGACAAGTTCGATGATGCCAGAAGGAGAGCTGAGAAGGAGAAGCAGTCGTGGTTTTCTTGGGGCTCAAAGAAGCAAGACGAATTGGCTGATAAGGCCCTGAAGGAGGCATCGTCATGGAGCGCCTGGGGATCCAGAAAGGCCGATGAGGCTGGTAACAGATTCGAGAAGGCTAAGGATGATGCTTCCAAGGAGGCTTCTTCATGGCGTTCGTGGGGATCAAAGAAGGCCGATGAGGCTGCTGATAAGCTCGACAAGAAGAAAGACGAGGCTTCGAAGGAAGCCTCCAATTGGAGCGCCTGGGGATCAAAGAAGGCCGACGAAGCGTCTGATCAACTTGAACAGACAAGAAAGAACTTGTCTTCTACTATTGACGACACCAAAGATGCCGTCCAAAGCACCTACAACCAAGAGAAGCAGCGTGCCATTGATCAATACCATAGATCTAAAAAGTCTTTGGATGACTTGACCCAATCGTTCTCTGACAGAGCTAATGCTCTTTTCAAGACTCCTGAGCCTGAAAAGCAAGAAAAGTTGAGACGTGCTCGTGAAGACTTGAACAGTTCGCTCCAACACTTGCGCTCATACGGCTCTGACGTTATTGACGAGGTCACCTCTAAGTTTAAGTAGACAATGTATGCATGACTGAATGAAGTGTAGACTGACTTTAAGTGTTGAGTAGACGTTGAACCATTAGGATATATGCTTTATTTACGCAATTTTATTATATCATCATTAGTCCACCATCTTACCTCATCTCGCTCTTCTCCAATCTTCAACTTCGCATTGACAATGCTTCGGCACCTACGCCATACCCCTCGAATATACTCGACCAATGCTGAGATATTCGGCACCAATATTACCACAGTGCCTACGCATGAACTTCTTGTCAAACTTGGGTTCTTGTCGCATCCCAAACCAGGATTAGTTCATTGGATGCCCGCTGGATGGGCCGTTGTCGGCAAGATCAAGTCAATTATCCACAAACGAATGCAAGATATCGGCGCTGAAGAAGTCAGCTTGTCGCTGTTGTCGCTGTCAGAACTTTGGCGCAAGACGGGAAGGTGGAACAATTCGGAATTATTCAAATTGAAAGACTCTAGTGATCTGGATTATTGCTTAGCAGCAACATGCGAAGAAGAAATTACCGAAATCGTGAAAAATAATGTTGTTTCCTACAAGAATCTTCCTCTCCTCTACTACCAGATCAATGATAAGTTTAGAGACGAAAAAAGACCTCGTAGTGGTCTTCTTCGTGGAAGAGAATTCATTATGAAAGACGCCTATTCATTTGATCTCGACCAAAAAGCTGCCATGACCACTTATGAAAACGTCGTAATAGCGTACCACAAGATCTTCCATGACCTAAGAGTTCCTTACGTTAAGGCGGACGCCGATTCAGGAGATATAGGAGGCTCTCTTTCTCATGAATGGCATTATGTTCATCCCAATGGCGAAGATACCGTATTTAAATGTGATGCCTGCGAAACTACTTCCAACATAGAGAAGACTTTATCGTTTCCACAGAGTCCCAGTGAACTGAGCCCTGTAAGCGTAGAATATTTTACTACAAAAGATAGACTGACATTAATTTGTGCTTACTATCCATCAGATAGAACACTTCAACCTAATTTAATATCGGAAGAAATAGCCGATATTGACTTGGGACCACATAATCAAGAAAGTTTATTAAAAGAATTTTCAGATGAAGATACAATTTTGGCAAAGAAGGTAGTCCGTATTATGGACGCCCGTCTTACATCTCGATCGAACTTCCCTGATTTCCCTATCCCATTTATTAATCGTTCATTCATCACCACATTTACAGATATACCTATAGTGGCTGCCCAAGAGGGCGAAATCTGTGGAAGTTGTGAAGACGGTCAATTACATTCTAAAAGGGCTATTGAAGTGGGCCATACTTTTTATTTGGGTGAAAAATACACTTCGGCACTTGACTGTAAAGTTGATATTCCGGTTGAGAAAGGAGTAGAGAGCAAGGCTTTGGTAATGGGATGTTATGGTCTTGGAGTGAGCAGAATAATGGCTGCAGTCGCAGAAGTATGTCGTGATGAAGGTGGGTTGAAATGGCCAGCCAGTATCAGTCCTTGGACAGTGACTGTAGTAGGCACGAAAGAAATCGAAGAAGAAGTCTTGAAGAAACTTAATGCTTCTAACGTTGACTATCGCATAGATAGTCGCCCAAAGATCGGCCTTGGCCGTAAAATCAAGCTGTCTCATATGATGGGTATACCATTATGTCTTATCGTTGGTCGCAACTACCCCAAAGTCGAAATTGAAGTTAGAGGAAACATGTATGGTAAGCTGCACATAGATACATTGCAGAATGTGGATCACGAATATGATGAAGACGAAAAGAAATATATAGTCGATGTTGAAGATGTGGGAGAGGTGGTTACGGCGTTGTTGAAAGATATGTAAATAGAACGTGGTTCCATGCTTATGAGGACAAAATAATACACAATTTATTGAATAATATAACAATAATATAACCTATAGATTACATTCTTCATTTGATTAGTTTTTCTGTTAACTTTTTTTTACTGCCTACAATTTTCAACAATTCAACCTAAACGTATATTCAATTAAGCGGTAAACTTACCGGTGATCTTAGCAAAAACATGCAAAATAATCACCGAGAAAATAAATCCAACAGCCAAAAATAACACTACCAAAGGATCCACCCGGAATCCCTGGGCCTCGTCAGTGAATAACTGCATCATTGTGGCCGACGACCCGCCAGCGCCAGCTGCACGAGTCGACACAGGAGCCGCGTTGGATGCCTGGGCCTTTTTGTCGGCAATGGTCTTTCTCTTGGCTGCGCTTCTCAATCCACCAGGTGCTTGCGACTGGGTTAGAATGTGGTCATAATTAGGTGTTTCGTTCTTGTTCACTTACCATTTTAGTGAACTGACAGTTGGCGTCCAGCGATGTGCGCGGTGGACACCGCAGCCAACCACCAGCGACCTCGATAAATTTTTTTCAGAGAAAGATGAAAAATTACGGCGCACTGAGCGGCACTGTGATCCACAAATATAGATAAGAACCATGGATCTTCCGAACCTAGCGGGCACGCCTGGCCTCGAGCGGCGGCCGTCCCTACTGCTGTTACTGTCTTCGGGCTACGGTCTGTCCAACTACGGTGGTAACACCACTCCTCAGCTCCTGAGCCAACGACTTTCGGCCCGTCAAACCACCAATATCGCTGGTAATGGCGTGGGCCCATGGGTCGAACAACAAGCTAGTCTCGGCAAACGAAAGACTAAACCTAATGATGATGATGACGACGTTAACGACCATGAAGATGAGGCAGAGCGAGATGAAGACGGCGATGTTGACGACGACGACCTTATTCCTACGGCCATCGTCATTAAGAACATTCCTTTTGCCATCAAGAAGGAGCAGCTTTTGGACGTTATGACCAAACTCGGCCTTCCGCTCCCTTATGCTTTTAACTACCACTTCGATAACGGCGTATTCCGAGGCCTTGCTTTTGCAAACTTCACCCTGACCGATGAGACTTCGCTGGTGGTGTCTCAGTTGAACGGCCGGGAGATTGGCGGACGGAAACTCCGTGTCGAATACAAAAAGATGCTCCCTCTCCAGGAGCGGGAACGGATAGAACGGGAGAAACGTGAGCGTCGTGGCCAGTTGGAGGAACAGCACCGCCTGAACCTGAATGCTCTGTTAGCTCTGCTCATGCTGGCTGCTTCCACCACCGCTGCCACCAAGAACTTGAGTGTGGGCACCGGTACTACCCCTCATACCGAGCGTCTTCAAGTGACTTACCCTCAAGGCGGCACTCCGGTGCCCGTGGAGTTGAACATGAACGATGGTGATGTGTTGGAGTTGTACTCGCAGTTATTACTCTACAGAGACGAGCCATCGAAATCGGTGTATGAACTTGCATTTTCGGCTCTTCTGCCACTTCAGCGTAAGAACCTCTCTCTTGTATGTGCTATGTTAAACTTACTTGAGTTGTACGATAATGGTGTGATCATCATCAGACGCAGACCGGGCCAACCTTCAGGTGCCGCTATCGCTCCTGAGTTGTTGCGTACTCAGAGTCAGCTGGCTTTGCCCTTGAGAAGACAGACTCCTACCAATGGAGCATCTCCTTCGGGCTATGTTGGTGGTGCAGGCGCTGTCAGTACCGGTCCATCTCCAGCCGGTCCCGTGGCTCCCGCATCACAACCAGGACCTTCTGGTCCTATAACGGCTCCGTTTGCTCCGGCTCCTTTTCCAGCTTCCAATCGTTACCTCCGCACCAACAATCGATCCTTCGTCGATGTGCCTCTGGGAACTGAGTCGCCAACTCCTCAGCACGCTTTCTTCCTGAGCCAACCGGCCACTCCTGGAGACCTTCTGTCTAGATTCGCTCCTTTTAGCCAGGGTGGTTTCGGTGGGTATCAAGGAGCAGCGGCTCCATCGAATGGTACTGCGTCCGATGAATATGCTTTCAACGATCCGCTCTCAGTGAAACTCCTGTCGATTAATCTTGACAAGGGAATCTGGGGGCCGAAATGATTTATGATGGATGATAGAGAACAGGTAATAATGGAAACCAAAACTAAATTGGTGGTTGATTCCAGCTATTAACAAAGTGGAAATTGGGGTTTTACTCCTTTACCACTGGTAATTATATATTCAGCCTAGACTAGTCTAGTGAATGTCTACATTCTGATGAAAAAAAAAAAAATTGTAGTTTTTCATTTAATATTTGAAGGCTTTTTCTAAGCCCTCATCTATTAATTATTATTAATGTACAATTGTCTTGTGCACTTTAAATGCAACACAGACACGGGATTTCTTTTTAATGATTCATAATTATCTCATCGATCATAGCAAGTATGCAAGTGTCTCACTGAGGCTGCCGCTCGCGGTTGGTCCAGAACTCAAACACTGAGAGTAGCCCAGTAATATTACAAAGTATATAAAGGCAACAGACAAATTACAATTAATTACGTCAAACAACAGACCACGGTAGATGATCTCCCTGCACTTTCTGTCCCCACAATACTGATCTACCCATTTCCCCAATGGGTGTTAACCGCAACCAATCCATGGCCAGTAGTGGTACGCGGTCCTGCATATCACGACTGCACACAGCCGACGAAGAGGCGAACAATCAATCTCCAACAAAAATTAATATCTTTTCCAGTGCATCCCCATCACGAGGTTCCCCGTGGCTAAGATAACCAACCATCCGGCAATTTCCTCCTGTAGTTTCTGGTTGTAATTTTCCCCTAAAAAACCGCCATTCTTAGCCCTCTTCACCATGGGTCAAATTCTCTCCCAGCCGGTGACTGAGAAGCACTCCAATGAGGCTCGTGACGCCTACTTGGCCTATGGGTTGTCGCTGATGCAAGGCTGGAGAATCAATATGGAAGATGCTCATGCCACCGTTCTTGACTTGCACGCTGAAAAAGACGACTCCAATGCCGCTACCAAACTCGATCCCCCCGCCAATTCCACCTCCACCTCCGCCAACGTAGCCGCTTCCGTGCCCACCTCCACCAACGATCCTGTAGCTTTTTTCGGTGTTTATGATGGTCATGGTGGTGAAAAGGCCGCCATTTATGCAGGCAAACACCTCCATCATCTTGTCAAGACGTCTCCCCACTTCAAGCTGAACGACTATATTGGCGCCCTTAAGCATGCTTTCCTTGCCTGTGACCAGCTGATTCTTCGTGACGACGAGATGAAGAATGACGACTCCGGGTGCGCGGCCACCACGGTTGTTATCACCAACGAGGCTATCGTATGTGCAAATGCCGGTGACTCTCGTACGGTAATGAGTGTCAACGGATTCGCCAAGGCGCTCTCATTTGATCATAAGCCGCTGAACGAAGGTGAAAAGGCCCGTATTTGTTCCGCTGGTGGCTACGTTGACATGGGTAGAGTCAACGGTAACCTTGCCCTTTCCCGAGGCATTGGTGACTTTGAATTCAAGAAAAACATGGACTTACCCCCTGAGGAGCAGATCGTCACCTGTCTTCCCGACATCATTCTGCACCCTATCAACTATTCAACCGACGAGTTTGTCGTGCTTGCATGCGATGGTATCTGGGATTGTCTTACGTCACAACACTGTGTGGAATGTGTACGCCGAGGTATCTACGAGCGCAAACCATTGACGCAGATTTGTGAGGAAATCATGGATTTGTGCTGTGCTCCTACTTCCGACGGTCTGGGTATCGGCTGTGACAATATGTCGATCGTAATTGTGTGTCTTTTGGACAAGGATGAGACTCTTGACCAATGGTACGACAAGATTTGCGCTCGGGTGGATGCTAACGATTCTCGTTACGGTCCTATTTCCCAGCCTTACGACGAAATGTACAAGCAAATGTACGGAGAGTACTATGAGATCGGCCAACAAGGCAACAATGCTCAGCAGCGTTCGGCTCCCGGACCCGGATCCATGTTTGGTGGACTCCCCGGATTACGTCAATTTAAGCCAGAAGAGGACGAGGAGGATGAAGGCGAAGCTGGAGACGAATCTGAAGCTAATGGTGCAATTTCTCTTCAGAAGTTGCTTTCAAGTAACGCTATCACCAACGAGAACGGAGTGATATATTTGGATACATCGTCTGCTCAGTCGCTCTTGGCTCATTTGGGCATGTCTAATGAAGAAGGTGACAGCAAGATTGAGGAAGAGGAAGAGGAAGACCAAGAGGATCAGGACGAGCACAAGATTACCGAAGAGCCAGAAAGCGATAGTGACAAAGTGAGGTTATTAGATAGCTAATGAATGATGTAGAATTCTAATCTGACGAATCTAGACAGTACATCCTTGCATCGTAATTGGAAAAGTTGGAAATCATCGCCAGCCAGACACCAGCACCTTGACCCATCTCATCAACATTACCCCATCAACAACTTTAAGGCGACCACGCCATGGTAGATCTACTTAGCCAACTTCGTATACCTGATAACAGGCATTACGATAGTGCTGGCCTCAATGAGCTATCGCGGGCAACACGACGGAGGCCTGTTTCCTACGATTCTCGCGCCTTGTCCCTCAGATCAACTGAACAAGACGACTCTTCCACCATGAATCACGTACATCGGCGATCTTCAAGCTCACAAATCGTCTCATATAGTCATAGCAAAGCAGGATTTACTGTCAGTATACGATTAAAGGCGTCTAGATTGGCGTTGATCAAAGCATCCAATGCACCATCTTCTCCATCTCCATCAGTATCGTTAGATACGCTTCCTTATAAGGGAGTATTACCGTTTCCTGAATGCATTATCAACCACACCGAGCCTACCAAGAAAGATCGCCAACAGTTTCGAGAAGTGTTGGACAAATCCCAATCCCTTTTGGCTTCTCGAGAACCTCAACCGTTTGTTCGCGCCGCATCGACTGAGTCCGAAAATCCGTACCTTGTGTCTCAGATCCGCCAGATTCGATTCAGAAATTACCTTATTGACACATGGTACTCGGCTCCGTACCCAGAAGAGTACTCCCAGTCCTCGGTTCTTTTCATCTGCGAGCACTGTCTCAAGTATATGAACTCGCATAAGCTGTATCAGCGACACCAACTCAAAAATTGCAACATGTCAAATCGTCATCCTCCAGGAATTGAAATTTATCGAGATCCAGACCAAAAGATTGCCATGTGGGAAGTAGATGGACGTAAAAACATCAGTTACTGTCAGAATCTTTGTTTGATGGCCAAGCTTTTCCTTAATTCCAAGACCCTTTATTACGATGTTGAACCATTTATTTTTTACATTTTGACAGAAATTGATCCATCCGATCCATCCATATACCACTTCGTTGGATACTTCTCCAAAGAAAAACTTAATAACTCCGATTATAATGTTTCTTGCATTCTTACGTTACCCATTTATCAACGTAAAGGTTACGGAAATCTCTTAATCGATTTCAGCTATTTGTTATCACGTAAAGAATTTAAATGTGGAACTCCCGAAAAGCCATTGAGTGACTTAGGATTGGTGAGTTACCGAAACTACTGGAAGGTCACCATTGCTATTCAATTGAAAAATCTTTGGAACCGGTTTCTCCGTGACAAAGAAGATAATATTACCATATCCATCGAGAATCTCTGCAAACTTACGGGAATGATTTCCTCGGATGTAATTGTGGGCCTAGAGCAATTAAATGGTTTAGTGAAGAATTTCACGACTGGAACCTATGCTGTGACGATAAATCATTCTATCATTGAATCGGTCATTGAACGTTGGCAGGCGAAAAATTACGTTCGTTTGGATCCATCCAAGCTCTTATGGAAACCAATGTTATTTGGGCCATCTGGTGGAATCAATTCAGCCCCGGCTCCGCCTCCAGTACCAGTTTCGGATGCTGCCCTTGCGCACAACAGTATAGCTATGCTTGCAGACTTCTTGCGAGATGATATCAACAACCCTTACAGCTTTGAGGAAGAATCTTATAAAGCAATCGAGTGCTTTATTGATATTAACAAAACGCAAGAAATCCCAGATGTTGATGATTATACCGTCTGCCATCCAGAAATGGAGGCTCCTAAGAAGAGAGTTCCAAAAATCGATGACGGTGAAGTACAAGATACACCGAGCGTCAATGGATACCGAAGCATAGTCAGCGCAAGTAACACGCCCATTTCAGATTTCAATGATGATGGTTTTGAAGATGACAACGATGATGACGAAGACAATGAAGTTGATGAAAACGGAATCGACGACGAGGATGCTAGCTTAGATGAAGTTGACAGTGACAATGAAGATGACGAAGAGGTGGCATTGAGTGATATTGAGACTGAGCAAGTGGTCCGAAGATCAAGCAGACTTGGTGTCAGAAACAACGGAACGGTTCTATCTCGATGGCTGCGCCGTCGAATTCCCGTCAGATCTTCTCGGAGGATACGCAATGTATAATATGTATAATACCTTACTCTGTACCATAGAAAAATAATGCATTAATCTAATTCTACTCTAAATAATTTACAAGATGTCTCGTAAACCTCGTCGATGAATTTCTGGATCTCCTCTGGTTCAGTGATACCATACAATGAACACATGATTTGGGCAATCTGACCGACAAAAACAGGCTCATTTCTAGATTTTACGAGAGGGTGGATGATTTCTGGCAGCACCTGATCTTTAAACGGTTCCAAGGCAGCTTGAATTTTATCAACAGCATCAGCTTTGGCGATTGGGAAAGGTAGCCTTTCGTCGAATTTCCTGTCCTTGGCTAACTGCTGAAGGTCTGATAAACCAGCAATTTCTGGGTAGTATATGTTAGGATAAGGAGTCAAATATTTGTGACTAGCATGAGTCTTCCTAATTTCACACCATGGAGCATCCGTTTCTATTAATAATTGTGACCTAGGAATCTTTGCTGCAACGTCAAGATTCTCTTGGGTCTTGAGTGAACAACCGTTAACGCTGATTTTGAAGCCAAGAGCGAGTAATTTCTCAAGATCCTGCTCGGTTCCCGTGAATGAATGCACAACTCCATTTCCAGGGAGATCGCCTCTGTCTACGAACGGCTTGATGATGGAAATGAAATCGTCGACAGCATTACGCATATGCAAGAAGAGCGGGAGTTTTAAATGCTTCAAATCAGCAATCACCTCAAGTTGCTTAGAGAACATGGTGGTTTGTTGAGTTTTTGAAGAATAATGGAGCCTGTCATAGTCTAAGCCGATCTCACCAAATGCTCTCAAAGAACCTACGGATACACCTTGAGTGACAATTTCTTTTAAAGTTTGTAACTTTTGGCCCACATCGGGCAACAACTCTTCGCTATTTTTATGATAGAATTCCTCTGCTACAGTACATGGATGGACACCTGCAGTGGAATAGAATTGTCCAGGATATTGCTGGGCCAACGTGATATGATCTTGAGACTCTCTAATGGTGGAAGCGGTGATGAGCATCTTGTTAACTCGGAAGAGATGAGCTCGGGAGATAACCTTTTCAAGATCGGGTTTATGTTTAGAGGAGCCATGATATATTCCCAGAAACATGGAATCAGAGAAATTGACTCCTATATCAAAGTATCGAGGTTGCCAACGTGACATGGTATTGATAATATTGATATTTAGGATGAAGTACAGCGATGAGCTTTAAAGGTGCGAAATCCTGTAGTCAAATCGCTACCAGAATGGATGAAGTGGACCAACTTTTGTCTGCTCAAGAGGCTGCTCTTGGTAAGGACCAGGAGATAGCGAGAGTCCTTGAGTGTCTGGATCAAGATTATTTCGCCATATTGGATATTTGGCCCGGTGGAGATGCTAAACGAGCTTACCGTAGGAAAACGATATTGATTCATCCAGATAAGACTGATAATCCGCGTGCACCAGAAGCTTTTGACAGGCTTAAGAAGGCCGAACGTGTGCTCAATTCCCAAGAAGAGGTCGATAAAGATTTGTTTCAGGAAAAAGAAAGACTTGAAAGTATATACAGCCACGTTTCCTCCACAGAAGACAAGACTAACATTCGGGTTGAGGTTGCAAAAATAATTGCAGAGCAATTGAAGCAGGCAGAGTCTGATCGTAACATACAAAGGTATCAAGAGGAACAAGAAAAGAAGCAACAAGCAGAAGTTATGAAGCAAAGGGTCAATCAGAGAAAGCAAGATTCGGTCTGGGAAGACCTGCGAGACACAAGAGCGAAGACATGGCGAAATTACGTGAACAAAGTCGACAAAAAATCGAAAAAGAAAAAGAAGAAGGTGCTAGCATGATCGAAGAGAGATATTTTGCATTTTATGGTGTTCAATCGTATCAATTGCCAATTAGAATCTGATCGTGATAACCTCTCCCCACAAATGGTGTTGTGATGTCATTGAACAAAAATTATTCATGTCTTCATTAACACTGTCGTATATCCTGGTTGCAGCGGTATCGTTTGTGACGGGAGTGTTGGTATGCCGTCAGTTTTGGCCCTCTGCCATCCCATCATATGATAGGCTGCCCGAAAGTGAGAGCGATGACGAAGAAGATGAGGTTGAAATCGACTCTAATGCACTTAATCTGGTTCCTGGTGAGGTCCGTATGACATTGATTGTTCGCCAAGACCTTAAAATGGGCAAAGGAAAAGCCGCTGCCCAATGTCTGCATGCTACACTTGCATTATACAAAAAAATAACCAATCCTACTAGCCCAGCTTACAATCCAAGAATGGTGAGTCGTTGGGAAGGCGGTGGACAGGCCAAAATTACTCTTCAAGTCAAGAGCCAGGAAGAAATGGACATGCTTTTTGCTCAAGCTATGTCTCTTGGAATCAACAGTACCATAGTTCATGATGCTGGCCGTACGCAAATTGCTGCTGGAAGTGCTACCGTCCTTGGACTTGGTCCAGCACCAAAACTGGTAATTGACCAGGTTACGGGCGAATTGTCGTTATACTAGCTTCTGGAGTGTTTGTACATTCATATATAAGCCTGCTCATCTATAATACATCATTTATCAATTACCGTGAGGGGATTAACCGCAGAGCTTGTTCGCCGCTTACGCTGTTTGGGTCTGGGTATAGTATCTACATCAACAAGAACATCGTCATCACTATCCGTATCGATTACGTCTTCAACGCCAGCGTAGAAATCGTCCACGTCGTCAAGACCGATGGACAGTTGCCGTCTACGACCGGCGCTTCGAGGAGAAGAACGCAGGCCATTGCGGAGCCGTTCAAGATAATCTATTCGAGACCATATCTCTCCTTCCGTTCGCTGAGGAAGTAATATGGAAAGCTCAGCGAACGAGAGCTCCCGGTTGCGTCGATTAATAAGAAGGTCGTCTTCTTCAATTGACCATGGAATGTGAAGCATGGACTTCGATGCTGGTTTCTTGATGATGGGTTTAGCGGTCTTAATGATTTTAACTGGTTTCTTGATTTCCTTTTTATCAGGAGTATCCTTTTCTTTTTCCCGCTCCTTTTCCTCGGTAGTGTGAGGTATTACCACCAGTCCCAGACGCAGAAAGTATCCCAGACCACCAGAAACACTCCCGTTTCTCAAGCTAGGCACAGTGGTGGGAGCACTAAGACTTGGGTTTCTAGAGGGTCCGCTTACACTGGTGCCTCCAAAGAGAACCGGCATGTGAGCAAGTGAGTTCAGTTGGTGATGAGGGAAGTTCATGGACTTGGAGGGAAGCGACAGCACCGAAGCTCTCAGTGACAGAACGGAGTTGCGGTCATCTTTGATGATTTGAATGATCGAGTTATTGTGGGCAGGAGCTGCCAGTGCCGAGTTAGACCTGCTGTGTGAGCCAGGCGGACCCTGTGACGTCAGTCCATGAGGAGTGAGAGCTGGTGGGTGTCCCGGTTGATTGTGGGGGAGATTCATGGTGGGATCCACCGAGATTTCAGCATAGTAGCCTCCTCCGCTAGTTTGTGACAGCTGGTGGTCGAGCAGCGGGTCGATGGCTCTAGATGTTGGAGGCTCGAAGTCAGACGACGTCAGTTCAAATGGAGGATTGGGGCTGCCGCTGAAGGAAGGCATGGGACTGGCGGTATGGGAAAGGGCATTAAGGCCGGCGAGGGCGGTGGAGATGTTATTGTCGTAGCCAGTAAACGTAGCCGAAGCCACGGGCGAAAATGGCAGCAGGGTGGAGAAGTCGTCTTTGCTCTTCTTCAATCGTTTGGCGGGCCCATGGCCCGAAGCAGCGGTTGCTGACGGAGATTGTGCAGATGGAGACCCCAGTTTAGGTGGATTCTTGAGATTTCCCAGCTTCAATCGACGCCAGCGAAACTGGCACGCATTCGGGGTTCGATTATCGAAATGACTAGCGATCTCTTTCCAGCCGAGCTTCTGAGAGTCCTTCAAATGCATCAAAAGAATGTCGTCCAGCTGGTCCCATGATGTGGGCGTACGCAGGTAGTTCTTTGCGTCCCCATCACTGGCGGTAGCACCGGACTTGTCCATGGTGGGGTATCTTGGTGGTTATGAAGTAGGATGTGATCGAGTCGGCGATGATCATCGTTCGACGAAATCACGTGATGTGGAGGTGGTGATTTCCGGGATGGGCAGCCTGAGCGGCGGTCGAGAAGTGGGGGACAACGAGACAATAGGAGGCTTTTCCAGCTCCATACGTAGTTGAGACGTATTACGTATACGCATCATTTCTCGCAAGTTTCGTCATTTTCTCCATATAGTTTTTCGTATTAGTTAAATTTCTGGCTAATTACAGTGTCCTCTATCAATATATTTCTGGCGCTGCAGACAACCCATTACTGGGTACCCACCTTTTCTCCCCAAATCATCTCGGCTTCCAAGATAGTGTTGTTGTTGGCCTTCATCTTGTTCATAGTCTCGACGTACTCATCGTACTCGTCACTGTCAAACACGATACCACCGCCAGCTTGCAAGTAAGCAACACCATCCTTGTAAACCATGGTTCTAAGCGCAATACAGGTGTCCATGGTCTTACCATCATAACCCCAGTGACCAACAGCACCAGCATAAACTCCTCTCTTTTCCTTCTCCAATTCTCCAATCAATTCCATAGCTTTGACTTTAGGTGCACCACTAACGGTACCAGCAGGGAATACCGATCTGAAGGCATCAAATCTGGTTTGGTCTTCCCTCAAAGTACCGCTTACTTCAGACACTAAGTGCATTACATGAGAGAAACGCTCAATTGTCAAAAGACGGTCCACTTTGTTACTTGTAGGAATGCAAACTCTGTTGATGTCGTTTCTAGCCAAGTCTACCAACATGATGTGCTCAGCTCTATCCTTTTTACTGTTACGCAAGATCTCTGCATTCTTTTCGTCCTCCTCGTTGGTCTTACCACGCATAATAGTGCCGGCAATAGGGTGTGTTACCACTCTGCCCTTGTTGTCAGCTTTCACAAGCAATTCAGGTGAAGCTCCCACTATTTGGAAGTCAATTAAATCTATGTAGAAGAGGTATGGAGATGGATTGACTGTCCTTAAATGACGATAGATGTTGAAAGGGTGCAAGGAAGTGGGACGGGCAACTCTTTGCGATGGTACTGCCTGAATGATGTCACCTTTCAAGATATGGTTCTTCAATTTGGAAACATGGGCTTCGTAGCCTTCTTGACCAATGTTAGAAGTGAAGGTTTGGTTTTGTTTGATAGGTGGTTGTTTGGGATTTACATCTCCACTGTCGGCTTGCAAGATATGTTCGATTTGTTCAATTTCCTTTTGTGCCTTGGCAAAGTTGGCTTCTAAATCGCTTTCATCGTTGATTTCGACGTTGTTGATAATTTGGAAACGTTGATAAACATGATCGAATGCTACAATCAAGTCACACATCATCAACACCGCCTCAGGAACTTGAAGAACATCCTTTAAATCTCTCTTAGTCTTAGGCTCGAAATACTTGATACAATCGTAGGAAATATATCCAATTGCACCTCCACTTAACTTTGGCAACCCCGGAAGCTGGATCTGGTTGTATTGCTTTAATTCTTTTTCCAATACAGTTAAAGGATCTACGTTTAAAAATCCTTCGGAAAATTTAGATGAGTCGTCTCCGGTCTTGATAATCTTTTTAGGGCGAATTCCAATGAATGAGTACCTATCAACAGTGTCACCATTCAATGCTGATTCCAACAAAAAGGATGGACTCCTGTTCTCGTTATTTAAGTCAGACAATTTTAAATATGCTTGATGTACCGTAATCTCATTGTGCTGAACATACTTAAAGATGGGGTAAAGATTGGTCTGAGAAGTCTTTTCTTGGGCTCCAACAATGTTACGCAACGATTCAATCAGAGGCTGAATTTCCGACTGGGTTAGTTTGCTTTCAAAACAATACTTTTGGCGCTTGTACTTACAAACATCGTTATGACTCAAACCGTGAAAAATTGGCTTCTTAGAAATCTCAACTAGTTTATCGTACATGCAGGTTCGTTAATTGGGGCAACTTTAAGTGTCCCTCTATATACTATGTATAAGGTCTATATGGTGTCTAATGGCTCCGTGAGACAGACTCCTCGGATAGGATCTATATCGACAATTTTGCATCGCAATTGCTCGCCAGTAAAAATTTGGTACTCTTTTTCTAAAATGACTGTCACTTCAATATCTAAGTTGATGCAGAAGGCTTCAGCTATCCGCCCATTGACGTGAGGTGAAACATATCCTGTTTCAGTTATAACACAGTCAATATAATCCGGCTTGCTCTTTAACGCAGCTCTCAACTGCGTAAACTTTTTGTTATGTCTTTCAAGAATTCCGCATAACGATCCCGAAGATTGAATCTTCACGAGTTCTTGTTCTAACATCCCGTATGATAAGGGACCGTTCACATTGTACCCCAAAAGCTTCAATTGAGATCCAAGTTTACTCTTGTGTAGATAGTCCATTTGGGCAACAAATTCCAGCTGAAGTTTGCTAATGATTTGATACAGGTTGAGTATAGCTTCGTAGCTGCCCAAGACGTTGATCACATCAACATATCCGCCACTGATTCCCTTAAGAACATGACGAAGCTCTGAGTCTGCAAATACTTCAGCGTTTTCATGATTTAACCAATTTCTTCCCACAATCGAAGCGGCGGTTGAGACTCGGCCATCGGCATCTCTGGCCATTAGGGTCTGGTCATAACTACTGGCATGAAAGGCGGGCAAGAGTTTGTTGTGATGAGAAACGTAAACCTCATCATCAGCTCGGTCTTCTAAGATATCTTGGCATCTTGATATAATCGGGATGTTATTGGTAGAGCAATATGTTGAGGTGAGGCTTCCTACAAATTGTTCGAGTTCTTCAAGAAACGTTCGACTGAGTTTGTTTTCGGAAAATTCACCCCATGGTGCTGCTCCATTAAGCTTTCGGATATTAAAATGTCTCATCATTAGAGAATGAATGAATCTAACGTTCTTGCAATCATCATCCAGCATCCTAACCTCCTGTTCAGAGTTTCCTCCTCGTCTGAAAAGGACAAAAGTAAGAGCTTCAGAGCGGCGGCTTAAACAATCCTCTAGATCGTTATGGCTAAGAATTTTAACTTGAACGCCTTGTAGACTGTCCAAAGAAAAAGATATTTTCTCTTCTAAATTGTCAAATGGCTTCGAGTCGTACGGATTGTAAATGTAAGTCATCGTTAAGCAAGACTGTTGAAGGTCTTGCACTACGAGCTTTCTTTCTTCATGCAAACTCATATTGCCGACTGAAAAAAAGTCTTCTTTGTTTTCAACGGCCTGCTCCTTAAATGATAATTCCGAAGTCATCTTGTCACCAAATAATGATAAGAATCCGTCATCAAATTTAATGGAAGATTTTATACCCGCTTTCGCTAATGCACTGAACACATCGCTATTAGGCGGAATACGAGCAACAATATCCGACATATGGAAATTAATCTTGAACTTTCTCGAATTGATTGTCTCAGAAGATATCATTAGGCTACATTGACCATCTTCTGAAGGCATTCCATATGCAATATGATCACTATAGTATTGACGATTTCTCATGTGGCGAAGATTGTCATCCAAAGTGTAGTTAGGTGGTGTCGAAGGTAAAGAAGTATCAGTAAGGTCACTGGAACTGGAGATTGCAAGTGTAGAATGTTTTGAAGTACCAATTATATTTGACGAGAATAAAGGATCAACATTATATTCTGAGTCGAAAATTTTAAGTTCAACAAGATATTGATATACCAACTGAGAATTAATCTCTGCAGTTGGAAAAATATCTATTTCTCGAAGCATGTCAGTAATCATGGGATGCGGATATAGGACATAAAATTTCAATACGTCTACAATATATCTCATTTTGCGCCCTTCCCATAGGTTGAAGAAGAAGTTAATATCTTTTTGAGGTTTCGATAAACTTACCAGAAGCTGTTGATCATGAAGTTGACGGAAAAAATTTGAGACTGTTCCCTTATAAAATTGATCTTCCGAAATTTGGAAGAATTTTTTGAGAGAATTCATGTTTGTTAAAGAATTCGTTAGATATGAGTGTGGCCGACATAGTAGAGACGAACAATTTTGAGATATAATATTTCCTGTTGGCTCCGCTACCGACATTAAAACGAACTGCTCTGGAGTATTTGTTGCATAAAGGTGCATAGCGAATAATAGAATGATCTTGTTCGTACGAGTTTCATTATAATAGTTATAGGCTTCCCAAGGAAGCTTCATGGATCTTACTAGCTGAAGAAGAGAGACGCTAGTAGCAGAGTTTTGGCCCGCAAACTGGTAGTATGCAATTTCCATATACGGCAGAATCCCATTCACCGCCGATTTGGCTTTATCTAGGAACAGCATCAAATATTCCACTAAGAATTTTCTTTTTACAAAGTTAGGATCGAATCGATATTGAAGAATTTCTTCAAAGTTATGGCGGATCACATTGGGAGCATGAAAAGTTATCCACAGAGTAGGTATGTACAGGAGATTATTCTCTGTGTCAAGAACCATAGGTTTATTATGGGTGTTGGTAAACTTGGCCAATGCTGGTTGTATCACTATTCCAATGCGAGCACGATTAGAAATTGGATCGATAAATTCTACGATGCCACCTGGAGAAGGAGGTTCTAGTTGGCTCGTTGATAGTATGTCTGAATAGTCCTGGTCATCGTTATTAAGCCATTGGTGATAATATAATATAGAATTGGATATTGGGGGTGTTTCCACCGCTTTAAAATCTCGGAGCGAATTGACTAAAAGTGATGGAGATGCTAATTGGGAGCTGATAATGGGTTGTTCTTGGGTATAAGATGCATTGTTATGGAGTCTACAGAAAACTGATAACTGTCGTATGAATCCACCGTATCGTCGGAGCGATCTATATCGTATTATAGATGCATTCATGTACATTCTGGAACCCACTGGTATACTTCAGACACTCTCGGGCTACTGTGCAGCACGCAGCGATGAGGACCAACGATGAAGGGTGGTATGCAGGATATGGTTTTTGGATTTCGAATTGATTGATCTGTGCACGTAGGTCCTGTACTAAGAATATCTGGTTTTGCATATGCAAGCTGCCGAGGTATAAGTAAACCCTTAAGGGACTGAGGGGTCCCACACTACCATTCATCGGCCGGTATTAGTGAGGTATTCGCGCCGGGAAAACAATCTTGCCGATGGTGCGAAACCGTTAGACGTTATGGTCCGGCGTAGATGCCGACATAGGGCCAAGTTATGTATATGAGTAGATATAGAGTGGTTAATTGGGGCCCAATGTCCTGTAATTAAGCCCAACGTAATTTTCGATCAATGTGACATTTGCTGAACGTAGTAATTATTCGCATAGGCGTTCCCCTCCTCCGTCGGCATACCCCACAATACATGCCGAGGTTCACACTATTTAAATTTAATAATAGCGCCTGAATTTTCCATCTTCCCTAACTATGGCGGCCCTTTTTAACGAATCGCCCCAGAACGTGTACGAGTTCTTTCAGAAGTCGATCCCTGTCGAATACGAAAAGATCGCCAATGCCGTTCCTCTTCCTAATTCTAAGAAGCCTGGCTACTCCGCAGTCTACCGTAACGCCTATTCCGTCGATAGCCTCAAGCTGATTCCACATCCTGCATTGACCACTTTGTACGATTTCTTTGCAACTACTACGGCGGCTAAACCCAACATTAGATGTCTCGGTCACCGCCCTAAGTTGGCTGATGGAAAATTCGGAGACTACGAGTGGGAAACCTACAGCGATGTCGCCAAGAGAAGAACCGACTTTGGTAGTGGTCTCTTTTTCTTGTTGAGAAACAATCCATACAAGCCCGTGCTTAACAATGACTTCATCGTGTCGCTTTTCTCCCACAACCGTCCAGAATGGGTCATCGCCGATTTGTCCTGTATTGCTTACTCACTCACTAACACTGCTCTTTATGATACCTTGGGCCCAGAAACCTCTCGCTACATTCTTGGTCTCACTGAGAGTCCTGTCATCGTGTGTTCGAAGGACAAGATCGAGAAATTGATCAAAATCAAGGCCAAGCTGCCTCGTGAATTGTCGAACTTGGTGGCTATTGTATCTATGGACCCATTTGATCTCGATGATCCCGCATCATTGGACCACGAATTGATCGCTGCTGGTGCTAACGAGCGTATTGCCATTTACGACTTCAAACAAGTCGAGAAGTTCGGTGAAATTGCCCCAGTCAAGCACATTAAGCCAAAGCCTGAAACTGTCTACACGATTTCATTTACTTCTGGTACTACTGGATCCAACCCTAAGGGTGTAGTGTTGACCAATGCTAACGCTGTTGCCGGTGCTACTTTTTGCCTGTCTCAAGTGACTCTCGTAGCGAATCCTGTGACCTACTCCTTCTTGCCTTTGGCCCATATTTATGAACGTATGAACCTGGCTTTCTCATTCGCTCTTGGTTCCGCCATTGGTTACCCACAAGGTCCTTCTCCTTTAAGTCTTCTTGAAGATGTTCAATTGTTGAAACCCCACTACTTGGCTTTGGTCCCAAGAGTTTTCACCAAGTTGGAAGCTGCTCTTAAGGCTCAAACTATCAATAACGAAGAGAAGCCTCTTATCAGATCCGTTTTCACTAAGGCTATCAACAAGAAGACCGAGTTGCAAAACTCGAAAGATGGAGAAGACGGTCACCACGTTTTGTATGACCGTGTGACTGGGTTACTTAGAAAGAAGATTGGTTTCCTGAACATGATCAGTTTCTCTACTGGGCTGGCTCCTATCGCTCCTGAAACTGTCAAGTTTATCAAGGCTGCCTTGAATGTAGGAATGTCTCAAGGTTACGGTCTTACTGAATCGTTCGCCGGTGTTTGTAGCTCTTCCAAATATGAGGCAAACCCAGGATCTTGTGGCCCAATCTCAGTTACCACTGAGATGAGACTTCGTGAAGTTCCTGAGATGAACTATACTGCTGATGATGAGGGTGGACCAAGAGGTGAGTTGTTGTTGAGAGGTCCTCAAATCTTCCGGGAATATTACAAGAACCCAGAAGAGACCGCTAAGGCGTTCGACAAAGATGGCTGGTTCCTCACTGGTGATATCGCTAGAGTTGATGCTTCCAACGGTCGTATTTATATTGTTGACAGAGTCAAGAACTTCTTCAAGTTGGCACAGGGTGAGTATATTACCCCCGAAAAGATCGAGAACACCTATTTATCTCGGTTCCCATTGTTGAACCAGCTTTATGTGCATGGTGATTCTTACAAGACTTTCTTGGTGGGTATTGTTGGTGTTGAGCCCGACTCGATTCGTTCTTGGTTGAAGACCCGCTGCAAGATTGAGCCTGCCAGTTTGTCTTCTAATGAGTCGATTATCCAGGCGATGAACCGACCAGAAATCAAGAAACGTTACTTGACTGAAATGAACAAGTCTGTCGAGACAGTTTTCCAAGGATTTGAGAAGGTCCACAATATCCACATTGATGTGGAGCCATTGACCATCGAATCCAATGTGGTGACTCCAACATTGAAGATCAAGAGAGCTATTGCCTCAAAGCACTTCGCCAAGGTGTTTGACAGATTGTACTCTGAGGGCTCTCTTATTAGAGACGAGTCCAAGTTATGATTAGATTTTATAAAGTATAGAATAAGCTGTGTGCGTCTAGACGTATTTATAAGGGTTTAAGATACCGTTAGGGTCGTAGTGTTGCTTGATCTGTTTGATCATGGCAATTTCAGTATCATTTTTGGAGTAGCCAATATAGTTTTTCTTTTGGAAACCAAGACCATGTTCAGCAGAAATCAGGCCCTTCTTTGAGCTGATCCACTCGTAAACGAAAGGCTCAAGTGCTTTCTCGATATTCTTAGAGTATCCTCTTGAGGCTACGTTTAAATGTAAGTTTCCGTCACCAAGGTGACCGTAACCAATAGCATCAACTACAAGTTTAGAGTCATCGTCAGTATCAGATAAGCTCAAAGAGTGCAATCTCTCGTTGACAGCCTCAACCAATCCATACAAATGCTCCAACGGAAGCGATACATCGTACTTGTAAACTCCACCTCCAATAGTAGAAGCCTCTGGAATTTGTTCCCTCCAGGCCCACAAGCTCTTGACTTGGGTTTCATCTTGAGCAATAATTCCATCGTCGACCAAACCTTCTTCCATGGCATTACCCAAAAATGTTTCCAACTTTTCGTCGTCGTGCTCCTTGTTAGAACCAGAAGTCTCAATAAGCACATAGAATGGGTATTTGCCTGACTCAATTGGGTGGTCAATCTTCAAGTGACGCTCGGCCAAAGCTTGAGAGCGGCCATCCATAAACTCAAAGGCAGACAAAATCTCTGAAAGTTCTTTACGAGCACCCACAAATACTTTTTGGACTGCTTCATAAGAGCTAAGACCCAAGAAAGCAACATTGAAGGCCAGGGGTCTAGCGGGACACAAGATAGACACACCAGTGATAATTCCGATTGTTCCTTCAGAACCAATAAATAACTGCTTCAAGTCATAGCCGGTGTTATCCTTTCTGAGCGAGTGCATAGAGTCGTAAATGGTTCCGTCCGGAAGAACAGCTTCCAATCCCAAAACGCTACCGTGCAATGAGCCGTATCTAAGGAGTCTGAGTCCACCAGCGTTGGTAGCAACAACTCCTCCCACATGACAAGATCCCTTGGCTCCAAGGTCCAATGGAAAAATATAGCCATTCTCAGCCAAGAAGTTGTCAGCATTCTCTAAGATGAGACCAGCATCACATTTTAAATTTCCACTGACCGGATCAAAGGATCTGATTTTGTTCATACTTGATAACGAGAGGATGATCTCGTCAAAAACGGGGACTGAACCACCGACCAATCCAGTGTTACCACCCTGTGGTACCACCGCAAGCTTTTGTTGGTTACAGTATTTGATGATCTCGGAAACCTGTTCCGTAGTCTTTGGCTTCAACACCAACTTGGATTGACCGCGATACTTTCTCATCCAATCTTCGTTGAAAAACTCCAAATCGGCCTCATCCAGAATGATACTAGTGTCATCCTTCAAGATCGCCTTAAAGGCATCGATATCAGCCTGGTCAAGCTTCTTATAACTAGAATTTCTCTCGACCTTATCAGCGTAAGTCTCAGCAGTGAGAGGCACAGTCTTGGAAAATGATACTGATTTGGTTGAAAAGGCAGCAGCACTCAATCTCACAAAGGGAGCATTCCTTTGTGACGATCTGAGGCTGGCCACCAACTGTCTCCGAACTATTCTTACCAAGGACATTATGGTTAACTTATCAGAGTCAATTGAAAAATTATTAGTCTGACGGTGTATTGGAAGTAATTGCGATGACGATTTCTCACTTGATCTTCCCACCAAGTCGCAACGAGTCGAGGGCACTGTGGACTATATGTCTGAACCTCAGCGATCCAATGGGTGTACCACCATACCAGCGTGTTACTATCACCAAAACGTCGTTAATGTCATGTTTTTGTAGTGTTTGCTCGAGTAGTCTGTAGCCTGCACCTTTCTCTCCGTTATCTTTTGCACCTTGAGTAAATGGATCTGATGTCCGCCAAGCTATTATATGAGGATGTGAAGCTCTAGATATGGACTTATGCTCCGTGAGTAATTGGTTAAGAATTGTGGGGATTTCTTCTGGGTCTGTTAGCGAAACATGCCGGGCTTGAAATCTTGATTTTCGATCGATAATCACCTTTGATTCATGCCAATCGATGGATTTATAGCGACATACAACTTTTAGTAAATCGAATTTGCAGACATATCTATAGGAATTGGCTTGTTTGAATGTCTTGGAAACGAGCAAAGAAGACATTCTTAGGTGCCATTACAAGCACTTCTTTTCTTTCAGTTAGTAGGAAGACACTTTTGATCCAAACACCAATTCTCATAATTTTTCACGAAAAATTTCCAAACCACTAAAAGACATTACTTTTACTTTTCCCATATAATGATCTACTTGAAGACTCTTCTTAAGGTCATAGACAACTCCGGCGCTCAAGTAGCTGAATGTATCAAGGTTTTAAGACATGGACCCCACAATTTCGCCAAAGTAGGAGACGAAATCACCGTTGTCGTGAAAGAAGCTAGATCTCTTCAAAGTGACATAACAGGACAGTCTGCCAGTAATAGAGTCAAAAGAAGAGACATATGCCGTGCTGTTGTAGTGAGAACGAAAGCTCCATTTAGAAGACCTGACGGAAGTACTGTAAGATTCGACGACAATGCCTGTGTCTTGATAAATAAAAATGGTGACCCATTGGGCACCCGTGTGTCTTCGGTGGTGGCCAAGGAGTTGAGGGACATGAAGTACAACAAGATTGTATCTTTAGCCCCTAAGACTTTTTAATGTATATAGACTGTAAATAATAATGCATTCAACGACAGGAAAGAGTAGAGCAGAGAGAACAGGAAGACAGAATAATAAGATGAAGGCGAAGGAAGAAAGGGATGATTAGGTATGAGAACAATGACTTGGCCCATCCTAATAATAATGGTTAAACTCCCTTTTCTCCTCTTGTGATCCCAACATCTGTGGTATTCCTTCCACTGGGTCTCGGTAACTAAGTGAATCCTGCGTACATCTCAGCACTCGGTGTGGGGCCGCTTATGAGTCGCGATGGTGAAAAATCAGTCATATTCAACCATGGCTGACATAGTCAAGAAAATTGAAAACATGGTGGTTTCCGACAAGCCTGTAGACGACAAAAAGGCGGCCAAGAAGGAAAAGAAGAAGGAGAATCCTCAAAATGCTTTGTTGCTCGACCCTCAACCAGAATTCATCGACGAGCGTATCAAAATGTTCGATGAATTGAAAGCCAAGTACGACGCGGAAATTGCAGCTAAGGAACGTAGCCCCATCAAAGTCACCTTAAAGGACGGCAGTGTCCGTGTTGGTGTAGCATACGAAACCTCACCATTGTCTATTGCAGTGGACATTGGTAAGTCGTTCTCCGAGCGCCAAGTCATCAGTAAAGTAGACGGAGTTTTGTGGGACTTGGACAGACCACTTGAAAAGGATGTAGAGTTGGAGTTCTTGGACTTCGAGAACCATGAAGCCAAGAAGGTTTTCTGGCACTCTTCGGCCCACGTGTTGGGTGAGTCCTGTGAGTGTCATCTTGGTGGTCTTATCTCTTACGGTCCTCCAACTGACGACGGTTTCTTCTATGATGTGTCATTTAACAACGGTGAGAGAGTCATCACCCAAGCTGATTTCGGTGGACTCGAGAAGGTATCCACCAAAGCTATCAAGGAGAAGCAAAAGTTCGTTCGTTTGGAAATGACCAAGGAGGATTTGTTGAAGATGTTCCACTACAACAAGTACAAGGTTCAATTCATCTCTGACAAGATCCCCGATGGAACCTCCTCCACTGTATACCGTTGTGGACCCTTAATTGACTTGTGTCTCGGTCCACACATCCCTCACACCGGTAAGATAAAAGCTTTCAAACTTTTGAAGAACTCATCGTCATACTTCCTTGGAGATGCCAACAACGACTCGTTGCAACGTATTTACGGTATCTCGTTCCCCGACAAAAAGTTGATGGACGAGCACCTCAAGTTCTTGAAGGAAGCCGCTGACCGTGATCATCGTAAGATTGGTAAGGAGCAAGAATTATTCTACTTTAACGAGTTGTCTCCAGGATCTGCTTTCTGGTTGCCTCACGGTACTAGAATCTATAACGGTCTCGTGGAATTGATGCGTGCTGAGTACGTGCAAAGAGACTTCCAGGAGGTTATCACTCCTAACATGTACAACTCTAAATTGTGGGAAACCTCCGGTCACTGGGGTAACTACAAGGAGAACATGTTCGCTTTCGACGTGGAAAAGGACACTTTCGGTTTGAAGCCTATGAACTGTCCTGGTCACTGTTTAATTTTTAAACTGAGAGAGCGTTCCTACAGAGAGTTGCCATGGCGTGTTGCCGACTTTGGTGTGATCCACAGAAACGAGTTTTCTGGTGCTTTGTCTGGATTGACTCGTGTCCGTCGTTTCCAGCAAGATGATGCTCATATCTTCTGTACTGAAGAGCAAATCGAGGACGAAATTGCCGGCTGTTTTGACTTTTTGGAGAAAGTTTACGGTGTTTTCGGTTTTGAGTTCAAGATGGAGTTGTCTACTCGTCCTGAGAAGTTCGTAGGAGACATCACCACCTGGGACAATGCTGAATCGAAGTTGGAAAACGCATTGAACAAGTTCTTGGGTGTCGGCAAATGGGAGCTTAACCCAGGAGATGGTGCTTTCTACGGACCTAAGATTGATATCATGATCAGTGACGCTTTGAAGAGATCATTCCAATGTGCCACTATTCAATTAGATTTCCAATTGCCTCAAAGATTTGGCTTGGAGTTCAAGGCTGAGACCAGTGCTCATTCCAGACCAGTCATGATCCACAGAGCCATCTTGGGATCGGTCGAGAGAATGACTGCCATTTTGACTGAGCATTTCAAAGGTAAGTGGCCATTCTGGTTGTCACCAAGACAAATCTTGGTGGTACCCGTTGGTGTTAAGTACAACGAGTACGCTCAAAGCATTCAGCACAGATTGAGCAAGAAGGAAGGTTTCTACGTAGACGTTGACTTGACCGGAAACACTTTGCAAAAGAAGGTCAGAAGCGGTCAATTGTTGCAATACAACTTCATCTTCATTGTTGGTGAGCAAGAACAAGAGGAAGAGAGTGTCAACATCAGAAACAGAGATATTCAATCTGAGCAAGGTAAGAATGAAACCGTCAAGTTAGAGGTTGTCATTGAACAATTGCACAAGTTGAAGAAGGAGTTGAGAAGAGACAATGTTTTGTCGTAGATAATTTTAGGTCATAAATAATGAAATATCCATAAATAGTCGGGACCTGTGCCCTTACCATTTTGAAATAATCTTGTACAGATCAGTTGATTTTATGTAGCAATTGCAATTACGATATGAGCGATAAGGTATCTGTACCCACAAATACCGACGAAAATCCCTTGCTTCACAAACTCACCCCTAAACAGTTTGACGCCAGTGTAAGATTCTATGATGCCGACAGCCAATTGCTGCAGGAAGACCGGAGCATAATTGCTCAAGACCTCCAGAAGATCATGTTCTCGACTGCCTTTTTTGGCTATGGTGCTAGTGCAGCGTCATTTTTTATTCCAACTGCCTACTACCAGTTCACTAGAGGTAATTCGGCTACTGTAAGTCGAACAGCACCCATTGGGCCGGTGCCTCGTGGATTCATCAAGAAACCATTTCTCTCATTTTTGATTGGACTCACCACTATGTTAGTAACAAACCAGCAAGTGGCCAAGTACAAATTCAACCAACAGATAGCCAAGGTAGAAGGAAGTGCAAACGAGAAGCAGGCGGCCGTGTGGAAGGCTATGGATTATCATCAAGCCAGTCTCTTTTTCCTCTACTATCGTCGTAGCGCAGATAATCCAGACTTTATTCTTCTGGACCCACGTACTTATAACAACAGCACCAAGCATAAAGTTCATTACCAGCCACCCCGTAATGACCATTTTTCAAGCACTTTGGGTGTAAAAGAGGACGAGTTATCACATTGGGACCGTATAAGAATTGCGAACGGTTTTGAGGTGCAGCCAAATGGTGCAAATGACGGTACAAGTAGTGATATGAATAAGGCAAATGATTCGGTTGCGGTTCCCTCATTTGGATCTAATGATGCTAATGACGACAAGGGACAGTCACCAGCATGGTCAAATATACGAAAGGGTAACTGACGAGCAGTTGATTCAATGAAACAGTGGAACCTAGCTTCACCATTAGCTGAAATTTTTAAGGCTATGTATATATTTACGTCCCAATTACGTACTAACTGATTTATTTTGGCTCGTAGGCGTGCTCCTCTTCAGTTCTTTTCAAATGCTATTATAGTGTTCCAATTTCTATTTTCCAATCTCGCCATTTCTCGAGCTTCCTCACTGAAATAAATCTCACCAAAATTCGCGATTTACCAACTCACCAACATGGACGCTTTCGCTGACTCTGGAGAGCTCTATACCATACGGAACCAGTTCTTCACGAACCAGCACCGCAAGGTGCAAGCATACACGCTTGACCAATTTCTGGCAGAAAACCAACTTTCGGTTTTGGTGTTCAAAATCCGGTCGACTGTTGCTTTGGAGGAAGATGCGTCTAGTTTGATCGACAACGGAAAGTCACTTTTTGCCGACAACGAGCCTCTTTTCCAACTCTTGTCTGCCTGGAATGATCTCAAATCTTTCGGCACCGACGATTCCACATACTTTGATGATATCAAAACCGCTACATTCGAGTTGCAGGTAGTGTTGACCGCTATCTACCGAGTCAAATTCGAAAAAGATATCGAGCTGGCCATCTCGTTGTTGACTTCCTACATCGACAACCTGAGCAATCTCAACGAGTTGGAGCCATTTTTGGTTTTGGTCCAACTTCACTTGGCTACCGGCAATTTCCAGGCCGCCAACAAGGTGATGTTGGCATTCCAAAAATTCCCCGATGCTGCTCGTGATCTGATCATATACCAGGTATTGGAGCTGTGGATCTTGTCTATCAAGGGAGAAGCCGACAATATTTCCAACTCATACTACTTTTACGACGAGCTTTTGCTGGCCGATTTCGACAACGACCCTCAAGGTAAATTCAAGTTGTTGAATGTGTTGTTCGTGTTGACGTTGCAATTGAAGCATTACCCCGAAGCTAATGAGCTCTTGGTTCAGCTTCGGGAATTGGGCATTGAAAATGCCGACTTCATCGCCAACCAAATCACTCTTGATTTCTTGACCAACTCTGGCAGCCAAGTTGCTGAATTGCGCCAGCAATTGGCGAGCATTAACCCGGAGCATCCTTACTTGCTTGACATGGAGGAGAAGGAAGCCAAGTTCAACGATATTGTAAACAAGTATGCCGTGGCATAAGTAGATAAATAGCCAATACTATTTTAAAATGTAATACTACAATGTAATTCTACAATGACGGGTTTACGCTGGATATGTTTACACTGAATACCTCATGATTTTATTACTGTTCTTCATCTGCTGCTGCTTCCGCTGGCTCGTCTTCTATCTTTACAACTTCTCCATCTTCATTGAATTTTAATCCCTCTGCTAATAACCGTTTCTCGATTTCCTTCAATTCGGTTTCACGCTCGAGCAATTCCTTCCGCTTATTGATCAAGTCTTGGTGGACTCTTTCCTCGAACTTTCTCAACCGTTCTTCCTCGAGTTTTATTTGTTCTTCCTTCATGATATAGGTGGACTCGTCATTATTGTTAACGCCATCTACAGGTCCGTCTTTGTCGCCATTCTTCTGGCTATATTCGAAACGCTTACCACTCAAGGCCTCTGTACGGTAGTTCTCGTAGATGGTATCGTGGGTCAATTCTTTGAATTCGTTCAAGTGAGTGATCAATAATACATTTTTTAAGATGGTGAAGTCGTTGAAATCAGGGTTTTCCACATTGATGGGCTTAGAATACAAAGGATTACCGACACGCAATTTGAGAAGGTCCTCTTCATCCTCACCACCGCCCGAGTTCTCCTGGAACGTGTTGGCTCCAATAACCGCAAATGGCACAAGCGAATTGAGGTACTTGTTGTACTCAATAATTTCGTCGTCAATGTAATCTTGTTCGTACTCGTACTCGTTGAATTTGTAGTAGTTGATGCCGTAGTTGTTCAAGTCTTCCAAAATGAGCTGCTTGTTGAGCTGAAGCTCCTGAGGAGTCAACGCGTCTGCCTTGGCGATTACCGGGATGATATTCACCAAGTTGTTGATGTGTTGGAGAAACTTGACGTCGACTTCCGACATTCCGTGGCCAGTAGCGTTTATCATATACACCAACGCATGAATACGGCCGTCTTTGAACCGGGGATTACGGCGCACTCTCAGTTCTTCCAACAATACCTCGTCGTATTGGTGACGAACGAAGTCGACGATGGTCTTGAAATCTTCATCGCAGTCGATCAGATTGGCGAAATTGGGGGTGTCAATAATGTTGAACGAGATCTTGTGGCCGTCATTGTCCTCTAACTCGACATTCTCGTGACGGAGCGTGAGTTTTTTCGTGAAAGGATCCTGAGTGGCCGTCAGTGACGGAGGAACGATTTGGTTTCCACCACAAAGCGTGTTGATGAGAGTGGAACGGCCGCTTCCCGATGAACCAACCACCATCACCGAGAACACAATGGACTTCTTGAGGGTCTTACGCTTACGGAGCGCCGACGACGACGTGTTAGCATCACCAAGAAAGCTCATGGTTACTAGTTTATGTCTGCGCGGTCGAGATTCTGTGGTGCGATTGAACAAATGTTATGAAGTGGTGTTTAGGTGTTGACGAGGGGTTGATCTGAGGTTGTGATTTGGTGGCCTTTCCTTCAGTTAATTGAAACTTGGAAGATATATATCTCTTTAGACGGGCCTGTGTGGTAGTATGTATTGTTTACAGGATAATATCTACGTAATTATTAACTATTTTTCATGACTTCCTTCTGGTCTGTGTATGTTTACCGAGCGCGATAGCGATGGTTGCGGCAGGGGAGTTCACGACGCGAGCCGGAAAGAATCTTGCAGGACTGAAGAAGATCAGTACTGTAGGGGCTTATGGAAAGTTTTTGGAAAATAATAATAGTATAATAGTATAATAGAGCATAGACAGTACGAGGAGTAAAAAAACGATAATTGTATTCGTTGTGGGGTCATTGGAGCTAATTCTTTTCGTTTCACAGTGGAATTGGGTCGGCTGCTAATTTAAGAAGCATGAGGTAGAGATGAAGATGTTTTTCGATTGTGAAAAAAAGGAAAAGGGGAGCAAATCGTGATCCTGATCATCATAATCGAAGTCGTAAACTGATTATCTGGAATCCCATCAATTTCACATTTATGTTCATATCTCTTCATCGTGAAATTTAGAAATGCTATCAATAGTTTGTCTGAGTTCGTTTTCAGCTAAAAAAGCTAGTCATTTACAAATAATCTATTTTCTCTTCCTTTCTTTATTTATTGCCTTATCAACTATCTAATCGATCCACCGCTTTCTCTTTCCCCCTGCCGTCAACGTGGCCGGCTTGATGTTTTTACTAGCAGCGTAGTGAGAACTGTCAAATGAATTAGGCAGTGCTGTGTTGGTCAATGACTTAACTGAATAACTCCAACCAGGGGTAATGGTAGAATACACTACGGGAGATTTGTGCTTGGTAGAATAGTATGTGACAGCACTGGTAGGGTACCGTCTGGACATCTTAGTGGCTGTCACAGTGGATCCTGGCTGCATTTGCATAGGGGCATATCTTGTCTTTCCGGTTTGTAATGTGTAGGTGATGGAAAAGGACTTAGAGTTGATGGAACCAGCAGCTCCGTCGACTCCTGGAATGGAAATTTGTGGACCAGGAGCAGGACCTGTTGCTGTTGCCTTGATTTTGGAAGGACCAGACATTCCTTTCAACAGGAAACGGTTGGAATAATGGAGGGAATATCCTCCTGGATAGGTTGCTACAACTTGGAAGTAATAGTTTCCGTTTGGAACCAAACTGGCGGGGATGTCAGCGGTATACGATTTGGAGGTGAGTTTTTGGGCCTTTAAAATAGGTTGAGAAGAGAGACACTTAATACTGGATTGGTCACCATCATCAGCACCGTAACAAAGTAATATGGTATAAGATACAACCTTGCTTAACGAGTCTAAAGCGTCGGAATCGGCATTGTCTTTCCAGGTAATGTCGACAGAAGCCGAGCTCCCGGATGCCAGGAACGAATCGCCTTGTTTTGGCTTCTGAAGGTCGACGTCGGCCATGGCGAAGGCACGGAGCAACGCTCCGATCACTAATGCCAGCACGACAGTGTGTACTTTCATATTGTATCAGAAAAGTTTGTATTGAGATGAGAAGCAATAAGTAGGCAGTGCGAAATTGAATGGTATTCCTGTACATGCGCGTGTGGACCAGGGCTGTTGTTGCAATTGTTTGTGGGAGTGCATGGAGATATATATGTGGCGGTGTATAAAAGGGAAGCAAACGCAGTTTTGAAGGATATGGATGTATGTAAATTATTCTACGGGGTATAAAGTAACTCATTAGTATTTTTTTTGGCGCTTTCGATACTATCATTTCATTTCCATTAATTTCGTAATCTTGCAAAATTTTAGAATTTTGTTCTTGTTCATTGCTAATTGATTTACATTTGTAACACATCGAAAAGTCTATTAGGATACCAGTTAGACTAATTACATCAAAATCATAGCTCGCTTTTTACTAAACACATTTTCATGGGTATCCTTCTTTCAACTGTTTACTTTTCATCATGTCAAGGATTATTTTCTACTATTATACTTTATTTTTAGCACCATAGTCGCATAGCCTTTAATTTCATTACATCTACGTATCTGTAATATTCATTAACTCTATGCATGAAATTCTCTTTATCTTCTCGTTTCAACTCAATTTTAAAATCCTCTTTTTCATTGCTAAAATGAGACACCTTCATGAGCTAAAACTCCCCTGAACCCTTTATTTAGTGGCTTATTTCATTGGAATATACATAAAATCTGCTAAACTACACTTGTAAATCAATTTTAACCAAACCCTAACCCATCTGCTGATTAAGCGACTTCTCTGGAACACAACATCAGACTTATCTTTGCATCCATCAATGCCGAAACCTGCATTGATCTTCTATTCAATTTACGGTTGATCCGTATATTTCTGTCGCTTCATGCAGGAGAAACAATAATTCCGCTACAGCCGTACGAAGACCAAATCTCCTGGCGAATAAAAATTAGTGGTGGCTACAAAAGTTTAAATCGTAACGTCGTGCCATATAGATATATATCATCTAATAAATAAATAGGGTGCTATAGGGTTGATCCGCCAATTAAAAGGCGGCGGTAAAGGTGGTCATATGCGTTGCAAAAAATGCTTCAAAGTGCCGTCGGCAAATGCAAAAAAATCAAGTAATCATTGGGCCGTCATCAATTTGGCTTGACTTCGAGTCACCACCGAAACCTTTTCCTTTCTGGCCCGTTGTCTCCGGTCACCACCGGGCATTATGAGCTTGGACAACACTTCGAAAACTGAAAAGATTGATGTTAAACCAAATACCATCGTCGTCATAATTCTATAAATTAAATCTAAAATGAGATGCTTCTCGGTACTTATAAGTTGTTGCCTTCGGGACGGCGACAAAAGTTTCCTCCAGTGAGTTTCAGCCGTTACATCCGCTTATTAAGTCCGTGCCGCACGTACAGGATACGAGGTTATCGGCGATACAACTAAAACGGAAAAAGCTATGGAACCGCCGGCAAAACGTCGGGAGTTCACGGGCCCACATCCGTTTATATACGGGAGGTTTTCCCACTCGTTTACATCTCAAAATTTTCGTCCATTACGCCCGAGATCAAGCCGATGTCAACAGCGATGCGAGGGCCCGGTTGGTGGATGGGTGGGGAAGCTTATGCGCGGACGAGCAGGGAGATGCGCTTAGGTAAGATGCGCTTATTTAATCGCGTTTAATCGCATCATTGCTGGCATCTGGTGCATGGATGTATTTACCATCTAGCAAATCTGAAGTCAAGCTGAGTGACAAGTGCCTGCACATAGGGCCTCGCTTACTGCCCGTTTCGGATCTGCCGCTAAGCGATGTATATAGCCATTATCGAGCGCAACTGAAAAAGATCTATCATCATGGTCCCTGTTCTTAAAAACTCCCAATTGATTCGTACGGCTCCCTTCATCGCTGGAAAGTGGTTCGAGTCGGCTTCGAAAGCCACCTTCAAGATAACCGATCCTGCCACTTTACAACAAATCGTGGAGTTGCCAGATCAAACCCCAGACGAGATTGATTACGCTATTAATGCTGCCCACGAAGCCTTCAAAACCTATCGTCATACGAATGTGTATGATCGTGCCAAGTGGTTGCGCAATCTATACGAGTTAATGATGGAGAATGTTGACGATTTGGCCAAAATTGTCACTTGGGAAAACGGAAAATGCTTAACTGATGCCTTGGGTGAAGTGAAATACGCTGCCTCATACTTTGAATGGTACGCCGAAGAGGCCAAAAGAATGTACGGACACACTATTCAGCCCTCCAACATGAACAACAAGGTGATAACCTTGAAACAACCCGTTGGTGTCGTTGGTCTTTTGTGTCCATTCAACTTCCCCGCGGCGATGGGAACCCGTAAGTTGGGTCCAGCATTGGCTGCCGGTTGTACCGCCATTCTTAAACCTGACGGTCAGACACCCTTGACTTCGTTGGCCATCGCTTACTTGGCGGAGAAGGCTGGTTTCCCTCCAGGTGTCGTCAATGTGGTGTTGACCTCCACCGACAATACCCCCATGTGCGGATTAAAATTCTGTGAGTCGCCCTTGATCAAAAAGATTTCTTTCACCGGATCCACACGGGTTGGTAAGTTGCTCA
Source organism: Meyerozyma elateridarum (assembly GCA_030574335.1). NCBI lineage: Eukaryota > Fungi > Ascomycota > Pichiomycetes > Serinales > Debaryomycetaceae > Meyerozyma > Meyerozyma elateridarum. The sequence goes on from JAJMEU010000005.1 coordinate 859,788, forward strand.
TGGCCCAGTCGGCTTCCACATTGAAGAAGTTGTCGATGGAATTGGGTGGTAACGCTCCATTCGTGGTGTTCAACGACGCCGATATCGACTTTGCAGTCGAGCAAACCGCCGCTTCCAAGTTTAGATCCTTGGGCCAAACCTGTGTTTGCGCCAACAGAATCTACGTGCAAAGCGGCATCTACGACAAGTTTGCCGAAAAACTCGCTGCTAAGGTAAACCTGTTCAAGATCGGTAATGGTTTCGATGAAGGAGTTACTCATGCATGTCTCACCAACGACACCCTCATCAAGAAGGTTGAGGATCACGTCCAGGATGCTATCGATAAGGGTGCTAAGGTGTTGGTTAAGGGTGGCAGATTACCGGATTTGGGTAAGAACTACTACGCCCCAACCGTGCTTGGTGATATCCAACCTGGCCTGAAGGTACTTAAGGAGGAGACGTTTGGTCCTTTGGGCGCTTTGGTCAAGTTCGACACCAAGGAGGAGGCAGTTGAACACTGCAACGACACCGAGTTCGGATTGGCCTCGTACATTTTCTCGGAAAACATCAACAACATTTGGTACATGTCGGAGAACATCGAGGCCGGTATGGTTAGTGTGAACACCGGTCTTTTCACCGATGCCGCCATGCCATTCGGAGGTGTCAAGGAATCTGGCTTCGGCCGTGAGGGTTCCTTGTATGGAATTGACGACTATACGGTGATCAAGTCCATCACCTTAGGTAATGTATATAAGTAAGCGGCAGCTTAGGTGAAAAACAATACAATATATCGATCACTTAAGACTCAAATCGTCTTCTCTTGGTTAGTGGAATTTTTGACGTTTTACCCCAGATTTGCAGCCTGCTATCGGAAACGCACCCACTTTCCTGTTTAGGTAATTCCGCGACCATCGGCCTTATAAGCTGCATGCCATCGCTCGAACCTCATCATGAAGTACTCTCTCTTGTTCGCCATTTCTGCGGCCGCAGCAGCCGTTGACCCATTCCAATGGGATGCTCAAGTGCCTCTTGACACTAGTCCTAGCTCATTTATGGATTCCATTTACGGCCAACTTGTTGATCTGTCCCAATCGAATTCCTACAAGTCTCAACACGTCAAACTGATAAGAAAAGAAGAACCTAAGGAACTTATTGATGAGCTGCTTGTAGCTCAATTGAAGCAAGTCACTGACATGGATTCATTTCAAGCACTATATCACAAACTTTTGCATCAAACAGGTGCACATTCGCATCCCGATGAGTTCTACCGTCAATCTCATCAAGCATATCTTCGTTATCAAACGAAGCTTAATCTCCCTGATAATGATGACGTGAGTGATATAATCAATGAGAGCAACAATTTATTTGGAGGAATTGTGACTTTCGGACACCTTAACCACTTCAATTGTTTCGACCCCAAGTTGCAACATAAGCCAGTCGACATTGCTATTGTAGGAGCTCCATTTGATACCGGGGTTCTGTACCGCCCAGGTGCTCGTTTTGGTCCTGATGCCATTAGGCTGGCTGGTAAGAGACTTGGAGGAGTCACTCCGGAGAGAAATTCGAAACTGAAGTTGGGCGACATCAACCCGTACGATCCTTCGACTCATAACCTAAGTATCATAGATTGTGGTGATGTTCCCATGACGCCATTTGATAACAGAATTGCCTTGAACCAATTGTATCGTGGAGAAAGACAGATACACAAGCACAGGAGCGAAAACGACGACGCTAGTCGTATTATCACTATGGGTGGAGACCACACAATTACCCTCATGGCCTTGAGGTCTGCCTACGAGAAATACGGTAAACTCAGTGTGCTTCATTTTGATTCACACATTGATACCTGGGACCCTGAGGTGCTTGGCGGCGGAATTACCCATTATATGTCCCTCAACCACGGAACATTCCTTCACTATGCCGCTGAACAAGGCTACTTAAACGATGGCCAATGCCTCCATGTTGGCTTGCGGGCACCATACATTTCCACCAAATACGATAGGGACCACGATGCAGCTTGTGGATTTCACACAATCTCCGCTAGAGCAATTGATAAATTAGGAATTGATGGAGTGGTTGCAAAAATCAAAGAAACAGTCAAAGAAACCCCCGTTTATATCTCAGTAGATATAGATGTGCTTGACCCTGCCAATGCTCCTGGTACTGGAACTATGGAAATTGGGGGATGGACTGGAAGGGAGCTATTAAGTGTTTTGGATGGACTTGAAGGAATCCATATAGTTGGAGCTGACGTTGTGGAGGTGAGCCCACCTTACGATAGCAATAGCGAAATAACCAGTTTAGCAGCACTGGCCGTGATCGATTCGTTCTTGCAGTTGATGATTGCAGATAAGATATAGGTTTAAAGGGAGTGAGTAGGAACAAATAAAGGAACACGATAGTAAGAGCCGCAGAATAAGTTGCATTGCTGCAAATTTCAATTGCAACTGTTGAGATGTAACCTCAGACTTTTTAGAGATCAAATAATTGCAGCCATATCGAATAAAGAATAAAGAGTTAAGAAGAGGCACGCGGAAACAATTTTACATTACTTGCTTGAAGTTATCTATGTTTCGCTACATACTCTACGGCATGCGGAACTACGATTCATGTAGATTTCTTTTACTAGCCGCACCATCCGCTTCTCTATACTTGCTCTATTAGCTACTAAACCAAGAGAGCAGCATTTCTTTTTCATTCTCCCACTCAACATTCCTCCAAACGCTCACATCTTCTCTTCCGATCCACACAATAGCCTATATATTTTTTTACGAACACAATGCACCCATTGCTCTAATATACCGCCTGGAAACAGTAATTTCCAAGCCTCCATCCGCTGCGCCAGCTATAGGTGACAATAGAGCCCTTGGCCTAACGTTAACTAAGCGATTACGCCTAAATCGAGTGAGCGCCGCCTAATGCCGCGAACCCGCCTTGCCCGCCCGGTCTAGAACGCCTTTTTCACGCGCGAAACGCGAATTTCACGATCCTTTTTTTTCTCTCCCAGGGGTAGTGGCTCCAACGACACCACGTCTACACGATCGTTTCCTGTTTTAAATCAGTTTATACCCTTTTTCACCACCACCACTTTTTTCCCACACCATCCGTTCCTTGTCGCTACCAGTCTTTTAGCGTTACAGATCCAACTTCCACCACTTATCACCACTGTCCCATACCCACTTGTAAATCACAGCCTTCGCTTACTTCATCAAAAATTTTTCTTGTTTGCCTGGATGGGCCAAAACTAGTTGATCTAACTATATTATAATAATTTACCATGCGGTTATCCGTACTTCTCTCCCTCGTTACGCTCGCCAGCACGGCGGCGGCCATAGAACATGTAGGGTGTTTTTCCAGCGTTGATACTTCCGATAATCAGGGCACCAACCAGTACCAAACCTCTTCTTCCTGTGCGTCTAAATGTGGTAACGCCCCCTACGTAGCGCTCCGTGGAGGTAACCAGTGTTACTGTCTCACCGAAAAACCGCCGGGCGATGGCCTGGCGTCGGGATGTTCCACTCCTTGCTTCGGCTTCGGCCAACAAACCTGTGGAGGTCAATCAGCATTTGATGTCTACACCGGAAACGGTGAGGTTTCGTCTGCCGAAGAGTCTTCTGCCGCTCCCTCCTCCACCCAAGAGCCCCTGTCCACCACCTCTCTGAAATCCAAAGCCACCACCACCTCAGCATCGGCGTCATCGGACGACGTCGTCAAGTCCACCACGGAAGGAGGCACCGTGAGGCACAAAACCATCACCAAAGAGGCCGCGGCCACCGCCAGCGCTGATGCTTCCAGTGCCTCCGCTTCGGCTACTCCCACATCGTCTAAAAACTCCGACAACAAAAAGAGCTCCTCGGGTCCTAAAGTAGGTCCCATCGTGGGAGGTGTAGTTGGAGGAGTTGCAGCCGTGGCCATCATCGCGGTAATTGCATTCTTCTTGATGAAACGTCACAGACAAGATGATGAGTACGACGAAGAAGAGTTCTACGACAAACCAGACATGGCCCGTGGCGGCACCAACAGACTGAAGCGGAAGCCAGCATCGCCGTTGGACCGTCCAATGTCCAATCCATTCACCCACCCGTCAGACGACTTGGTCGCATCGGGCGGAGAACGACCAGGCGGTTTGGTGGACCCCCGCCTTAATCCGATGATGATGGGCCGGCGCCGGCTTAGTGAGGGCTCGTTGGCCGACGAAACCGACTACTCCCGCAAAATACTCCAGGTTGCCAACCCGGACAGCCACTAGGCTTTCTATCTACTTTTGTATAGTTAATGGATGATACGTACTGCAGATTGATGCGACCACACGTGATGGGGTCAACAAAAACCCTCTTTAAATCTTATAAGCACCATATCTCGATGAAGAACGTGCCGCTGTATGAGAAGAGCACGTACGAGCGGCTTTCGAAGATCCACGACAGGTTACTTTCGCTCAAGAACAACCGTACCAACTATATTTCCCTGAAGGAAGTATACTCGATCTACGATGGATTTCTCGAGCTTCTCAGCGACCTCCGAGTCGCCCGTAAAGACGAAGAGCTCAAGGGAATCACGCTACAACTTCCCAACCAGACAGACAAGCTTAACGAAGACATTTGGCAACTAGTTTCATTATGTTTCGTCACTTGCGGACTTACCAAATTTGCGCCTGCCACCTACTCGCTGCTTTCCACCGTCTATAAGTTATTACTTCATCTTGGTGATAGCCAAGTTTATTCCGTCGCCGACTTGAAACCGATCCGGCTGAGACTTGTCGAGATCCGCCAGATCATCGAAACCAGTCGTCTGGATGCAAACGACAATTTAGAGGAAAGTCTTTTGCTTCGGGCCAAACTCAACAAGTGTGAGCAAGTTTACGAACAACTCGATGAGGCAATCAAGCTGATTCCCCAGGACCTTCAGCTGGTATATATGGAACTCCTGACGCTTAGAAAGCAACTTTTGGTGATGCTGACCACCCCAGAATCCAATACTCATTCGCTTGAAGAGTTGCAACAACGCCTTAAATCGATCGAACGTAAACGGGAGGCCGACGGTAAGTTTTACTCGGAGAAAGCTGATCCTGATCAGCTTAGCCGTAACCAGATGGTGTTGGATGGATTACTTGATGACTGTAATAACCTCGTAGCAGACTTGTCGATGAAAAGTGAGGCCGATATCAACCACTTATTTGGAGCGTTGTCCCTAGAGGACGACGACATGAATGCGGTGAAGAAGCTCCTGGACATGTTTACCCGTCTTGGCGACACGAAACACAAGCTCGAGAACTTGTTGGTTACTCGTAGATGGACGATGCGGGAAACTGATCTCTACACCTACCAGAAACAACTCAAGGAGTTGGAAGAAGAGAATGCCCAAATCAACCGTAGCCTTTCCGCTGGTGCTCATAAAGAGAAGAATGTGAAAAAGCTTCAAATGTTTGTTGTCTATTTACTTCGTCGATGCTACGCCCTCATCTACAAACTCTTAGAGAGTCTGGAACCGGTATCAGAATCGCTCCAGCCAATATTTAACCAGCTTCTGACGGTGCGCCGATGTTTGCTTGAACTTAAGCGTATAAATGGGTTAAACAACTTGCGGGAGCTCTATCCATTCCAATTCAAATTGGCTTCTATCGACAATTTGCGGCTGGACGGAAAGTTTATTGTAAATAACCAGATTCCTGAGGGTCAGGCCACGTTAAATACGCTTTTAGCTGAGTGCTTCGATATCATTTACGAGCTCAAGATCGAGCTTGAAGACGAAGAAATAGAAAAAGATGAAGACGAGGAAGTCACTGACGACGAAGACAAAATGAGTGACGACGAGGTCGAATTGAAGCGCAGCCGGTTTGTGGGCTTCAATGAGGCGGACTACGACCAGACGTCTCAGCTGCTGGGCTGCTCTGCCGATTCAGACTACGAGGGTAATGACTACTACTAGTGTACATAGAAATTTAATATACTGCATAATGATTGCGTCAGGTTTCAACAATTCATCCTTCCACCCATTCTTGTGCGCACCACTTTCCGAACCGCCTAGGTAATTTCATATCCTCATCGCCACATTTAGTTGTACATCGTACCATGGCCACCGGGTTTAACTGGGCCGACAAGGTGGAGGTCCGCCGCCACCGGGCAGTAGAACACTCCCATATCGTAAAAAATGAAAATTTGAAGGTCGCCGACCATTCCATGCTGGCTCGTAAGCGACGGTTCGATGACGAAGTTCCCAAAGCAACCAAACAATCCTCCTCCGGCAGTAATCCCAAACTTGTTCCAAGAAGCAAGCGTGCAAAGACACCTAGAATTATCGGCCAAGAACTTCCATTAGCCAGACTAGTGGAGGTTCTTGACCACTCGTCGCTTCAAAAATTACTCGCCGACGTCATGGTGGCTCATCCCGAAGTTGCGGCCACTATTCATAGATTAGCTCCCCGTGCTGCTCTCAAAGATTGTCTCACCACCTTGAAGGAGAAATACGACAACATTATATCCCATCTTCCTTATAGATGCGACGTAGAGTCCGACTACTCGTACCTTCGTGTAAAACCACTTCTCAACGAATTTCTCAGTTGTCTTTCTGACTTGACCCTAAGCTTCCTTCCGCCCGCGGAAACTAATACCCTCCAGTCATTGACATTTCTTGATAATGCCACCGCTTATATCCATCAGCTCCCCAATTTTACCAATTCTGAATTCCAATACATTCGAGTCCAAGCATATGAACAGCTCGCCAATACCTGGATTATCGCCCTCACTCATCCGTTAGGCAATCCAGAAGACGACAGTACTGGCGAGGTGCTGAGCCAGGCTCAGCCATCTCATCCATCAGTGCCGCTGGCGGCCCCTGGTCACCTTGAGGCAATGCAACTGGTCGTCAAACTCATGCAAGATAATGATATTATTGCTAAACTTGAGAGACACAACGACTTCTCTTCGGGCAAGTTTAAGGTTGTATTAGATTGTGCTCATGCTACCATAGACAGCTGTGAGTCTCTTTCAGAAAACTTACGGTCGAAATCTCTCCTTGGAGATATGTTTACCGTCGACTACTCCAATTTTGTCGCTGCTCAGACTCTCAACTAAATTTTGCATTTTATGGGTTATTTGCATAGGGCTTTAAATGTGCATGCCTGGAATTCCTATACCACATTAAATAGGTACTTATATATATTAAATGTATATTCTATTTGAACCGAGCCAAAGCGGGGCCCAATAAGTCCTTCTCTTCTGGAATGCCTTTGAATTGGCGGTGACGCTTTTGTCTTTCCTCCTTCTCTTTCTTCAAATTCTTCTCTATCCTCATCTTACGTTCGTCAATAACGTTTTGTCTCTTCTTCCTCATGTGTCTACGCAACGCTGAGTTCTTTCCCTTGACATCTGGCCGGACTTCCATCTTTGTCTCCTCCGGTTTTGCGACTTCATTAATTTGACCAGGTTTCAAGCGGATGTTACTGGAACGCTTATCTACAGTTCCGATGACATTAGGATCCAACAGAATGGTGTCAGGCAGCAACTTGTTCATTAAGGTACGAACCTCTTGTTCTTGTCTCTGTTTAGCAGTTTCGTATGGGTTTATTTCCAATGCATCGTAATTAGCTTCACCAGCACCGGGCACAATTATCAGAGAGAATCCATGTTGATGTCCAACTCCGAGCACATCTTCAAAAGGAACGAACTTTAACTTTTCCACCTTTGACCCTCCAATTAAGTGGTTCATATATGGATCTTGTTGTTTCTTTTTAAATACATCTTTCCACACAGTAACATGGCTTCCCCATCCAACTGCCAAAAGACCATTATCTGACACATCCAAAGACGTTGCTGGAGTCGGTGTGTAGTAGTTATGCACTTCTTGGAACTTTCTTAAGTCCCATATTTTTAATGTTTTGTCGCTTCCGGCCACACACATGTACTTTCCTTCTCTATCAATGGCCAAATCACGGATAGGACCTCTGCTAGTTTGAATTTTTGCAAGTGGAGTAGACATAGACGGACTCCACAATGATACAGTTCCATTTCCGTGACCCAAGTGCATAACTGCATTCCAAGGATTTTGCTTCATCGCTTGAGTGGGTCCGAGTTTAGTGCGCAATTCACTGACTAAATCTCCGGTAGACACATCGTGGTACTTGAGGAAACCAGTATGTCCGGCAGTGGTAAGCAATAAGTGATATGGTAGAAAGTCAAGCAAGGTTGCTTCTACATGCTGTTTAAGACGATGAAGTTCAGTACCAGTCTTGTCGTAAATGAAAGTGTACTTTTTCTGAGCTACGGCATAGTATTGGTCGTTATGAAGAGACTTTATGGCATGGCATGTCTCGTTTAAATGGAGCTCACTGCTTACTTCTCCTTTACGCCAGTCCATGGCAGCTACATGGCCTTTCACTCCGGCCAAAAGAAGCTCACGGCCGTTTCTCAGGTAGTCGATGTTATACGGTCCAAATTCAGGAAACTTTAATTCGAATTTCTTATTGGCTGTGCTGACATCCACTGCTTCTGCAAGTTCGTCTTGCTTAAACTTGAAGGTTTTTTCCATTGGTCCCTCTGCTTCCAAGAAACCTGCCTCTTCTTGCAAAAGCATATCGGTTCCAGCAGCAGCACGAACAGCCTCTTTGTACTGACGGTCCACTTTCTTTAGGCCCGCATTTAACTTCTTGTCTTTTGTGAATTTGGTCTTGTTTTTATGACCTCGCTCATACTTGTCTGTATTAGGGCGCTGATAGCTGCCCATAGTCCCTGTAAGAGCCATTGTGAATGTAGTCTGGAGATGGAGAGATGAGCAAATGCGATGAGATTTGATGCAGGAGAATTTGATCTAGCAGGCAGTAGACAGTGAAAATAAAAAAATTTGTACGGGAAATGCCTTCAAAAAGGTAAGCGTTCGCTTTAATAAGTGTTCACCTTCAGTATCCTCGAATTTCTTCCCTTTTCCACGATTTTTATTTTTTCATCAAATTATATCGTAGATAATGTGAGCTTTACTCAACTTCCGCACTGAAATATTTCGCATCCCACACATGAGTGGTCCCACTCTTCTTAGATCCAGCATAGGTCGTTCGCTAGCCATTGCGGCTGGAGTTGCTACAGCTACTGTTGGTGGTGTATACGCTACTGACTCTCGCTCAGCCATTCATGAATATGTGTTGTGTCCGTTAATCCGAGCCTTCACTAGCGCCGAAGATGGACATAAACTAGGTGTGTTTTTGTTGAAATACGGTATTGCTCCATGGGAGAAGACCAATGTCGACCCAAACGGCATTTTAGGAGTCAATGTATTTGGAACCCGACTTTCATCTCCGGTTGGGTTGGCTGCTGGTTTGGACAAAGACGGTGAAGCAATAGATGCTCTATTTGATACCGGTTTTTCTTACGTTGAAATTGGTTCCATCACTCCTGAACCTCAACCAGGTAATCCTAAACCCAGGTTCTTCCGTTTGCCAAGAGATGATGCTGTTATCAACAGATATGGCTTCAACTCGACCGGCCATTTCAGCGTTCTCGCTACTTTGAAAATGAGATTTGAAAAATTGATAGGAAAGAATTCAGAGTCTGCTAGTAACTCATTCCGTCCCGGAAAGCTCTTGGGTATCAATCTTGGTAAAAACAAATTTGGTGAAGAAGTCAACGATTACGTCAAAGGTGTTTCTCGGTTGGGTCCTTATGCCGATGTGTTGGTGGTTAACGTATCTTCCCCCAACACACCTGGCCTTCGTGACCTTCAGTCTGAAGGGAAACTTACCAAGCTCTTGTCTACTGTAGTTAAAGAACGTAATCTGGTCGGCGCAAACGTACTTGGAAAGGTGCCTCCAGTTTTGGTCAAGGTTGCTCCAGATTTGAGTGAGCCAGAAATCGAGTCTATTGCGAACTCCGCCATTTCAGCTAAAGTTGACGGTATCATTATTTCTAATACCACCATTCAAAGGCCAACCGCATCGCTTCTTACTACCGATTCTTCTCTCATCCGCCAAACAGGTGGGTTATCAGGTAAACCTTTGAAGCCGTTGTCACTTCAAGCTCTTAAAACTATGCACAAGTATACCAAAGACTCAAATCTTGTACTTATCGGCTGTGGTGGTATTTCTTCCGGTAAGGATGCCTTAGAGTTTGGAAAGGCTGGAGCTTCTATTGTGCAAATGTACACGGCATTCGCTTACAAGGGCCCGGCATTGCCCCTGAAGGTCAAAGAGGAGTTAGTTAGAGAGTTGGCTAAAGAAGGTAAAACCTGGGAACAGATCATTGGTACTGGAAATTAGACTATTTAGATACTATCGGATAGAACATAGTTTGAGAAAGTAAATTAAAATATTCAATTCTTAAGATCGCAAAAACAGAGAGCGAAAGGAAATACAGTAATGAATTTATGCTGTCTATCTCAACAGCAGATACAAACCAGCAAATAGCTATACAGCTCTTTCCAATCTATTGTACATATCAACTAGCCAGCTGCTGCAAACCCGCTTACATAATAATCATCTACTAGTGCTTCACGCAGTCTCATTAAAAACAAACACCCGCTACTAAATCACCATGGTGTTACTGCGTCCAACTACACCCAAATCACAGCACAAACGCAGTGCCAGGCGGCATCTGCGCCGGTCCTCAGGAATGTATGGAATCTTGCCGCAATCACCCAAAGTTCATTACGCCGTTGATGGTGACAATCTCCCTCTAGACAGCAGTGCCAATCGCGATCGATTCGGCCAACTTTCCGATGCCATGGAAGAACTTGATGTAAATATGACCAATCTCCAGCAAATACACGAGGCGATATCACAAGGCTTTAACGAATCATTTGCGAGTTTTCTTTATGGGCTCAATATAACCACCTGGTGTGTTGATTTCCCTGGTTGTCCTACCCGCGATCAATGGGAACGCCTAGCCACACTCAATGGCGCCGACGATAGAATAAAAGAACTCGAGGAGCGAGTTGCATTAATGCGCCAAAAGAACAGTGAATTACGAGCGAAATTGGGTGACGCCAAGTCGGATCGTCCTGACGAATCTTTCACTAACAACACTACAGTAGGTAATACATCGGCATCGAGAATACCGACAACGACTGGAATTAAGACGGGTGGCATAAGGAAGACTCGAGGTCCAAACCTCAACCAGCCCCCTCGTTATATGAAAGATTTGTTTGATGGTCTGAAGATTCCACGGCGCGCTGGTCGCCCGCAACCAAACAGAGGTTAAAAAGGAATTATCTCAAGGAAGCTATTAAGCTATTATAATAGCTGGAGTGGTGAAAAAGATACCCCATTACTGATAATAGTCATAGATTATTTTTATTTTGGAGAAAGTCAGTTTTCTTAAAAATCAATAATTAATCAAATAACAAGTAGACTGCATTGTAGGATTTATCGTGATTTTGTAAAAGAAAAAGAGCTTCCATTCATCCCTCCATTAGCTTCTTCATCAAGTCGTACTTTACTTGTTGCACCGACTTGTTCTGCTGACTGGCGATCACCATCAAGTAATCTCGATTCTCCATAGAATTGATTATGGTTTGTCGTCTGACTTGTTCTTGATAGGTGAGTGACATGTTGAATTTAGAAAACGTATAGGTCCGAGCGGTTCTCAATATCCTCCAACGGCCTCTTCGAATGAAATAACTGCCGTAACAATTTAACCAACAGTACTAATTTTATTCTTTCTCACCAAATTGCGAATTTATCTTCCACCCATCAAGATGTCCCAATCTGCCCAAGAAAAACAGAGGATCCTTCGGGAACGTAGGCAGGCCAAGATGGCCAAGGGCGGTGCATCGGACCGTCTAAACAAGATATTAAACCAAGGAAATTCCGTAAAACTGTCGGCAGTATCGGTGTTGGATCAGCCTTCCAAATCTACGCCTAGTGAAGCGGATCCTGGAGACATAGATATTGGCTCGGTTGTTCCACCAAAGGGATCCAGTCCAGAACCAGAACTCGATATAGACGCAATGCTTAATCAAGTGTTCGGTGGTATGGGTCCTGGAGCCGGTTTAGGCAACGGAGCTGGCCCTAATGATCAAGATCCATTTACTCAGATGATGATGAATATGATGAAGCAATCTCCTGATGGTATGCCTGGGATGCCTGGGATGCCTGGAATGGGAGATCCAGCCGCAATGTTCGGTCCTGAATCTGACCAGAAACAATTATTGGAATACAATCTCTACCAACAGCGTAAACTTAGACATCGCTTCTTAATCGTCAGAGTGGTTTTCATTGCTCTCAACTTCTTTTATCATTTCAATACCGTCACGGACTTTTCATTTCTGCCATCTTCCAACCCATACATTAGATCACTTGCTGCTGCCTCTCCAGTAAGCAACTTTTTCCGCATCTTTATCGCTTTAGAGGCCGTGATTGTAGCTGCTTATTTCCTGGCTTCGAGAAACGTACCAAGTAACTCAGACGGGTGGCTCGTAAAGGGAGTGTCCATGGCGGCCATGTTTGTTCCTCAATTGCAAAGATATCAACCATACATTTTAAAACTCATTGGATGTTGGGATCTCGTTTCATTGGTTCTCAACGACTTAGGGCTTGTGATTGTATTATTTGGACTAATTAGTTATCGTAGATAAATTACAGACAATAAATCATAACTACCAGTTTCTATGCATATCCTTACGTTTGGCCTCAATAACTCTTTCGGCACTACTAGTTGACTTCCGTTTGATCATGTTGTAGATGAGTAAACCAGTAGATACGAACGATAAAGCGAACCAAGTCACGAGGTATTGCATGTGGTTGTTAGTGAGCTTGATCTTGGGGAGAGGCGCAATTGGCACTCCCTGCTTGACAAATTCAAACTCTTGATACTCTTCAGGACGTTCTTCTTTTGGCTTCAGTGACCAAAGCCATCCTTTGTGTTCCTCTCCTGGGCCCTGCCAGTCTTTGTCTGTCAAATCGTAAATCATTTGACAATAGATGGGAAGCGATCCCAGTTGTTGTGCCATGGCTGGAACATCTGGAACATGGAAGAGTCTGTTTCCCTCCTCGTGGTCAAATTGCAAATTCAGCTTTGTGGGCATAACTCTGAAAAGAGCTGTGATTTCGATCTCACCTTGCGGTAACGCTAAATGACGAAGGTAATTATTAGGGTTGCTACGAGTGGAGGGGACCACCTTATCCTTATGAATCCAGCCTCGTTCCACTAATATCGGCTTGCCGCCATCTTTCCTCACAAATGGACATACTACCAAGTAGCCAGGGACACCATCTCTGATTCGGGGACCTAAGAACATCTCTTGGTCATAGTCGAAATGGCCCTTCACTTTAAATTTGCGATACTCAAAGTCTGAAATCACAGCAGGATCCAAGTTTGGAGGTAATTGTTCGATTGGGGGTTGAACCAAGGCATTTTCGCCTTTGGCGATCAAATCAACTTTCCATTGAAGACGCTTTACTTGCCAGCACCCCAAGAAAAAACTTACTACAGGCATGGCAATCATAAGTCCTAGAAAAAACCGCCTCAAGTAGGGCATACTGGCCTGTTGTTCAGCCGCCCGCAAGTTAGTAACGGTAGAAGTCATGGGCTTCCAGTCGATGGTTGGAGTCTTGATGGTCCGAATATGTACAAGTTGTTGAGAAGGTTTTCTGTGGCTTAAATGACGCTTAGGTATTCTTAACGAAGCATGACGGAACCAAAGCCCGCCCATAGGAAAGCTTCGAAGAGACTTGACAGACATGGTCAGGTTTCTGAAAGGTTCGTAAATTGCAAAATTGCAACTGGATGGGAAATCAGCTCATACCTGCAGGACAGCGCTTAAGAGGTTATAACTATGGAACTAAACTAAATTAACAATTAGTGATTATATTAACATACGGTAGTATATAAAACAGTAAGTTCGAGCACAGCAGTTCTGCCATCAGCCAAAGTAGTAAGACCACGAGAAAGAGACGTTTCATAGTCTCCGGGAGGTACAGAGAATGAAGATGTTTCTGGTGCGGCGGTGGTGGTTGGAGAAGTAGAGCTTGGGTCTGCAGCGGCAGCACTGGATACAGCAGGGTCGGCGGCCTCTGAAGAAGAGGCAGGGTCAGTAACAGCAGTAGAAGCAACCACCTTAACGGGGTCCGAACTGGCGTCGGGCACCACCGAAGAGGCAGCAGCATCCAGGCTGATAGCCGGAACCAGAGTTACAGCAGCAGTTGGAGTTCCAGTTGCCAACACGAAGTTGGTGCTTCCAGTAACAATAAGCGTTGTGAGCTCATTCTGGGAGTTGGTGTAGATGTACTCGGTCTCATAGATCTCTTCAATTAAGCCCACGGTGGTGGTGGTGAACACTACTGGAGTGGTGGTGATGGTGGTGGTGCTATCAAAGGTATCAGCAGCAAAAGCAGCGCCCGCAAGTAAAGAAAGGAGTGTAAACAAGTTGGATGCGACCATGTTGGGCCGGAGACGTTGTGAAGGGCGAAAAGAATAAAGTTTAGAGCGTTTACCTCATTGATGATAGCAACACCGTTTATATACGTGGGGAATGCATTGACAGATGCGACGCCTTAGCCAGCCCAGCGCCATCGAAGAGCTCGTATTTTATTGTTAGGTGCTGGCTCGCATCACCATCTAGCAGTTTCAAGGCTAATTTAGTGAAGATCGTCGTATATCTGCAGCTGTCTTAGAGCCATCGACTCTAATTGAGGTTGGAGCCAGCCTCCTCATGTGCAGTATACATCAACGGCTTTTCGTAAGTATGCAGTCGCAGCTACCCATTGGTCCTATTTTGGATATTTTCAATGCTCGGAGCCAAATGGGGGTATTCTTGGGCCATTTTCGAAGCAAGAACGTCCCGAAGACGCTTGAATCCTTGCATACGCCCTTTAAGCCTCGCATTGCTTTTGGCAGTCACTTCCACAAATTCTCGCGTGTAGATGTCGGGGTTTCTTCCGTCCTCTATGTAGCTTATGACGTCAAGTGGGATCTGGTACTGATTGGTGAATGGCGTGGCAGAGAGCCCAGATAGCTGACTAACCACCTGATTTACTTTATGCGTGAGTGCTACATGCGATTGGTGAGTTCCCTGGTTATCGTGGACAAGAACACCCAACTCTATTAAGCCATCCACGAGGTTCTGGAGATTCTCAGCAGTAGCCACGAGCGGTTCGTTCTCTGGCGTAGGATCTATACTGGCAGTTGTCATAATTGATGGATATATCTACTGGTTTCTCTTAAGATTTCAATTGTTCATTCTCATAATTAGATAGCTGAAAAATATATGCCGGACTGTCCTGTATGGTTCGTTTCAACCAGTCTGTCTAAACTTTGCAATCGATAGTCCTTCGTCGTATAATGGACTCCAAAGTTGTTACATTGCATTACGATTCCCGCAAATGGGACTCGACCCAGCTGCGTAATTCCAGTGCTGTTTCTTCGCCGGGTCAGCTGTTGTATCCGGGAGAATCGGGGTCCGACCATCAATCCAACCATCAGACATTATCTACCGATCGAGAAATAACCCCGGCATCCAACTCTACTCAGTCTCCTCTGCCTGAATTCAACCATGATGCTTCAAATGTGCATAGTTCCACCATAAACAACGAGTCTCATCCCAATTCCCAGAAAAGTAGCCAACCAGTATACCGAAAAAATAATTTCTTAGCGGCTGCTGGCCAGGAAACCTCCGATGATATGTTGTCCGATCCCATCTCGTCTCCACTCAAACATGAAGGTCAAATCCCCCAAATATCAGTGCTGAGTCCCGGCCCGACAGGCAGAAAAATCCAACTTCCACAAATCATTCTGCTTACTGTAGAGGAGCTGCTTGAGCAGATGCAAAATTATCCATTGGGTGCACAAGACTTGCCTGCCTCAAAGACACCAGAATCTGCCTGGTTAGATGCGGCTACTGTAGTTGCTGAGAGATTACATCTTCTTCGAGAAAGCTATAGAACAATTCAGTCGGTCAAACGAAGAAAAGCTCAGGGTCGCTCACTAGTCCTTAATTCTACCCCGGCACCCCTGGATGACGAATCTACAGCCCAGGGTGACGACCGCGATAGCGGCAGCAATACTGATAATCAATGAGAGGGTTATATGCACTGTACCACCTAATCTTGTAATCGTCTACTCTTGTTCCCCCAATGGTGTCTAGCACACCCAGACACCAGGGTATTAAGCTGAACGTTTGAAACTTGAGCGCTATCATCAACACTTTCCATGAAGGCAGTAGTATCCACCGGCAAGGCGTACTTCTGTACGATCTTATCGACGTTTGCCGTGGTGATCTTGTCGGTCCTAGGGGTTTTGTTCAAGACCGGGCATGAATCCATGATGGGGTCCATCAATGACCCTGAAGACGGCGGGGCCGTCGCTCATACTATCTTCGGCGCTGTGTTTGTATACTTGGCATTTTTTGTATTCTGTGGCTTCCAAATCGTGCTTATACGCAGACAGAACAGAATACAGTTATAATTAATAAACAATTGAGTATATTCGATGTAAGATGGTTCCGTGTATTTTCTACAATTTAGCTACCAGCTCTTTACCTCCTAACCATGTAATACCACCGGCCCAGTCACACAAATCAAATACCACCAGTCTAACATCGTTCAATTCCTCCTTGGTAGCCCCGACGTTGAGCGCTCCTCTCAAGTGGCCCTTGAGTTGTGGGTTAACATCTTGAGGAATCAAGCTGGCGACGATGCACATGGAGGTTTCCTTCCCACTCAAGACGTCGGTGTAACTTAACAAAGGTCCATACACATGGTGGTAAGCATGGTACCACAAGTCAGGATAGGCATTTACCATTTGTCTCCGCACTCTTCCACTGATCTTAGAATAAATAGCCTCCCAGAATTTCGATCCTCTCACCAAATCTCCATGAATTTGGTTCACATTTATCAGAACGGGAGAAATTGGGCCGTCTACGGTGTCGCGGCAAGCAACGGGGTCGCTGTCCTCCAGTTCGAAACGAGTGCCTACGACATCTTCTTCCACCAACAGCGACGATGTGACATGTCCCGGTTGAACTTGAAGACGCCTGGCGGGTTGGCCCGAAGGCTTCATGCTGGTAGGTGTCACTGTCTTGAGAATGGAAAGAGCGTTGATTGTCTTTGGTAAACCAGCAAGGGCCGAAGTCTTAAGAATCACTTCACGGAGTTTCAGGGTAATCGATAACTGTGTAGCATGAATATCATCACCTTTAGAGAATTTAAATGCTAATGGAAGCTTATCGTAGTACAGATAGGGAATGAGTATATCCGGCAAATTCACCCCAACAGCAGTTAAGTCCTCATATTTAGCACTTGAACTGATAGAATCATTTGCAAGTGCCAAAAGGTACTTGTTGGTCAACAAGCTAGAGTCAGAGGAGTACTCTAATAACTGCTGCCGCAACGCGAAATGATAAACTTTGGGAATCTCATTTGGCTGGTTGATAACCGTAAGACAAGCACAGGCGACTAAGTACCACGTATTGTGAAGACTAGGGTACTTGTAGGCCAATTTGACTAACCTTTCTGGAGTAAGAACCGACATTGTGGGGATACTTTCTGGGGTGCGATTTTGAAATATGATGGAAATTATCAGTATGCGCGGCTAAAAGGTCCCGGGTCTTCACATGAAGATAGCCACTTTTACTGGGGAATGTGGTAAATTTTGAAAACCTGAATTCAAGGGAGAAGATTCTTTTATAGAAATGCTTATTTATTGACAAGTATCTATGCTAGTTGTGTATGTTACGTTGTATCCATGACACTTAATAGCGTCCCAGACCCTTGAATTGGACCGCGGATAAGTTGCAGACAGCGCAATTCTGGCTGCACTTATCATAAATTATCGCTAGCTTATTCTCTTCTTCCTATCCATTTATGAGCAATCTGGTCCTTAATACGTCTACCTCCAGACCATTGGCCCATTGCCCAAAAATGTTGAATTGAAGTAAATACTGGTGCCATTTTACCATTGAAATACCAGAATGGAACATCGTGTTGCTGCGAAACTTTCCGAGGCAATTCTTGGGAGACAGTCTCCTTTGGCGACTTCAGATCCAACATTTCCCTGATTCGGGTTTCATATGCTTCTTCCGTTTCCACAGAATTCGTGTTATATACTGCTTCATTTACTTGAGTCTCCCATGGTCTCATAGTTTCATCGATAGGCACCCATACTGACTCTTTGCGCCATGCATCAGATTCTACCATCTCTCTTATTCTGGAGACAGCACGTTTATAGGCAAACTTCTCATCTTCCCCAGTGAATGCCTTGATATTTGAGAAGTTCACTTTGACGGCACTGTTTTCTCTGTATTCTTCCGTGTGGCTCTGATCATACGTAGATACATTTGGTCTGTATGGATTCTCCATGGCCATGGCGGTTCTGGCGTACATCTCTTCATTCTGTACGTTGATCCTGATGTCATCCGAATCTTCTACAGCGTCGGGAAAGAACAACGAGTCGATTTCGTTTTCACAGCAGAGGAAAAGCTGGCATCTTGCTTCATACAAAGCATCCATCAAAGTAATAAACCGTCGGGCTTCGTTTTTCATCTTGGTTGTCATTGTTGGAACATTCTCTACAGCCACAGTACTGTACTTAGAAGCTAAAGTAATGTAGTCAGAGGACAGGTAGAGCCCTTGACAAATTTCACCGTAGTCCAATACACATACCTTTCCAAAGGCAATAGGAACTTTTATAGTTCGGTTGTACACGGTAAATGATTCTTCTGTTGGATTCAATGATGTCAATGGTGAGTCATCTGTAACTTTTGGATCGTACGGATCCATCCCAAGTGCTTGAGTTTTTATAAGACGAAGCCATTTCTGGTGGAAACTCTTATCCAGTTTATAGACAACATGCAGAGGACCCGTTGTTGAAGTTGATAAAACCTGCCGATAATCTTTCGTTGAATCCATTTCTACAGACTGACAGCGAGAATGGAGAATCAGAACGAAAGCTTTGAAACTATCTTTCTGAAATTGACTTGAATAGAGTTCGTCGGGTAACTTATTAGAGGTTGCAACTAAAACACCCCCAAGTTTGAAGTAATAAGTAAAAAGGATCTTGACTATATTAGCAGATGCTATATCTGGAAGCATGAACTCGTCAAGCATAAGTATAGTACTCTTTTGAATCATTTTTTGAGCAATCTCAAATAATATGAACTCATTCTCCATAGTCTTAGGTTTATTAATGCTCGTTGATGCCGTCAAAAATCGTTCCTGCTGAATATTATGTATCTCTGTGTATACCCAGAGAATAAAATTATTGTAATGCCAACGCATTTTACTCTCATGTGGTAACAGCGATGCAAAAATATCCATAAGCATAGACTTCCCGCATCCCACTTCACCATTAACAAGAAGGCCTTGAGGAGAATCAAAATTATGCAACAGTTCTTCGTCGCTAAGGAACTTAATAAGTTGGTTAGCCACTTTATCCTGATTATTCACGAAGGATGTTACTTTATGGAAAAGACCTCGACTGGTTTGATCTTGCTGTTCTTGGGCCTTCTTGATCTCGAGCTTTCGTAGTAATAGACTTATTTTTATTTGGACATCTTGTGCTGGAACGTAATTAATGACTCTATGGTATAATTTCTGGAATTCTTTCATCACGCGTAGCTGTTTTTCATCCTTCTCTAGCGTTCCTCTTCTTACATAGTTCTGATAGAGTAAGAATGGGTCAGTTATAGCTATCTGGGTCAGGCTCGTGAATGCATTATCCTCAAGTTTGGAAAGACGCCCATGAACTCCCTGTGGGCCAGAGCTCACGGTCTGAAGCCATCGTATGCCGATTACTCCATATCTAAATCTTCGAGTAACTATCATGAAGCGATAAGAATCGCATGAAAATCCGAATCGGTATATGTATGCAGGGAAGTTGCAACTTCGTGCATGTTGGATGCGAATAACTTGTAAAGCGACTATTTTTGTTTCTCTAACTTCATTTGCCTGAATTTACGGTCAAGCGAATTTGACATACCGTTCATTTCTTCATCACTACGTCCGTAAAGTTCATTCCACCATTTCACATCTGAGTAGTTAAAAAAAAGTACTTCTTGACCTGATGTGTCATATGATTGATTAAGAAACTCGTTAGGACGAGAGTTGAAGTAGTCCCACACCGAAACCGTTTTTTGACGAATCATCTTGTATTCCTCTTCAGTGTTTCCTAAAAAAGTTCCGTATTGGCAGGAATAGTTATGGTAAAAGAGTCGTTTTAAGAATCGACTATTGAATTCAAAAGCGGTGGGATGTTGTCTCTGTAGCTGGTACACGCAATCAATGAACTGATGGAATACGGGTGAGCGCTCTGAGCTTCCTCCATATGTCGGTATGCTGTTAGATTCTCTGGTTTGACTCAAGTCTGCTAAAGAGCTTGATGGCGACGAAGATGTTGCAGCCGCTGCCGCTTGAGCGGAGGTTTTTATTTGCTGAGCTGCTCTCAGTAGAAATGACGCTACCCTAGCTTGTGTACTGCCATTTATATCCTTCACATCTTCCTTGCCATTTTCTTCTGTGACTCCAATTAAAGCACCTATGCTACCACCGTGATCAGCTCTTGTTTTAAATTTGAAACCAAAGCTCACCCACTCTTTCTCAATTAAGATCATAAAACCTTTCGTGGTACGGAAATAAGGATCAAGACAGAGTTGCAGGAGTGCTGATACCTGTGAAGTTCTATCCCATCCATCTGAACAGTGGATAATTACGTTGGTATTATTCAAATGAATTGATTTCGCAATTCGGTCAACGGATTGTAAGATAATAGAGATACGATGAAGCCATTGGGTTTTGGTAAGCTGTTGTTGAAGCTGTGGAGATTGCTGGGTGGCGGCTACTCTCTTATCTAAATCATTAAGAATGGTCGTTAGCTTTGACAAGGAATCACGAATAACATGGATATTGTCGATATTTCCAAAAATTTTATCGAGCGGACGAGGTCCACCAGTATCTGCTTTTGAAAGACTTTCTCTGTACTTATCTATATTCTCAGTCCCAGCTCCTAAGGCATGCTGCGCCATAGCATTACTGATTGGTCTCAAATCAACTATAAGATTACGTTGAGGTTGTGATTTGAGTTCTTCATCGATATCTGATTTGCTTTCACGCTCACGCTCTTGGGTCTTGAATATTTCTGATATTAACTTCTCATCTTGAAGAGACCTATTTTGAAGATTGATTCCTACTAAGGGTTGAGAGCATCTGGCAATTACATTGTGGTTGACGTTACCTCGATGCCTGTAAACCACAGCAGGAATTCTTTGTTTGGATCGAAATTTACCAGCATGGTTAACAACATTATCAGATATAGAGGTCGGTACTACGAGAGTCAGTGGGTAAGAAGGACAAAATTTGTAATCTTGGTTAATTTGTGTAGCCCTCCAAAAATCACTGAATAGACCTTGTCTTGAATATTCTTCTTCTTCGTTGTAGAGATCCCATCCTTCTTTTTCAAGTTTGGATTCTAAAATATTGCGTTGGTAGTCGTAAGCATAAAAATTAGTCAGTTCTAGTGTTATCATTTCGCTAAGTTTCACGAAACTGTCGGTACAGATATCATCGTTAACAAAATCAAACCAATAATAAGTGAAGTCCTTGCATTGTATATGTATATGGGATATTTGATAGTGATCTTGCCCTTTTGGCTGTTCAGTTTCAGTTTCTCTATTGTTAGCTAGCCAAGAAGAGCCTCGTACTTTATTGATAGCTTCTATCATCGGGTAGCAGAGCCAAATTTCTCGTGGAGTCGGCAGGGAGTCGGTTTGAAAGCGGAAAACAGTATGATGTTTGGATATGACGAGTGAGCCTTCTATACGGTAACCTCGACGACATAGTGCCACATTGTCCACAGTTGTTGCATTCATGGCGAACTATCGCCCACCGAGGTTGATTTAGTGGATTTATCGTCGGACGTCGCGATCACTTCTTATCTAATGAGATATCTAGAGGGTGCAAAAAAAAATAATGTACTCGTTAAATCTTATTTAATAAATGCTATAGTTTTGTATGTTACGTGGAGAAGTAGCTTAATCTCCTTATAATCCATCAAATTTACGAATACCGTGGTTTTGCGATTGCTTTGACATCTGCTTCAACTTCTTTTTCTTTTTTGAATCAGGATTCTCTGTTTGTCTTTTCTTTGAAGATACCTCTTCCTTTTCTTCGGCGAGGGGCACTTGTTCCAATTCTATAAGTCCTTTTCCAGTCTCCTCCAGTTCTGAATCTAGTTCTCTCTCTTCAGTATCATCGTCCTCTGAACTTTGGCCAGCATCTTCCTCGTCTTGTTCTTCGTCATTGACACTGTTTCCATCAAGATCGCTATCCTCAGATCCACTCAAGCTAAGCTCAACGTCACTATCAATACTAGAATCACTCAAATCGTCATCATCAGAGTCATCTTCACTGTCATCATCGTCACCATCATCTTCTATCTCATCTTCTCCTGATAACCATAATTTCATGTTCTCCATTCCAGCACTGATGAGCCTGTATTCGTAGTCAATATCCAACATTCCGACCTCATCAGTGAGTCCGTGTCTTCTTGTTTCGACCACCTTTCCCTTTTTGTAATTTACTCTGTGGACGAATCCTTCACTGTCTCCACACCATACTGAAGCAGCAACATCGTCATTTTCATTATCCATAGCATTAACTATGACATCAATTGACGCAGTTTTATTTACTTTAATTCTCGATAATTGATCCATAAGTTTGTTCTTTGAATTTTTCCATATTGTTACAATGCCTTCACCATGACTTACCAAGACCGTATCATTGCGATCATCATCAGGTACATAGGACATTGACAAAAGTTCATCTGCTTGATCATCAGATTGTGTTATTATGCCCTTGCGAATATCAATGTGACTAAGTGTTGTGGATCCAACTGTCAAATAGTGATAGGCAGATACTGCTGGCATTGGAAGTATATGATTCACAGCATCATCGTGAACATTCTCGATCTTGAATTTTAATTCCTTTTTACCCAATTGGTTGCTATCATATACTAGAACATGTCCAGCTTCAGTTCCTGTTAACAAGAATGGGTGCGTTGTTGAATGACAGAGTTTGGTTACAGCGTCTTTTTTGCTCATACCGGATTCTAAAGACACTTTCCCATTTACTTTCCCTGTTTCGGAACTTGCCTTTTTAATTATATGGTCTGTTCCTACAGTATAAAGATAGTCTCCTACGGATGATTCTAGGGGGTCAAAAAGCACCAGTCTACATGAGCCTTTATGTCTCCTCGTTTTCCAGGAAGTGACAATTTCGTTAGTTTCATTAATGTCATCTACTTGAGTCCACCAGGTCGTCTGACCTGACTTGATTGCTTTAGCATTACGCTTAGCCTCTGCTCTTCTTGTTTTCATGTCATCTTCAAGTTTTTGACCATCATATCGGTTGCAGAAGACATGTCCAGTTGCAAGTCCAGATACGAAAACTGGTTGGGTAGGATGTGCTGCGATTGAGAATAAAGGATCTTTGTAGTTAATATCGAGGATAGGAGTTCCTGAAGTCTCTACAGTTTTTCCGCTCTTCTTTTTTGCCATGTTTTAGTTTGCAGACTCGATGAGATGTTTCAATGCGATGCGATGAGATGAGATGCGATGGGGTGCGAATCAGTGGGGAAACGATACCATAGTAATTTACTGAATTACAAGACCAAATAGCAAAACAACTACTTTTAATACAGTTTCTTTATAAATACTTTAGCGTAAGTAGTACATCGTTTATAACTTTAAGTGTGTTACTCTACAGAATGTTCAGCTTGATTGCAGGACAATAGGCTTACTCGTCTTGGCCAAAAATATCCATACTGTCATTAAAGTCTTGGTTCTTTCTTTTTTCCCAGTACTCACCTGTGAACTCCCAGAAATTGTCGCCAGTAACAGGATGCTTCGAGCGCACAAACCATCTAGGCTTGTAAGTCTCCTTCTTCATTTCACGAACTTTTCTAGCCTCTCTTTGCTTCTGTTCCAAACGACGCTTTTCGGAAGCAGCCTCATCGTACAATCCTTCCTCCATGTATCTCTGGTCAGGACGTAAGCGGGTGTCTGTGGGTGGTAACCATTTCTTTAAGTTCTCATCGATGCCGTTAAGAGTTACCGCAAACAGCGTCAAGTTGAAAGGAAGTTTGGGTCTAGAAGCAGCCTGCCAGATTAAGAAGCGACTTCCGGAGTAAGGATCGGATGAAACGTGAGAAGTTGCATCCATAGTAGAATCGCCATAATGTTCGCTGACTTTCTTAGCAAAAATCTTCGAATTCCAGTGGCCGCCAATGGCCCATTGCAAGTTGCGCTTGCTATCAAAAGCTTGTCCACTCAATTGATAAGCTGAACTTGCTTTCCATCCACGTTGTTTCATATCTATAATCACAGTATCTCCGGTGGTGTGGTTAGTGACTTCCATACGTCCATAATTATCCACAGTTGGACTTCCAGTAATAATTCCAACAACTGAAGTATTCACCTTCTTCCATGAGTACAATTCTTCTTCTACCTTTTCGCCCTTTTTGTTGACTACTCCAGCCTTTGGTCTAACAGCACAGAACATCTTTCCTAAATGCTTGAAGTCAAAAGAACGTACCTTCAAGGAAGAATCCACCGCATTTTCACCGTAATAAGTCCAATTTGCTGACTCAATATTACAGGCACTAATGACAGGATGATGACTAACTTGCTCAACAATTACACGATACTTTTGGTCTGGACGGCAGTACTCATAAGTCTCACCGAGGAGCGGATTGAAGGGCTTTGCAATACGATTAATAGACGAAGCGTATTCAGATGCACCAAAAACTGCAATGTAGACGGCTCTCAAAGTCGAGTCGTCGGTATTGGCAGCAATATCTAAGAGGTTTGCATATTCAATATCTTCCACCAAACGTTGGACCAAAGATGTTGGCTCGTTAAAAGATACTGGTAAGGTCATTTTTGTCATGTCCTTACCTATCATGGATTTCAATACTCCCCAAAGTGATATCTTTGGACGATTATCTTCATCGAGACTTAGCTTAGAGCGGAACCCGTTTTCATATCCAGCAAATGAGTTCTGTTCTTCTATACGAGCCTTCATCTTTTGTCGAGAAGGTGTGATAATTTCCTTTTCAACATCTTTGTCTTCTTGCGAGACTACAGTTCCGACAGCCGTGGAAGCATTATCAGTATCGAATTTCTCATCCTGGGATTCTTTCTGAGCAACATCACCTTCGTCAACCTCGTCAACTTCGTTTAGACTATCTTCGCCATCAAATTCGTCAGCGTCGAAGAACTCGTCATCAGAATCATCCTTCAATATATCCTCAATTTCTTCTTCGGAGACATCTGACTCTAATTTCTTCTCCATTATTTCCTGTTTAATAGAATCGTGGGTAGGATGTTCGGGAAGATTGCCAGTAGAGTCGGCACCTGCACCATGAGCGGGAGTGCTGTTTCCAGATTTCGCTCCAGTGAAATACTTCCGCAACTTCTTTTTCTTACCTTCGAACTCTTTGAGCTTCTTTTCTCTTTCAGCAATTTCTTGCTCCAACTGCTCGATCAGGCGCTCCCAAAGTTTGTTGATTTCAAGTTGACGGTCAAGCTTCCGACTAAGCTTCTCATCTCTTGCTAGGACAAGGGTGTCATACTTTTGGATCAAATCTTGCACAGTTGAGATGGATTTATGTCCAACTGCACAAATTTCGGCAGCATCAGAGCCTTCTGGATTCATCGACAGGAACAAATCTATTAAAGAAGATACTTCAATGGCGAGAGCACGCTTGACAATAGAGATTTGTTCACCCATTGGGCCCAGAATATCTTCGGTCAGGGCCTTTTGGAAAGTCAGAGAATCGCTATCGTCATCTTCGTCTCTATCAAAATTCTCAGCATCCGTTTCAACGTAGCTGAATTCTTCTTCAGGTTCCTTCGGCTCGTGTGGATCCATGGTTAAAGTTTTTGACTCGCGAATCTTGCTCAAGTTAGGCAGCGTTGTAGTCTGCTGTCCTTCCTTGCCAAACGTATTAGAACGAGATAATGGATTCTCCTCACTATTGGCAGAATTCACCGAAGAATTGCCTATGGAGGCTGTGCTGGAATTCCTTGCATGTCTGCGAGATCCACGGCCTGGAATATGGAGTCTACGCGATCTCTTTTCTGGAGCTTCGTCAATACTCAGGCGCTGAGAAAGGGGTTCGTCCTCAACAATTCCATTCTTTCTCTTCATGTTGTCCTTTGCTATAGTAATAGCATTCTGTAAAGTCCATACCCATCTGTTCGTCTCGATTGGGTGGTTTGCCTTAAGATGCCACCTTATACCGTTTCTTCCTAAAATCTCAAATTTGAGTTTCTCCGAAGAATCTAAGTGAAGAGTAGCAAACCCAAGATTCAATGATCCACGGCACGAATTATTAGTATCGTCCTGGTTAGTGTAATACAGTAATATACCATTGCTGTCCAACAAGAAGTATCTTAACTTGTAACCTGATGCAAAATTGGTCCACTTTCGAAGATACCCCTTGTAAGTGGGAGAGGCGCCGGCCTTTATGGCATTACTGGTATTAACTACAGGGTCCATAATTGTCTGATCTTTCAGAGCTGCCTTCAATAGTTTACGAAGGGGTTCGTTCTTGTTGGGCACAAGATCGATGGGGAGTTTACCACGTTTATCACGTTTGAAAGGATCACCACCATGTTTCAAGATCCAGTCACACATTTGCAAGTCTTCTTTGCGAATGAATTCATGAAGTACGGTGTTTCCGGTTTCTGGTTCGGCCCCGTTGATATCAAGAAGGTTGGAAGCTCTGGGGTTGCCCACTAAAAGTGCTTCCAAGCGGTCAAAATCTCTGTCACTAAAGTACTGACGCAAGTCGGAAGCCAGTTTTTCAACGAATTTAGCCCGTTCAAACTGCATCAATTGTGCAAGGTTAGCATCCTTGCACATTTCTACGGCCTGCTTCTTGCGAATGTTAGAAATAGTGTCGTTGATATTGGGGAGTCCCAACAAGTACTTCACCACTTCTACTCGGCCAGCCAGAGCTCCCAAATGAAGCGGCGTATTCCCATCAACATCTTGAGCGTTTATATCGAGGTTAAACTTGCTGCCGTTCTGCACTAAATGTTGGACCAAGGAAAGTGGGGCCACTTGCACCGCATAGTGAAGAATTGTTTCACGTAACTGTACAATTTCCGTGGTCTGAGTTGTCGGCTTAACCTCAGCTAGATCTCGAATAAGGGCATCAGTCTTGGCAGAGTCTCCCAGGCGAAGAGCATCTAGAACCTTGAGCCTGGTGAGCGAGGCGCTTACGGAGGACATTTCTATGGGGGATTCTCGATGTACAAGTGTTCAAAACGGATATTTGGGTCGATTGAGCGTGTTTCGGAATAATAATTTGCAAATTGTCTCGGGTACCTGAGTTGAAGAATAGCAGTACCCACGCTGCTGAGCAATGACGAGATCGCTAAGGTACGTCACAACCCCCGTATCCTGCAGATAGATGGTTGCTGCCATGTGAACTAATTACAGCATAATTTGTGCTGGAGAAACGGAAAAAGTGAAATTTGCAGGTGATGCGGACATAATTGTGGTTAAGTGGTGTCTTTCAGTCTTTACAGCTATTTAGTGATTAATTTTGTACTCATTTTGTACTGTTATTCACTGGTTTCTGGCCCCAGAGCGTGCTGCGCCTGCCCTGTGTCTCAGTTACGACCAAAATTTCATATGAAAAAAGTAAAACTAACTAACTTATGTGGTCATGTTTGCCACTATACGCCACCTCAGCCGATTCGCCCCAAGTGTTCTCGTTGAATATTTATTCTATGTTCTTTATATATTGTAGCTATACAGGCCAAGTCCGAACCCTCAAGTACTTGTCCTGCGTATGGAAAGTAGTTTATCTTGATGGCTAAGAAACGGCTGATACCGC
Organism: Meyerozyma elateridarum; assembly: GCA_030574335.1. Taxonomy (NCBI): domain Eukaryota; kingdom Fungi; phylum Ascomycota; class Pichiomycetes; order Serinales; family Debaryomycetaceae; genus Meyerozyma; species Meyerozyma elateridarum. The sequence continues at coordinate 887,582 of JAJMEU010000005.1, forward strand.
CCAAAGGTGACGTAAAGCGGAAGAAGGTAGAGAAGCCTTCGTTGCCTCCATCGCAGACTCTTTACCTCAATAATCTCAATGACAAGATACCGTCAAATTTGCTAAAGCACAGCTTATACTTACTATTTTCCACCTATGGAGATGTGCTCGAAATAATCGTCAGTCGTTCTCGACTTCGTGGACAAGCATTCATCATATTAGAGTCAATCCCAAGTGCTTCAAGGGCATTATCGGAACTTAGTAAGGTGCAATTCTTTGGTAAAGAATTGAGAATTAATTTTTCTAAGTCAAAATCGAAGCTCATCGCCCGAGCACATGGCGAACTAGAAGAATCCTCCACCGATGTAGTGGACTCAGATGAGCCAGAACCTAGTTACGAATAGCATGAATTGAAATATATGTACATATTAATGAAGTTTCACCGCATCATCTAAGGCATTAGTGACACAATCCGGGACACCAATGCCGTTTCCAAAACACATTCCTCCGAACGAAAACTTCCCGTGATAGTTCTGGTTAATGATATTTTCAACATCCTTTTTGATATTGCTGTAACCAACGTTGTATTGTGGAATACAATTTTCGTGCAAATTGTAGGAAACAAGTATATCTTCAGGTTGTAGATCCACCAGGGTATTATTTTCTTCTTGTTCGTTCCTAATTATCACGCGATGTTTCAGTAAGTCTACCTGAAGATACTGTTCAAGAGCCTTCTTGGCCGCTCGAATACTCACCGTAGAAGATGGTATGTTGTTATTATAGAAATGCCCACCCATCATAAGCGTGATTTTATTGTAGGGTTTCAAAGTTGAGGTTTGGCCTTCGAATGATTCTGCATTCTGCTCCACATCAGAATCAAAGATAACCCCCAAGAGATTTTCGGGGTTTTGAACTCGCTTGGGTACTAAGAATCCAAAACCATGCTGATTGTTTGGAATGAGAGGAGTCTTTTCAGAATAAACATTTGCAAGGAATATGCTAACATAGTTTATGCCGTGTAACTTCTCGCTTAATTGTGAATCCGATATCATTTCTGCAAGGTGGTTGACATTTACTGTGGATCTGATGTGATCAAAATGCTCCGCCTTGTCACCAGCCTTGATAGTACCGGTTTGAAGGTCTATAGAGTCGATTTCTGTTTCATATTTTAATTCTACATTTGGTTGCTTTGACAAGTATTCTCCAAGGGCGTACGGGAGTTGTTGTAATCCGTTTTGAAGCTTTACCATGGGAATGCCTTTAAGTTTGCTTGAAAGATCAAGTAATTGTGCATGAGGCGATAGGAGGTTTTCATACAGCAGTAACAGTGGGGAAAGAGCTTTTGGCTCTGCCTTCTTAGTAGCATTTTTATACAATTTCTTCAACATTCCCTTGACAATTGACCCGTTAGTTCTTTCAAGTTCAACAAGCTTCGGTATTATCGATTGTGCACTCAATTGGGAAACATTTCCAGCGTAAATTCCATGCAATACTGCGCTGAGGATGTTGTCCGTGATAACTTTGTTACCAAACCTTCGTTGTAGAAATTGTTCAACGCTTTCGTCGTCATTAGAGTTGCTGGCCTTCCGAAATATTTCACTCAATGCTCCAACAGGCAATCCTGAGATAGTACCACTTTTCAAAAAGTTTAGTAGTGTTTTCACGGAATTTGGTACCTCCAATAGCTGCTTATCTGAATCTAATATAAACTTCTTATTCGCTACGGACGAGCTTCTCATAATCTGGACTTGATTAGATTGCTGAAGTTGACGAAGTATGTCAATGATGAGTAATGTTCCATCACTGACGCCCCTTAAAGTTCGAGGTCCCTTTTCTAGTAAAATTTGTTTATCGTGATCTTGAAGAACAGCTGATTTTATCCAGCCGCCAGGCTCATTTTTAGATTCAAAGATTGTTATATTTATATCCGGGCGAAGTTTGCTTAGGAAGTAAGAAAACGTAAGTCCTGATATACCAGCACCTAGAACACCAACTCGAGCATTTGGGGCAAGTTTGATGATATTCATATATTATCCAGGGTAGTACGTTTTTGAAATTTTTAAAATCGATCGATACTGCGAATCTGGGGTACGAATATGGTATGATGATTACGAAAAGATTAGTATATATTACGCAAAATAAAATCACTAAAGGTATGCTAGCGGAATGCATGGTGCATTTCCTGATATTCTGTCACAACCAGAATGTCAGTAGGGACTCTTTTCAATGAGCTTTTGAGACTATTGTTGGTAATAGTCTTCTGAAGACCCAGACTCTCCATACTTGCGTTACGAAGAAGAGGTAATCTCTGTCCGTAGGTGCTCAAGTCGTCGTTAGATTGCAGAGGTAAAGCTCCAGTCAATTCCAGAACGGAGAAGAATGGCTCTTTGGCAATAGGGTCATCAGGACTGATTTCCTCTGGCTGAATTTCTTCCTCATTTGGCGTAAGTGATCTCGGCTCATTTAGTAAGGCGTCTTCCACTGTAGAAACCCCCGTACTGGCCGACTGTGGATACAGTGAAGTCTTTTGCTTCCCAATGTCTAAACTCGAATCAAGAGACGACTTTGACTCGGAAGATGTTGACGACCTATCAGTGTCGTCATCTCTTACTGGACTTCTTACAGCAAAAGAGCTCAGCAAAGACGACCGAATCGCAGACTCACGGCGCTCAGTAGTGGCTATGCTTGGGAGTGAGACAAGTTCGTCAATCTTTACGCTATCCTCGTAAGCAGGAGCTGCTTCAGAAGGTGCAAGGGATGAAATAGACGATAATGGTTCATCATCTATAGAAACTGAACGAACAAGAGGGGATGTTGGTGTCGAGATTGCTTCCTCGAAACTTGGAAGTTGATCAACGGCATCAGGATCAAAAGAAGAAATCAGAACACCATTGGAAGCATAATTAGGTGTAGCAAACGATATCGATGTACTTCTAGTCATGCTATCAACTTCGTCATACGTTGGAAGCTGAGTAGCCTCTTCATTACAATGGGAGCTCATAAGCACTAAAGGCGTATCAACCACAACTTCATAATGGTGCATCTTACCTTCAGCGTTATCATCAGGCTTTGAAATACGGAAGCATATTTGGAGTCTATGGTGAACCTGAATATGACGGAAGTTAGAGTCTGGATATAACGCTCTACTCACAGAAGTGTAGCCATTCTGAAGGTTCTCCTTCACTCCCTGAGCGTTCAGGAAGTAGGTCTGATCAGGAGTCAATAACTCAATATCTTCATCGCTTAAATCGTTCAACTCACTGTGGCTATGGGCAATGCTCGTCTCAAGAGCACCAATTATAGGTGAAGATGGAGCAAAATCTGGTGCAGCCAACGAAGCTCTGCGAGAGGAATGAGGGGAGACAACACTGTCAGATCTCGTATGAGGTTTATCCGCCCAAGTGGTCAAGAATGGTAAAGCAATGTTAATATCAAGAGGGGACGCCACCATAGTGGTCTTCTGACTTATGTCCCTACTCGAGAAACGTTCGTAGTTATCTTTATGGCCATGAAATTCCGGTTCGTAGCAAGAAAACAACAAGTTGTTGTCAGGACATTTTATTAGTTCTTCTTTGTATGGTTCGACACCAGATGTACTGGTCTTTGATTTAGTTTTAAGTTCGCAGATAGGAACTACCCGCTCCTTTACTTTACTATCCGAGTTTTGATGCGTTTGCATTGGATCTTCACCGTCATAATCATATTCACGTTCCAACAGTTTCGACACATAGGTAATGCGTTCTAAAATGTTAAACTTTATACGCTTCACTACCACGTCCTTCACTAGTGGAACGAGTTTTATGTTTATAGAGTGTTCCAGGCCTAGTGGGACGTATTTGCGGGGGAAGGTAATCGTGTAATGCAATGCATCATTCCATACACGGTCAACGTATATGGGTTTATTAGAAACCAGATTAGCTAGAGATGGAGGAGTACGCACCATGGGAAGAGTGTAGGAAGCTCCAAAACGGACTTTTCGGTTGAGCTTGTCACTGGTCTTGCAAAACAGCACATTCATTGTATGAGCAAGCAGACCATTTATAGTTGTGATTGATGGAGGAATAGTTTGTGGCAATAATACAGGTAACAAAAACACATATAGTCCTTCTTTGAATATTTCGTCAGCATTCGAACCAGACTGAATTTGTGCATCCTTGAATTGTTCTCCTAAACGATATTTCCGAGTTTTAGCAGACAACAGCTCACCAGTAGCAGTTACGTAACGATTATCATTAGAGTTAAACCTGTCAGCAAAGAAATCTGCTTTGCTTAAACTAGTGTTCCATTCCATACGTCCAATTTGGAACTTTTCTCGTGCGTGGCCCTTGTTGGCCAAATCACCGGAGGGCCAAAGGATTGAGCTGCTCAGCAGAAACACAAACTTAAGGTCACGGACATTTGTTGGCTTATTTAGATCAATAATTACTGCAAATGTGTGGGGGATCGGGGTGCTTGAATCGATTTTTGTAGTGAGATAATTATCAGAATTGAATGAATGGAGATTTATGTTTGATGGCGACACGTTATCCATCGATTGAGAGGGTGTGGAGAAACCAGCTTCGGAATCATTTTCGTCGTCGCTGCCAAAGAGTCCTTCCTCTTCGGGGATTCCTCCATTGTCAACATCTTCGTATGTGAAACTAGCTGATGTTGCTGGGGGTAGATAAATACAGTTGTTAGTGTTAGCAACGTAAATAGTAGCAGTATTGGACGTACTACCGGTTGAGCCACTCTTATAAAGCGGCACCTGGATCGGGTGTTGGAGACCCAAGTCCAGGAGGAGAGTGTGTAACTTTTTCAGAGCAACCAATGACGTTTCTTGTTTGATGAGTTCCTTAGCTCTCTTCTTATTGACACTACGAGTTGCCAGGCGAGATCTAGAACGTGACTGGCTCATTATTGACAATGACTGCGCTCGAATCCGGTTGCCTGCTCGAGCATCGTTTAGGTTGCCAGCAGAATGAACATGGTTAAGACTGGTTGAGGCCTTGATTTCTGTGGGTTCGGAAATGACGATCATGGGGCTCGAGGTACTATTGCGACGTTGTGACTGGGTATAATAGTCGACTATGGACGGCTCAGACGCCCTCCGATCCTTTCTTTTAAGGATATCAAACTTCATGGACTAAAATGAATTGGGTAGAATGGTTGCGGAAGATGGAATTAGTCACTGGTAGAAAGATAAATGGGATGTAATAACAGAACCAGCAGTTGCCTTCGGTTCAGTTCACACCTGGGTGAATATTTGGAACAATTCACCTGGTCACTTTGAAGCACAAACCTCAAAAGTGATTATTTTATGAAACACTGGATATGGTGATTTTCCACTGCAACTATATCAGATCTCTTATGAGTGGGGCCGGCACGACTGGAGGTGCAGTCACGATAAGCCGATGGAACGCGCGGATGCACTACTCACGAAGACCGAAGAAATTGGGGCTGAACTATACGACACGACGGTGGAGGGACGGCGAAGTGTTTACAGACCTACGAAATTAAATAGCTAAATAGTTGGCTTTTCAGAATTGAGTGGCGCCATAAGTAATTTAAAGCAAGTGACTGCAAAGATCTAGGGTCTAGCCATTAGCTTGGCACCGATTAGGCCTCGTAATTTGTCTCAAAGTGTGGGGATTACCGTTTTGGCGATCCGACTGCGACCACCCATAAGTGGGGACCGCCGGTGGTGACGACCTTCGTATATTTTTCTACATGTATAAAAAATAAATGCAAACGATCATTTGAATCATCTGGATGATTTAGAATCGAAACTATCATAAGCCCAGTTTGCCAGAATAGGCATGAAACTATTGTTCAGCCGCTGGTTATGAACATCTCAAATTGCTTCTGTCGGGTGAGCGGCCGAAAAGCGGCCGGAGGACGCTGTCATTCGGAGGCTGGTTTTCGTTTATTTTTTGTATTTAGTCAACAAGCGATGACTCCGGCGTAGTCGATGTTGTATTTAGTGAAATTTTTTCATGTCCGAATACGCCAATACTGGTCTTTTTTGTTTCATCTTTTGTAGGAAATAGGAGAAGACCAATTGCGCTTTTAGCTACTCTGCAATATTCTACACTTTCTACGGTATTCTGTCAAAACTTTTCATTTCTTACATTTGTCATTATTCGTTTATACTTCCTTTCGCTTATGTCGCCGCCATGTGTGAAGTGCTGACAGCTCGCCTAAGGGTTCCCAATCTCCATGAAGTCTCTTGTTAGGCTCTAAGCCCGATTTAGAGTTCTGTAGCGACAGCAACAAACCAAAGTCACTATTGGAACCGACAAGATCAAAGCATGGAGCCCAACTATGGAGTTGCAAATTTAGCACTTGATCACAAGTATCGTCGTCTCCCAACTTGTAAACCACCATTCTGTTTTCAAGATTGGTTGCAACTACAAAGAAGGAAGGAATCGTCTCAGCAACGTCGTGCAACAGCAGCAGCACTTTGCGTCTCCGTTCTTCAGAATGGGCTTCGAATACAAACTTAAAACTTGAGACCGGCCCAATTTTAAGCCCATCAAACACCCGTTCGACTTGCAAGTCATGATTCAATATAATAACTTTGGACATGCTATCATGGCAAACCAACCAGGAACCGAACACATAAAGATCACGCACGGGAAATTGGGATACGCTAATCTGTTTTATAGGGTTACCATCCTTATCGTCACGGCAAAACTTGAAGATCTTACCGTCTTGGGTTCCGCAAACCACAAAGTCATTAAAAGAAGCTACCGAAGCTGCCCACAGTGTGGTTGCACCTTTAAATCCACTCCAAATGGGAATCGCATAGCTCCAGTCACCGTTGACACCACTGGGAACTTGGCTTGACCACCAACCAGACTCACGAACGCTGGGTCGAATGCTGCAGCAGATGTCGGATCTACGGACTCCATAAGGCTGAAGACTGCGGCCCAACTCCACACTATAAGCTTTTACTGGGTTTCCCTTGCCGCTACACAAAATCTGGGCTGTTTCTGACCCGGTATCTACAGCAGTGACCTCAACTGCCGATACCGGCCGTTGCACCAAAAAAACTCGGTTGGAACAGTTCGAATCGTCGTTGAGCAAGTCCCGGAAAATCAACTTTCCGTCGGCAGAACAGCTATAAAGAAACCGCAGGTGTACCAAACCCAAAGCTACAATGGCATCGTGGCAGCCAAGGGAGGCGTTTTTCCATTCTTTAAAGAGTTTGAAGCAAAGCCGGGGTGCTGCAAGATTCGGATTGGATCTACCGTTTTCAAAAAGTTGTATAAGCCCACCCTTTCTGGCAAGAACAAAATAGGATCTTCCTTGGAAGTCGAAGCGTAACATTTTTTGGACAGCGCTGGCGCTTCCTTCAACACAGAATTCATTCTTAAACTTGGCTTTGATGGAGGTAGTCCGGCTAATCTGAACCACTGGGTTAGTTATGTCACATAATACTTTCACTTGGCGATTGTTTGATGCTTACCGTGTAGCCCGCCACTACTTTGGTTCGAGATTATTGCCTTCATTCCCGCCGGATTGAACAGTAAAGATTGTTTGTCAAAAAAAAAACTTGAAGACCCCCCACTCCTCCCCTCAAAAATATATGTGTGGGGTAAAACTGCAGGATCGAGGGGAGTGACCTTTAGGGGAAGATCTAAGGCGGATTATTTTGGCTGATAAAGCAGAATGGGTGCAAGGTGGTCGCCACGGAGTTTATTTGTTTGGGCGATGGCCCCTAAATATAGTGGGGGCAACAGTATTTTGGCGACAATGTTTGGCTTACCTCGAGTTGCAGCATTCCGCGATGAGAGATAACGGCGTGGAGGGGTCGATTGGAATGAAAGAGACATTAATTTACTACGGCTAGTTATATCTGTATTTATATTGAGTATTTTCTATTTGTTTACTCGTACGACCTTTATTTGTGGCATGATGTCAAAAATATGTTTGGCAAGTTGCTGTCTCACCTCTTATCGTTATCGCATTTTGTGGGGTAGCGAAATTAAAATATGATTTCTTCGATTGGCTAAAATATGTTATAATAAAAATGACAAAACAAAAGTAAATTAACTGCGATAAATTCTGTCTCTATTTCCATTCTCTAATACTTCAGTATATACTTGACTTAAAAGAATTTCTTATCTATTGTCTATTCATAGCACTGCCTTTCGTACAGCACTGCACCAATCCCCGCGTTAAGAAAATTCGCTAATTCATTCCTTGACACTTTTTGATTTCAATTCCAAAATGACTAAATTCGATGTTGCCGGAAAGACCGCTTTAATTACTGGAGGCACTAGGGGGCTCGGTCTCCATGTGGCCGAATGTTTTGTGGAAAATGGTGCTTCCACAATTGTTATCACTTCAAGAAAAGCCGACGCATGTGCCTCGGCTAAGAAGTCGTTGGAAGAACTTGCTGCTAAAGTCAACCAAAACTGCAAGATTATCTCTATTCCTTGTGACCTCGCTAACGACGACCAACTTAAGGAATTTGTAGGCAAAGTTTCCCAACAAATTGATCGCTTAGATATCCTTATTGCCAACGCTGGTGCCACTTGGGGTGAAAAATTCGACTCTCATCCTGTCTCAGCTGTCCGGAAGGTCCTTGATCTCAATGTTACTGCTGTTTTCCATTCGATTCAATTATTTGAGCCTCTCTTGCGTCGGGCTGGAAGTAAGGAAGATCCTTCAAGGGTCGTTATTGTGTCGTCCGTAGCTTCAACTGTTGCAACTGACTTCGGAGGAACTTACGGATACTTGGCTTCTAAGGCTGGTGTAACTCACTTGGGTAAGAATTTGGCATTGACCTTAGGACCTCGTAATATTAACGTTAACATTATTACCCCTGGTTTCTTCCCTACCAAAATGACCAACCATTTAAGGGACACCAAGCAAACTGAGTTGGTGGAAGGAAACCCTATGCGCAGATTAGGTTCGAAGGAAGACATTCAATCGGCCGTGTTATTCTTATGTGCCAAACAATCAAACTATCTTAACGGTGTCACTCTTCCGATCGACGGTGGATTGTATATCGTTGGTACTGCTAACTTATAATATCTATATTAGAATAAATTATTGACAGTTTTACTATCAATCTGGTCTCTAAGCAATTGTAGTTTGCGTTCGAATTGATCACTCTCCTCGAGTATTTCATTCCGTTGGTTCGTCAAGAACTGCTCTAATTTGGCTATCCTACCATCACGGGCCTCAAGCATCTTTTCCGTAATTGTGAGATGCTTCCTCAAGTTAGAATTGATCAACTCAACGTCGCTCAACTTCTCGTTAAGTCGAAGAAGCAGATTTTCCAATCTGAACATCTTCAGCTCCTCTTCATGCGACACTTTAAGCAGCTCCATCTTCATTGCTAAAACAGTCTCTTCCAATTGTGCAATCTTTTCGTCTCTTCGGATAATATCGTCGCTCAAATTACGGTGAGTCTCCGGAGTCCTAGGAGGTAGTCCAGTTCTGTGTCGTTCTAACTCGTACTCAAGCTCATCAATGTAAGCCGCCTGCACCTGTACATCCATTTCAAGCTTGTTAACTTTATTACGCAATTGCTCTGGGCTCACTGCCATATTTATATGAGCCTCATTCTTGATATTTTTAGCTCGAGCACCAAACCGAAGTGTCGAAACAGTTTCCAATTCATGAAGTGAAGACGGTGAGCATGTCACTATAAGCGTTGTTCGGGAGTTACCTCCCAATGACTCTTGTAGTATTCGAGTGAGCTTGGAGTCTCTATATGGAATATGCGTGGACTTTCCGTCAGTCAAGGCGTAGATGACGTTGCCAAGTCGTGATAACGAACTATTAATCTTTTTGGCTTCTTCCAAGGAATGTCCTGTTGCTCCTGTTTTGTCTACTTTTTCTGATCCAGCCAAATCAACAAGGAAAAGACTACTCTTAGTAGTAGCGCTGTGAGGATTAAGGGCATCTTTCTGTACAAGTTTGATATGGAAGACCGCATGAGACCGAGAAGAATCGGCATTCATTTCCGTTGACGACATCTTACGCACTGCCATTCCTTTATCAAGAGCTGCTTGGAGTTCTTGCGGGTTAGTTACAACAATTTGAGAGAGGCCTTTAACGTAAATACCTTCAAATGGATCTTCATGAATCGTATACTTCATAGTGTCGGTTTCAGGGATTGAACGAAGCAAATCTGAGATTTGCTCCAAGTATATTTCCATAAAAGATACTTCGACAGTATAATCTATGTCGCTGGGGACACTGATATGGCTGAAAATGGTTTCAGAAATACGAGGAATCATGCCTCGTAAATCTTCATCGAGGGAAGATGCGGCTAACGAATACTGAGGTCCCATCATGGTGTAGGACTTACCAGAACCAGTCTGGCCGTATGCTAGTACAGTTCCATTATATCCATCCAAGAAATCAACCACCGTTTGATGTACTGCCTGGTCGTAGACCTCTGCTTGGCTAGCGTAGCCGTCAAAGGCATAATCATAGTCAAACTCAACTCCAAGAGCCTCATCGCGGGTTCGAACCGCTACTCGAGAGTTTCCTTCAACAGCCACACAAGCGTGGCCGTATGCTTGTTCTGTTTCATTTGCTGGACGTATTCGGCATACCACCTTAATATTGGATCCTTGCCTGAACTGTGGATGTCGGGAACGCTGTTGTGGTGTTGATGGAGCACTCACTGATCGTGATGAGATACTCATGAGATCAATAACAGGATTGATCTGGGACTAGATGGAAGATATGATGCTAAAATTATGGATGAGACTCACTCTCAATGAGAATATAAACCTTGTGGGATCTTCAAAATGCAAAATGGTTGAGAAAAGGTATGGTTGTTAACGTCTTTATTCTAATCTTTTTCATCCCCAATCATCGATCCTTCGGCTTAAAGTTAAATGCAGGACTGTAAAACACGACCGGACTTTGTTCAGATAGCGAGAGATAACGACCTATAAACTCCTTATGAGTTTTTGTTAAGATATTTTTTATATATTAATGAATGCTAGTTCTGGAATGGTCTTCATATGTAATTTTTCTATTAAGTCGTCATAGTTGAAAATATTAGTGCCAATCAGCGGGTTAGCTGTAGCCATATGGACTGGTTACAGATATAACAGGTGTACCTGTCTGCTTTTACCAGGCTATAGGGTGCCAAGTTTTGTATCCTACAAGTATTTGCAATTTTGAAGCCTATAGAGGAAGTTTCATGTGACGTTTGATTCAACTTGGTTAGCGTCGAAATAGCAAAAATTCACGTTTTCGCAGCCATTTTATTATCAATGCACAACAAATGTAAAAATCATATGAGGAAACGATGTCAAGCAAACAAAGTGAAAGGACTTAACGGCTTCCTTATCCAATGATTTCATTACTTAGGTCATTAATGGGATCGTATACTAGAAGAAGACACCCATACTGCACTGTACATGCACCGAAGATTGACGTGCAGACGCAAGCTGGCGCCAGAGAATCACCGTTTAATCTTTTGAAGCCTAAAAATCTAAATAGAAGTTCTTCTTACTCTGCAAATACATAATTCGTATTATAGTGCGTGCCCCAGCAATGCCAAGGGTTTCTCTTACTCTAATCATCGAGGCCGCATCTCTGGCCATTGAGTCATATTGATAGTCATCACGTGTGGTGTATTGATGTGCGGTGTAACCCGAGTCAACAATCGAAGTCAGCTTCACCCCACTTGATAAAAGTCCGCTAAACTGAAGGTAGATCACCTCAAAACAATGTACGTAGGTTAGGTCAAGTCCATATTATGGTAATTAACCACTCTCGTTACGATTAGCCCCTATGTATTATTGAACACGATTTGTACATTGCACGTGACAAAGATTACTCATTTCAGGCTTGAAATATTTCGTGCTTAATATATCTGTAGGTAAAAACTCATTTTTAGTTTCCCCAATGACTACTCCCCAGAATATCTCCACCCGTTTTGAACGTAGTGTCAGTATTTCTGGCCTGCCCAATGCCGTTGCAACATCCCCTACTCAATCTTATTTGTTGCAAAATGCCGCATTGGCTAAAAACGTCAAGGCATTGAAGCCATTTTCAACTGGTGACATTAAGATCTTGTTGCTCGAAAACGTTAACCAGACCGCCATTGATATTTTTGGCCAACAAGGTTATCAAGTCGAGTTCTACAAGTCTTCGCTCCCAGAGGATGAGCTCATCGAGAAGATCAAGGATGTTCATGCCATTGGAATCAGATCCAAGACCAAATTGACTGAAAAAGTGTTGCTGCACGCTAAGAACTTGGTGGTCATTGGATGTTTCTGTATCGGAACCAACCAAGTAGACTTGGAATACGCCGCCAAGTCGGGTATTGCCGTGTTTAACTCCCCATTCTCTAACTCCAGATCAGTTGCCGAATTGGTGATTGCTGAAATCATCACCTTGGCCAGACAATTGGGAGACCGTTCCATCGAGTTGCACACTGGTACCTGGAACAAGGTCAGTGCCAAATGTTGGGAGGTTAGAGGCAAAACTTTAGGTATAATTGGTTACGGTCATATCGGTTCCCAGCTTTCCGTATTGGCAGAGGCCATGGGTATGAACGTCATCTACTACGACACTCAAATGATCATGTCATTGGGTAATTCTAAGCAGGTTGGATCGCTTGACGAATTGTTGTCTCAGGCCGATTTCGTGTCATTACATGTGCCTGCCACTCCAGACACTAAGAACATGTTGAGCACCCCTCAATTTGCTGCTATGAAGGACGGAGCCTACGTCATCAATGCGTCCAGAGGTACTGTGGTCGACATCCCCGCCTTGGTGAGCGCCATGAAGGTCGGTAAGATTGCTGGTGCTGCCATTGATGTGTATCCCCACGAGCCAGCCAAGAATGGTGAGGATTTGTTCAATGACCAATTGAACGATTTTGCTACCGAGTTGAGATCCTTGCGTAATGTGATTTTGACTCCTCACATTGGTGGTTCTACCGAGGAAGCCCAATCAGCCATCGGTGTTGAAGTTGGTACTTCTTTGACTAAGTACATCAACGAGGGTAACTCCACTTCTGCCGTCAACTTCCCAGAGGTGCAATTGCGTGCTTTGGACTTGGACCAAGAGAACTCTGTTCGTGTGTTGTATATCCATCAGAACGTTCCTGGTGTGTTGAAGACCGTCAACAATATCTTGTCCAACCATAATATCGAGAAGCAGTTCTCTGATTCTCGTGGAGACGTCGCTTACTTGATGGCTGATATTTCCGACGTGGACATGGCTGATATCAAGTCATTGTACGAGCAATTGGAGCAAACCCCATACAAGATTGCTACAAGACTCTTATATTAGGTGTATATAACGTTAATAGGTGAAAGAAAATGATAAAAGATGTGATCGAGAAGTGAAAGAAAAATATTGGAAATGAGGAAAAGGGGGAAGCGAGTAGCTGCAATTGCTAAAGTATGAGATGAACGAAAAGTCAGTTATTCACCCGTCCTGCAACCATTATCAGCTATAGCATCTATATCATCGATTGTCCTGGGTGTCTGTCGTCCTGCACCTTGGCGTTCGAATTCCTCACCACTTGCGTCCTGCACTCAATCCGATATCAAAAGTGAAAGTCGCCACTTTTGATCACCATGGCACTTGTATCGGCAGCGCCCTACCTTGCGCTTTTGGGTGAAAAGGATGCCAGTCTTAAGGCGTACGCTTTAACCTCGCTTAATGAGGTTGTGGACCAACTTTGGGCCGAAATTGCCAACAATATCACCGAATTGGAAGAACTCTATGAAGACAGCACCTTCCCTCAGCGATCTTTGGCGGCACTCATTGTGTCCAAGGTATACTATAACTTGGGTGACTACGAGGCATCAGTGAAATACTCACTTTATGCTGGTGATGACTTCAATGTGGAGGAACAATCTCAGTATATTGAAACTATTGTGTCTCAATGTATCTCCCTTTACAACAATTTGAGCCAACAGCAATATGAGGACCTGTCGGTTCAAATCGATCCCAAATTGACGGTGATTTTCGAACGGATGTTGGATAGATGCGTCCAGACCGGCGAGTTAAAGTTGGCTTTGGGTGTATCTTTGGAGAGTTTTCGCTTGGACATCGTCGAGCGGATCTTGCGCCAAACCAAGTCTCAAGGCGACGAATCGGTGTCGTCACTCATCAACTACGTAGTGATGTGCTCTAACACTGTTATCTCTAACGCCCAGTTCCGCGGCCAAGTTTTGCGCTCCATGATCCAGTTGCTTCTTTCCCTCGACACCAATCGTGATTTCTTCTCCATTTTCAAGATTGTGGTTCAATTAGATGACCACGACTTGGCCGTGCACCTCTTCGAGGAGCTCATCTCCAATAACGATTCCGGAAATGCTATCCAGGGTGCTTTCGACTTGGTCAACACTGCATCTCGCCTGTTGCTCGACCGCATCATTGCTGGTCTTGAATCCGGCGCCGCCAAGAGCGAAAACCAGCAATTACTTTCCCGTGTAACTCAGGTCTTAACTGGAGTGCCTACTCGTGACTTGGAAGTGACTTTCTTGTACAAGAATAACAACACCGACATCTCGATTCTCAACAAGACCAAGAGCTCTCTCGAGGGCCGTAGTTCTATCTTCCACTCTGCCGTCACATTTGCGAACGCATTTATGCACTGTGGAACCACCGACGACTCTTTCTTCCGTAAAAACTTGGAATGGTTAGGAAAAGCCACTAACTGGTCTAAATTTCTGGCCACCGCCGCTTTGGGTGTTATTCACAAAGGAAACTTGTCTCAAGGTCAAAATATCTTGAAGCCATATTTGCCTGGACTGTCTGGTGCTCCTCATACCAAGGGTGGTTCTCTCTTCGCTTATGGTTTGGTATTTGCAGACCATGGTGATGGTGTGATTCCATACTTGAAGAAATTCTTGGATGAGCATGGAAGCACTGCTGGTAACAACGATAACGACGTAATGTTGCATGGTGCTTGTCTCGGCTCTGGAGTAGCTGGATTGGGCTCCAAAGATGAATCATTACTTGAAGCTTTGAAAGTTGTGTTGTACTCTGATTCTGCCATCTCAGGTCAAGCCGCTGGTCTTGCCATGGGCCTTGTCATGTTGGGACTGGGTCAGGAGACCGTTGCTAGAGACATGTTGACCTATGCACAAGAAACTCAGCACGAAAACATTATTCGTGGTTTAGCTATCGGAATTGCTTTGCTATACTTCCAGCAAGAGAGTAATGCAGATGCCATAGTAGACGAATTAATCGGCCAAGAAAACCCCATCTTGCGTTACGGTGGTATTTTCACCATTTCGTTAGCATATGCTGGTTCTGGTAACAACGGTGCTATCAAGCGCTTGCTTCACTTCGCAGTATCCGATCCTTCGGATGACGTACGTCGTGCTGCTGTAATCGGTTTAGGATTCTTGTTGATTCGCGACTACACTGCTACCCCTCAAATCGTTGAGTTATTGGCCCAATCACACAATCCTCATGTCCGTTACGGTGCGGCTATGGCCTTAGGTATTAGTTGTGCTGGACGTGCACTTCCTGCGGCTATCGAAATCTTAGAGCCACTTACGAAGGATGCTGTGGATTTCGTTCGCCAAGGTGCTCTCATGGCCTCGGCTATGATCTTGATACAACAAAACGAGACCTTGTTCCCCAAGGTTAAGGACTACACTAAGCTTTATGCCGACACTATCCGCAACAAGCATGAGGATGCATTGGCCAAGTTCGGTGCTACTCTCTCACAAGGTATTATCGATGCTGGTGGACGTAATATGACTATCAGCCTTGAGAATGTTCACACCAATAGGCTTAATAGCAGTGCCGTCGTTGGTCTTGCTGTGTTCTGTCAACTGTGGTTCTGGTTCCCAATGGCCCACTTCTTGTCATTGTCATTCACTCCAACCACCGTTGTGGGTGTTGTAGAAAGCTTAAAGGCTCCCAAGTTCGAGCTTGAGTGTCACACCAAACCAGAGCTTTTCCAGTACCCTCCAAAGATCGAGGAAAGTAAAGAGAAGCAGGTTGACAAGTTAGCCACAGCAGTGTTGAGCACTACAGCTAGAGCCAAGGCAAGAGCTAAAAAGAACAAGAAGCAAGATGACAAGATGGATATAGACGAGAAAGAGGTTAAGGACGAGAAGCCAGAAAAGCAAGAGGTTAAGCAGGAGGAGATGAAGGATGCAAAGGTCGAAGAGACCAAGGAAGAAGAACCAGAAGCTCAACCAATCCGCTACACTAAGACGGCATTCAAAATCGACAATATGAGTCGAGTGTTGCCGGCACAAGCACCATATGTTCTGTTCTCGAAAGAGGATAGGTTTCTTCCTGTGAGAAAGTACCGTGGACATGGAGGCGTAGTTGTGTTGCGCGACACTAAACCTGAGGAGAAATTGGATGTCATCAAGACTGTGCGCCAATTGAACATCACCGAGGCCCCATTGCCTAAACCATTCACATTAGCTGGCGATGATTTAGAGTAGCTAAAAAATAGTCAAAGAATTACGTTACTATAAACTATAATACAATTATATTTGTACAACAGCAGTCACTGGTCTGTGATCAGAGCAGTAGTGACCATTAAACTCATGATTAAGAACTTCGTGTTCAAGTATAGGGATACCTTCAGTAGCCCAAATAAAATCAATCGTAGTTTCCTTCTCCCCCTTGGTAAAGCCAGTAATAGTATGGCCTGGACCACGCTTGGCCTTGCAATGACAGCTTGTATCCTTAAGCTGTTTCTCCAAAGTCTTGTAAGCTTCTTGGTGAGGCTGACTGTTGAAGTCTCCTACCAACAAGCTGGCACCAGGGTAAGACTTCATGATCTCAATAATTTGCTTGGACGAGTTTTCCCGAGCCAATTTACCCTTATGGTCGTAGTGGGTGTTGAGGAAAGTTACCACCTTGCCCAGTTCCCTGTGCTTGAAGATGCACACAGTAACGATACGCTCCAAAGCGGCGTCCCAACCCTTACTTGGTTTGTTAGGAGTATCTCCCAACCAGTAAGTCTTACCCTGCTTGAGTTCCCATACTTCTGGCTCGTAGAGGATGGGTGCAAATTCACCTTTAGTCTTACCGTCCAGTCTTCCAACACCAAAGTAAGACCAGTGGGTACCCAATCCCTTCATGATATCATTCAACATATTGTGTTTGACCTCCTGGAGGCCTACCAAAGTGGGCAACTTTTGGGTGTTTTGAAGAATACTTTGGATTACCCCGGATTTTCTGTCTGACCAAGGAGTCTCGCCAGCCATCATATTGTCGTTTTCCTGTCTTATGTTGTGACAGTATACTTGAATATCAAGTGGAGGCAAGTCCAGGTTGTGTTCGTGAAGACTTCCACGCTTTACATCCCGGGCATAGTTGGTAGGAGTGCTGGCATCGTGCTCGTTTTTCTTCTCTTGCACCTTCTTCTTGACAGCGCCGAATAGCTTGCTAGTGATCTTTTCTTCGATTCCCATTTCAATTGAATAGTATTAAATAAGTTTTGCAACCAAAATATATGAAGCAATGCTAAGCCTCAAGATCACCCTTTTTATATTGGTGGTTGTCGGGAAAGGTTGCTTTGTCGTGTGACTTGAATGAGCCGCAAGTTTCAGAAATGGTTAATAGCCAGTCGGGCCCGAGTCCCTGGTGTATTGATGTGCAACTTATTAGTCCTAAACCCTTAGACCCAGTCCACCCATAGTATCAAGACGAGATACCGTGTATCATCGACTACCACGTACAATGTCTTCAGAGCACCTCATCTACTCGCCGCAGTCCGCGGTCAATGCTCTGCTTGTAGACGATGGTATCAGCACTATGCAGTCAATTGAGGGATTGAGAAGAAGCCGGCATTCTGAAGCCGGAATTTTCCTGCTGGTATGTTCCAACTATTCTACAGTGCCTGAGTCTGGTCCCCAGAAAATCCTATTCGTAGACATTTTAATGTGTGAACTGAGCTCTGAAACGGCTCACAACGTGTTCACAATCCACTATATGTATGAAGGCAAGTTAGATTCTATGGTGGTTCAGCTCGATGGGGCTTCCATGGTCGATAAGGATATGGCTTCCTATATTTTATCCAAAGCATACCCCAATAAAATAATCCGCCCGTCTATACTTGTCCTTGTGAATCCTCATGGTGGAAAAGGTGAAGCCAAGGCAATCTATAATGCCGATATTAAGCCTATTCTCGAGGCAGCCCGCGTGAAAATCACCTATGTAGAAACAACCCACCACGGCCATGCTACTGACCTCGCCTCCACCATAGATATAGATAAGTATGACATCGTAGCGTGTTGCTCAGGAGACGGAATACCGCATGAAGTAATTAATGGGTTTTATAAACGACCCGATCGAGGCTTAGCTGCCTTTCAGAAACTAGCTTTGACTCAACTTCCCTGTGGATCAGGAAACGCGCTCAGCTTAAGCACGCACGGAACCAACAATGCTGCTCTAGCCACCTTGGCAATGCTAAAGTCAGAAAGGACAAAGTTGGATCTAATGGCCATAACTCAAGGCACTGGCTCCACGCAAACCACTAAACTCTCATTTCTCTCTCAATGCTATGGTATTGTTGCGGACTCCGATATTGGAACTGAAAACTTGCGCTGGATGGGTCTGGTGCGTTTTGAACTTGGTGTGGTATACAATTTGATTCGAAACGCAAAATTCCCCTGCGATTTATATCTAGACTATGCTACAGATACCAAGCATGGCATTCGACAGCATTACGACGATCATATTTCGAGAACACCTCAGCCAAATTCTTTTGAAATAGAGGACTTAAAGCCCAAATACCCCGCTCTTGACCAGCCAGTTCCTGAGAATTGGACAAAGCTTGCCGATGAGTTGGCAGAACACCTTAATCTTGTTTACGTGGGTAAGCTACCCTATGTTTCTAATGATGCCCAGTTCTTTCCTGCTGCCCTTCCTAATGACCACGTTATGGACCTAGTAATTACCACTAGTAAATCTTCATTTATGGAATTTTTTAATATCCTCATGGCTGTTGAGCACGGCCGCCATGTTGACGACAATCAAGTCCACCACGCAAAAATTAAGGGCTACAGACTCATTCCTAAAATCACTTCTAAAAACCACTACATATCTATTGATGGAGAGAATTTTCCATTTGAGCCCTTTCAAGTTGAGGTACTCCCTGGAATACTTACTGGATTATTAACTGATTCTAAGTTTGTACCTACCAGTTTCACTGATTAGCTTCAGGGTTTACCTGGTATTGGTCTGTGATTCCGGTATCGATAAGATCAGTCAAGCGATTTAAGATGGCATCACAATTAGATGAGATTGCTGCAGACTCCTCTAAGTGTGCTTTCTGGAGGTCGTTGTAACGACGAGCAAGCTGAGCAACAACAACTTCTAGGTACCGCAGAAGTCGATTGACTACTTCGACTGAAGGAGATTTATGCAATCTCCTAAGCAAATTACGGAGTTTTCTATCATTATGTGGGCGAAGAATCGGTTTTAAGGATACCAAGATAGATCTCAGGAGTCGAAAGGCAGCCAAACTCCAAGCCTGTTCTCTTTTCTTGATTGAATTGTAAGAGGTTTCGAAATTGGAGTGTAGCCCGGTAATATACATTTGGAGTTTACCCAAGATTTGCGCAGCTTGGAGTTTATACTCTTTAAGCTCTAGATTCTCTGTCTTGAGAATTTGATAAGATGCTTCTCGATCAATATCATAATTTGTAGATCCTTGAGTAGAATCTTTATTATAAGAATCATTACTCTTCTCTTTTGTACTGCTTCCCAACATTGATGAATTCTCAAAGAGTTTCAGAAGTTCAACCAGCTTCAATTGCTCATTTAAGAGACGTTCATTCTCATTTAACAACTTTCCGAGTTTAAGATCCTTCTCCAAAAGTTGCATGTTTAAGCTGCTGATTTGCTTTTCAAGGTTATTCTTTGCTGCATCGTACTCTTTTTGCCTCAAGGCGACGATGTTTTGTGATTTTTGAGAATCTTGCAAAATTTGGCAATTCTCATGTTGCAACTCATGAATGATAAGGTCCTTCTCCTTAACACTTTGTAGCACGGCTTGGACACTTGTCTGGAGATCCAAATCTTTTATTTGATCTCCTTGATCAACTAACTCTGAGATACGTTTGAGAATCAAAGACTTCTCCTTCATTTCCTCAATCAACTGTTGCTTCTCGATTCTTTCTATGTCAAGTAGAGCTTGGAAATCCTTCAATTGGGTCTCACGTTGACTTATCAGGGAGAGGAGAACAACTATCTTCGATAGTAAATCCTTGAAGTTGTCACAATTGAGAATTTTTTTCCCATTCGCTAGTGCATCATTAAAAAGAGAGATTGTAAGCTCCATATCCTCCTCATTTGCAGCCGCAACGTCGCCGATTCCAAGATCTTCGAACAATTTGATCAAGCATTCTCCATAAGGATGGAATCTTTGGCTTATTCCTTGAACCGCTTCGTCTATCAGAACATCTGCCATGTTTTCAGAGTAACATTGTTGATGCTGATTTTCAAGGTTGCGATAATCTTCAATGTTGATAACAGAAGTGTCTTCCTTCAGGCTGCCATCAGAGTAGAAGGATGTCTCGGAGGTTTCTTTCTCAACCACAATTGCAGCATTATCTGCAAATGCGCTGCTCTCAACATTAGCTACTTCCGCATGTTCGGGAAGTGGTTCATCATTCATCTCGAGATCGAAACGAACAGATTTGGGGATCTTTCTCCATGACAAAGACTTTGGAGTCTGCGGAAGTACAGGAAGACTCTTGCTTCGTTTAAAAAGGGTGGTTTCGAAAGGATTAAAGCTGTCGTCGGTATCATTGTCGCAGAAACAAAGACTTGAGGCATGAGTACGTAAAGGTGACACCAAAGAGTCTCGACGGTTTATCAACGGAACCTCAGTTGCATACACAATCTCAGAATTGTTACTTTGCAGACTAGAATCAGAACTGTAGGACGTAATAAGGTCTTGGGAGTTTATCTTGCTCACGAGGTGAGGACCATGGGGGCCAGTCCATGATTTTTCCCAAATCTTTTTCAACATGATGGTACAGACAATCTCAGCAAAGAATGTCAAGGGAGATAAAGGCTAGAATAATCGATAAACAGTGGACTGGTACTATAGACGATATTGCTAACTGATGAGTGACACAATTTATTTATTGAACCTATTAAGTAGTATTCTTCAAGACCCAAAAAAACCACAAATAGAAATTTGCAACCGTAAACTTGTTTGCCTTGTGTTAACCAATCAGGTGACAACCACTACAAGAATTCGGTCGCGTGGTCTAGTTGGTTATGGCATCTGCTTAACACGCAGAACGTCCCCAGTTCGATCCTGGGCGGGATCAAATTCCTTTTTTTAAATTTTTTTTTTTGCTTGGCTGACAATATCAAGAGTAAGAACCTTCTTCTATCGTTCGGATCCACTTATCACTAAACGTCATTCGGTCAACCCGATTGAGAGTATTTGTTAACCAACACTTTCAATAAGTTTTCACTAACGATGTAGCACATGATAATCGCCGACCTCGCAATACAATCAACAATAAGCGCAAATGGTTTAGTGGTAAAATCCAACGTTGCCATCGTTGGGCCCCCGGTTCGATTCCGGGTTTGCGCATTCTTTTTTAATTTTTATGTTCTCCATGAATCCCACAAACCAAATTGGGGTATCCGAAAGAAAAGACTGAGTTGCTAGAAATTACTTGCAGAAGAGCCAGACAGGAACATTTTTTAAAGAATCGGTTTCATCAAAAGTGACAAGACCTTAACAATTCCTGTTCGCTAGGGATAAAAGTCTTTCAACAATTAGCGCAAATGGTTTAGTGGTAAAATCCAACGTTGCCATCGTTGGGCCCCCGGTTC